>BMAV01014667.1:44566-86972 GCA_019973955.1 Trichonephila inaurata madagascariensis | reverse complement strand
TTACTATTCAGATATTTGACATCCGCACGTTCTCTTCATTTTTAAAAGTACAAAATTTATAGAATTTTTTTTTAAAAAAAGCATAAATATGTGTAATAATTAATGAACTGATTATGATAAGAATCAAGTAAATTTTTTTTTAAAACATTTTTTTTTTATCTATATTATAACTTTATTTTCCAATAAATTTGATTTTCATTATTTATTGCTTTTTCTGAAACTTTACAAGTTGAACAATTTCAAGAACATAATACATAAAAAGAATATATTTTGATTCTTCTACGAAAAAATTGCATTTCATTTTTGTTCTTGACTTGAAATTTATTATTCAAATAGAAAATCTCAACATTTTCGGATAATAATTATCCTGAAAAACACTTTAATCCATTTTTGAAAAACTAATATCTGGTCTTTCTCAATGTTGAAATTGAATTTTTGTTGTATTATACACGTAAGTTTTGTGAAGCCCAGTGGGGCTGAGTGATAAAGTATCTTGCTTCCACGCCACAGGTCGAGGGTTCAAACCCCGAGCTGGGTGTGAGGTCGACTTCGCCTTTAAAGTCTTCAGAGAGTCCATCGATGAGTACCAAGCTTGCTGGGGAACTAAACACTGGGGGTTTTGCGTCAGACTGACCACCAGATCGGAACATCTGCTCATGCATCTCAGTGCCCAAGGTTGCGAAAACTGAAATGGGTTTTGGGCCACTGAATTTAGTTTATATAAGTTTTGTGGTGTTATATATGTTTTGAATTTATACTTCTTTTTAAAACATATGTTTGAAAATACAATTTCTGATTTCGTATCAAATTACATATTTTATCTTTTATTTTTTAGAAAAATTAATGAATGATATGCAACAAGACTCAAAATTGAATTATTGTATTCGTAATAATGGATGAAAACTATATTAATAGAAAAATATGAAAATGTATCTAATCTTGGTTTAGTAACATAAATATAATTTGATCCTCATTTATGTTTATAATTGTATATTATAATATATATTAATAAAAATGTTTCATTGGTGTATATAGCATATTTTGTTTAACTAAGCGCAATGACTGGTTTTAAAATATTCTTAATTATTTGCATTTCCAAAAACTTTAAATAGCAAACTCACATGAATTACAAATGCGAAAATACTAATTTTTCTATTAGTATAGAAATGAACTTATATTATATGAATTAAATTTACATATTTTGAAACCATGCTTTAATTTATTTACTTAATCAAATTCATGATCGACTTATCTTTAAAAACAATAATTCTTGTTTTCCACAAAAAACTAAAAATATCTCGCTTCATATTTATTCTATTAAAAGTATAATGTTTATTTGAATTTTTTTACCTGTAGACGGTAAAAATACGTAAAAAATCCTTGTTTCAAACTATCATGGTTTAAATTTGTTTTCTTTTTCTTACATGCGTAAAACATTTTAGACACAATCTCTGAAATGGTACTTTAAAATCAATAATATTTCAAATCATTGATACAGTGTTGTAAAATAAGTTTTTTTTTAATTTTATGCCTTTGCCTACGATTTCACTTAATATTATTATTTTTACGCGTAAATTTCATCTTGTCCTTTTTTTAGATATTTTGTACAGTACACTCTTGAAAAAGTATTTTTTGATTTGTGTGATTTGATACTTTTACTTATTTATCGCTTTCTATCCTTGAAAATCTATTATTGAAAAATTTCTTAGTTGTTATAATACATCTTTAAAGTACTTCTAATATATAAAACCAAACATTGATATAATTCAATGCAATTTTTTTTCTCAATATATATTTGTGTCGCTTACATTCTAGTTCTTAAACTGAAAGAGTGAGGGCGCTACTTATCACTCTGGAGGTCCGTTTTACTGTGCTCATAGCACGCCATTTAATTCTAAACACAAAAACGTACGCATTGAAATGTTCTCAACATTTCTGATTGATTGACTGATTTCAATTAATAAATTACAAAATATTTTGTCGTTTGTCTTAGAAATCTTGAAAATATTTAACTGAAAACAAGTTTCAAAGAAAAATGCGCTTCATTACTTACATAAACAAATTCTTCATCACTCTTATCCTCAACATTCTTATTGTGGATAAAATTCTTGGTAAGTAACATTTTAAGCTTTTATTTAAAATGTTCATTTATTATGTTATAACTCGTTTAATAATTTGTATAAATAAATACTTCATGAGTAAAATTTAGATATCTTGCTAATATTGAAGAGTTAATTATTTCTGTGTGTGTAAATGTATTATGTATACCAAGAATACATCTCTCAAAACTAACACAAATTTAGTGACAATGTTATAATGCATTGATTAGCAATTGCTTAAAATTACTTAATTTTGAACTAATTTATCGCATTATATTCAATATTTAATCTAGATAATTTAAATTTGAGAAAAATTCAAAAGAAAGAAAATTTGGAGAAAAGAAGCAAATAAGTTGAATAAACAGTTACCAATGAAATATATTTCTGTATTTAGAGTAAATGCCTATTTACCATAAATGCTGAAGGAAAATATAATTTATAAAAAAACCTTTATATTTAGTTTATTTACGAATACGAAAATAAATAAAAAAGTAATATTTTCTAAAAGTATTTCATGCTTATAGGATGGTTTAAATTATTTTTAGCATAATATTTAACATTTTGTATATTGATTTCTTTTTCTATTCCCGGCTCTCATTATTATAAAAAACCTAAATGCATATTATATTCTATAATATTACAAAAATGTACTATTTGTCGATTTAGGAAAAAAATAATGATACTTTGATGTAATATAAGTAATTTAAAAGTCTCGAACTTCACTATTTTTTTTAATTTTAGGGGAAAGTTCTCTGCAAATACAGCCGTTTTCTTTTCCTTCTAAATCTGTTATTGGTAAACGAGTTAGTGTAGTCTGCACGACTGCAGTAGGTGAAAAAATGGAATTCAAATGGTTTCGTAATGAAAAAGTATTATCAAAAGGAATGAATGTAGACATTCGTTCTTTTTCCGATCTTTCAACATTAGTTATTGACCCTCTAACAGAAGAAGATTCCGGAAATTACACTTGTTCTGCGAGTGCGAGAGGTGTGACTGCTAGCTATACAACAATTCTTAATGTCTTAGGTAAGACATGAATTCCGCGTCCTGTGATTATTAACCATTTTAATGCATGTGTAAAGTACAATGAATTTTTTTTGACATTTTATTAAATTTTAAGAAGAATTTTAGAAATCAATTAATTTTTAATGATTATTGTCAGTTCTGAAAATTTTTATGAGAAAACAGCAGTGATCTTTTTTGAAATCATTTAACCATCACCTCTTTAAATAAATTTCTAATTTACATTTCATGTAAGTTTAAACTTTATGAGTATGTTTACAGTTTGTTATAAATATATATGAAATACATTTATAAACCTGTGGTATATAAAAATGGTAAAATGAACTCTCAAATATACATTACATAAATTGTTCTCATTACTGACTTACATGAATTACGGAAAGACTTTATACAACATTTATATTTTGCATTAAGTAAGAGTTTTCTGAAAAATATGCTTTCACAGTATTGATATTATGTTTAGTTTAAGGAAATAAAACTATAATATTTATTTCTATAGACTTATATTTTTGACAAATTTTAAAAGTGAAGTAAAATATTATCATCAATACATTTAGAAATATTGCTGCCGTTAAGCTTTCCAGAAGTATTTGAAAAATTGTAACAAGAGAGACAAGAGTTTTGTTAAAAATATATTTACCATTTTTATTGCTTCTTTTACAAAAGTTCTAAAATATGTATTCATACAATATAATTTTTATATTTTGATGTAAAAATTATTAAATGCTGATTGTTATTAAGACGTTAATATAAAATTTGCAATACCTTTAGTAGTTATTTTTATTTTTAAAACTTTCTTTTGAAATTCCAAATTACATCTCATTAAGGTTCTTAAAAAAACAAAATATCTGTTAAGTTTCAGTTTTATTTCATCAACATTATGAAATCTCCGATATAAGATAATATAATTTTTTAGAAATATCGGTTCATAATAGGGAACCCGCTTATAAAATTACTATACGAAGTATTTCAGTAAAAATAAACAAAGTTGTTGCAAGAACTTGATTTGTCATTTTCATTTGTCGAAAATATATCCTTTATTTCCTCTAAAATGTAACAATATGTAAATTTTTTCAATGAATTCTGCAATTCGCTAGGGAAATATTTATAAGAATATAACTAATCGTGCTATTGCTTAGAAGTTTATTTTCTCACTATAATTTTGATAATAAATCAGTGATATTAAAAATTTCTATACACAACCTATAACATATCAATAATTACCATCAATATTTATATTTTTGGTCTCTGATTTTTTGAAAAAATTTTCCTTTGTTGAAAACTGAGTGTTTTTATCCTTCAGTGCCACCTTCATGGAATCAAGTCCCTAATGATATTGACGCTCTTAGTGGCGAAGATGTAACGATAAACTGCAAAGGTTTGGGAACTCCAAAGCCTATAGTAACATGGTATCGAACTCAAGGTACTTTTTAATAGGATACTTTATTTTTTTATGTAAAAAAATGCTCAATTTTTAAATTGGATGAAAATTTTTAAATGATAAGTTGAAGCGTCTAAAACATCAAAATATAAACATGCTTCTTAAAATGTTTTAGGTTTAAGTGTTATTCTTACATTTTTTCTTACACAACATTCAGATGAAATTTTAATTTTGGGAAATTAATTCTTTTTTTGATTCGAATTCGTCAAGACGTAATTTTGATTTTAATTAAATCTTGTGTTCTATTGATTCCAAATACATTTATGGAATTCAAGTCTATACATAGGTATTTTTAGTAGAAATAAAAATATTAAAAACGAATTTTTATGTAAGATGAAAAATTCGCTTTATATTAAATTTGTATTCAATATGTGTTGCTTTCAATTTACATTCAAGTGATATCTTAAACATTTCTTCATTTTTTAGATTAAAAATTCATTCAGGCTAAGCATAAATAAGATTTTAAAAAATATATATTATTTTATCTTCGAAAACTCTTAGTAATTACAATTTATTTTAGCAAACCTTTTGTTTCTGTGTTATTTATATCATTTGGAACTCAATAATATTTTGTGATACGATATTTATCAATTTAGGTTAGTAAATTTCTATAAATTTTGAAATAGGTACTGAAAGGAATTTACGATGCGAATAGGCTTCAGTATCATTAAATATTTTAAGTATCTAGTTATCATAAATATTTAATTTCTAAAAAATTCATTTTACACGTTAAATTTGCGATTTAAATGTAAATGTAATGTTTTTTTAATTTGTGAATATATTTACTTGATACAAAACATGCTTAACTGTTAATACAAAAATGTATATACTTAACTCTCTTTTATTCTCCTTCCATTCATCGCATTTAGGAGAAATGGGAGAATTCATTCCAGTTAGTAATTTAGCTCAACATGCAATACTTTCAAACGGGAGTCTTCAATTGAGTTCTATAAGCAAAGATGATGAAGGAATGTACAAGTGCAATGTGTCAAATGGCATTGGAATTTCTCTCCTTAAAACCATTGTTGTAAGAGTCATAGGTAGGAGCTACAAGATTTCAAAGTTTGATATTTATAGCTTTAGGGAAATTTATCCCAGTAAAGTGCTTTTTGATATGAATTGTTTGTGTGTTTATGAAGTTTGCAGTTTGAATGTTGTTAAATTTATAGTTTACAGCTTGGTACAGAAAAATAGTAATTTATAGTCTTATCGAGATCGAGAAATAATGGGTAACATATATTTTTTTCTTCTTTTTTTGTTCTTTGATATATCATCACATAGTGGTAAATATTAATGAACGAATTGTCGTGATACTATTCTGCCTCAATCCTTAGAAAAAAAGAATTGCATTCAGTAATAATATTTAATCGGTTTTGATGAAACCTAATTCTAATTTTTCATTGAATTTGGAAAAAATGGTAGTTGCGACGACTCGTGTGATCATGTTCTCTGTCAAATTAACCAAGTTCTTTTATACGTAAGGTGGTTTTAATGAAAAAAAAACCGCTTTTAAAATTACTGAAATCTGTTCGTTTTTATTTCTTTTAAAAATATCTCATTCATTGTTCAAATGGATATTCCAGCTTCAAATTTAGTTTCATAAATGTTTGTTGTCCATGATAAAAGATGTCTATTTTTAAATTTTGATGTGCGTGTAATTCAATATTGTTAAATGAAAATCTGTCATTATTACTACAATTTTATATTTTTATAATATTGTTGCATTATAATACTGTTGTATATGTTTATTTAAAATTGATGTATGTATCTCTCTGTGTGTATAACTAAGTAATAAGCCTGATTATATAATATAAAGAATATTACATCTGATAGATGGATCAGACATACAACATTGAAAATCATATGTGCGTGTATCATTACTTATATTTTTTAACTAAATATTGTACTTTTTACGCTACTAAATAAACTTTGATACCGAATGAATAAAAATTATAAATGAACTAATTTAATTTTTTAATTTATAAATATTCCAAAAATTAAAATTATCCTTTTTATTTATTTATTTTTTTCATTAACCTCACGGAAAGTAAATTTATTGTCTGCTATATCAATTTTGGAGTGTTTCTTCTTTCATTATTTAAATCATAAGCCAAAAATAATTCATTATACTTCTTGGTACACATTTGAATCAAATTTGTACTTATGGATATTCAAACATCATTGGGGATAATTAAAAATTAAGAATACTATTTAAACACTTCCAATTATATGAGTTTCTATAAGGCAAATATGTTCTACAAATAACTGTATGTAATAGATCTTTATCTCCTGAAAAATATACAGAATATAATTGTAATTTGTACATCAAATACTTTTTATTAAAAAGTTATATGATATTACTGAATATATTTTCTATATTATGCAAAGACTTTAAAAACACCGCATTCAAATATATACATTATAGCAACAGCGAAAAATACAGGCTTTGAAGCTCTTATCAATAAAAGTAACAAAATATTATTAATGAAAAATATATATTCCTTTAACTAAAATATTATACTTCTGATTAAAATCCTTATTATTTATATTTAAATCTGTTTTTAAATATGAGGTATTTTGAAAACGATTTGAAAATTTTGTATGTATTTATTTTATGTAAATATGATGCTATAAAAAATGTGTAGCATTGGATAAGTAATGCACATATATAGAAATACTCTTTTTATTAGATGCATAGAGGGTACTACCAAAAATACTTTTCGGCTTACGTGAATATACTTCAGAGTTATTTCTCATACATTTATATTTGTGTTGCTACATTATTTTGGAAATAATTTAGTTCATAAGTATTTCAAATCTTATATTGTATGTATTTTGCTTTAAAATATCATGTTTTGAGAAATAAAAGTTTGTAAACATTTTTTAGTTATTCAGTTTAAACATTGAGGGCGCTACTATGCATATTTTTTCTCCTAGCAAGCTACGGTAAACGCCATTACGTATCGCAACTGTTAATGCTTGTGGAATCAGTAGATCTGTGGTTAATGTTCTTAATAATCCTCATGAATTTTTATCTGTGAAGAAATAAAGAATTTTAGAAGTGTTCATTATAATATCTGTTATAAATAGTATCAACTGGATTATGGCACTGCATCTCAGATTTCCTATAACATTAGGATTGCTTCTCCTTTTGAAAATTGATGCAATAGGTAAGTTAACTTTTTGGTTGTATTCTTTGATTTTATATTTAGTTATATTTTTCTTCTTTAATTATTTAAGAATAAGAATCCGTTTTTTGTTTTAAATACATATTAACCCTTTTTTTCAATATCTTTATGTGTAATTGTTTACAGTTTAACCATTATTTTATTTTTATTTTTAAATTCAGCTGTACAAGATAATTATTGTAGTCATAATATCCAAATAATATTCTTTCCAGGCACTTTAAATAGTTTTTGGGATATGTTATGAGATATATTACAAATAATAAAGAAGGTTTAAACATTTAATCTCCAATATGAATAAATCCATAATATTTGTTAAAACTGAAATTTCATTGACATTTTTAATATTATAAAATAGCTTCATGCTATAATAAGAGTAAAACCTCCGTTGGTTTCATGAGTTCATCTTATACTTCAATAAACATCTGATTAAAAATATCTATTTAATATTTGTATATGCAGATTTCTAGAAGTTCTTAGATTATTTAAATAAATATTGTAAAATATATGTTAATGAAGAAAAATGATAAAACATGATATTTTTACAAAGTTAATTTGATCGGTTTTTAAAAATTTAAGGTATCCCACTACGTTCGGAACCGTGATTTTGAAAAGCGTTTAAATGGATAGTATTTATGATATTATGTGTCACTTAGATTAGAAAATGTATATAAAATTGTTTTAAGAATAGTATTACAATAAAAAATTATTTAAGTACAATATTTTGACAAAAAGTGCACAGAATGACCCATTTTCAAAATATTCTCCTTTTGAGAAAAATGCTTCTATTATAATAATATTTTGCCTGTATATAGCGCAGACCTTTGTACAGAGGCTCAACTAGAATTTTAGAAATATATAACTTAGGAGTGGGTTTATCCATGTTTTACGACAACCAAGGGGATGAAATTTAAGAAAAAAACGCCAATAATTATTTCAAATGGTTGTAACTCTGAAAATAATGTTAATTTTTCAAAACTCATAGTTGAGCCTCTGTACAGAGGTCTGAGCTATATACAGGCAAAATATTATTATAATAGAAGCATTTTTCACAAAAGGAGAACATTTTGAAAAAAGGTTATTCTAAGCTAATTTATTGCCAAAATATTGTATTTAAATAATTTTTTTTTTGTCAAAATATATATCCTTAAAACAATTTTATATATGTATTCTAATCTAAGTGACACTAAATATCACGAAAATTATCCATTTATGCGCTTTTTTTTAAAATCACGGTTCCAAACGTAGTCGGATATCTTATTCAATTATATGATCATGTATCATTCCATAAGTATATCATTGAATCCCTGTTTATATTGAATTACTTACCAAAATTAAATACATTATCACACAAAAAAATTGTTCCTAATTTATTGTTTTATATAAAAAAAATTCTTTTATTTTCAGGAGGAAATTCATTACAGATTCAACCATTTTCTTTTCCATCTGATTCAGCCATAGGTAAACGAGTAAGTGTAACTTGTACACCTTTGACAGGAGAGAAAATGGAATTTAAATGGTTACGAAATGGTCAAGAAATAACACAAGGGAGACGAAATATAAATATTGTATCGCTTCCAATGTTTTCCAATCTTATTGTAGACCCATTAACTTCAGAAGACAGTGGTAACTACACATGCATCGTTAGTACTAGGGGTTTAACAGGAGCTTACACTACCAGTTTAAATGCCCTGGGTAGGTGAAATTTGTTTTGTGAATACTATAATTTTTAACTTTATCAACTTTATTAGTTATCTTTTAAATAACTGATATTTGTTTCATAAATTCAATTATAAAGTATTTGAAAAATGAAACTTTAACTATTTCTCACATTAATTTTCCAATTTCAACTTTTGTAAGAATATTTCTCATTTAAGTGAGTTGATTACAAAATATTTGTGAATTTCTTATGGCTGAAGTTATGTACAATCAAAAATTTTCATGAAAGTATGGTAAAAATCCTAAAATTTTATAGATACGGAAAATCAAATTCCCCTCTATAAAATATAAATTTTGTAAAATGGAATAATAATTTCTAATTAATCAATTATTGTGCCTTATTGCATCCTTCTTTATATTTTAGCCGCAGTTGTAACAACTTTCAAGGGATTCATTTTTATAACATTTTAAGCAATTAAATTTCAGTATTATTTTAAACATATTTCAGTAAAATTGTTAATGAGTAACTCATTATACATACTATTTGAACGTATTATCTTTTTGTGTTGGTTAATTATAAAAAGAGGAATTATTCTCTTTCTATCTGATTGTAATATTTAAAAATAACCCTAATTGCACGAATCTAAATTCTTCAGTCCAAAATTTATAAAATATTTATGACAAATTAGCTTTTGTTTCACGTAATAAAAAGTTAAGTATAACTATACACTAAGTGAAACTATCTAAATCCCTAAAAAATATAATCAATAATATGTTGTTTTGTGCTCTAGAAGGGAATTCAGTTTGGTAATTTTGATCAGAAAATATTCATATAATACTCATTTATCAGTTGTTTTTCTTAAGAATAAAAGTTTAAAGTCATAATCCTCTTGTAAATCTTTTCCATTATAATTCGCATGGATTTCACGGGCAAAGTGATAAAAGATAAATTCACGCACTTAAAAAGATAGAGCTTATAAGTTGGGAATATGAGTGATATTTTTCAGCTATTTTTCTCTTGATTTTAATGTACTTTTAAGTTTATATATTTCTGTTCATTCTTAAGGTCACGATCAGTGTTAAAATTAAAATTTAGTTACCTTTTTTAGTTCCCCCATCTTGGGATCTGATTCCTACAGACACTGATGCAAGTAGTGGTGATTCCTTGCAACTAAACTGCAAGGGAAATGGTAAACCACAGCCTTCTGTTATATGGACCAGATCAAATGGTAATAATACTTTATTTTTGCTTTACGTTTGATATAATGTTATTTCACATGTGTTTGATACGAAAAATGAAGAAAAAACTTCTTATTAACATTCTGTTTTTATGATGAATGTACACTGAAGAACCAAAAGTTAATGAGAGACATGAGTTAGCAATATGTAAATATCCCAATGGTATTAATACCGCATTAGGTTGATTGAATATTAACGTCGCACTTTTCAGCTACACGAGGGCTTTTGGCGACAGACCACGTAATTTTGAACCATGGTCAAGTGACGTGGACGACACCTGAGCTAGCACCCCCTCTTCCTAACTACCACACCACACCAAGGGAGGACGTTTCAGCTCTCGACAGATTTAACGTGCATCTCTGCCCTACACGGCGGGTCTTTAGTGGTACTGGGCTCGAACTCGTGACAAGGCAAGCCACGATCCGATACCTATACCACTTGGCTACCACGGCCTAATACCGCATTAAAAATGCAAAAATTAGGAAAGGGTTTTTATTTGTACTCTAGTTACTCATATGAAAAGTTTTCTGTCTTGGTTATGGCTGCACGATTGGAAATAATAGACTTTGATTACTGAATGTTAGTTGGAACTAGAAGTATGAGGTTTCCATTTCGTGAATTTTTAGGATCGTCAACAATTCTCGATACAAAGAATCAAGAATGTGCCAAGAATACATGATTTTAGGAATTACTTCCCATCATAGGTAACACAATAGAAGGCCATGTCTACGTAACGATCGAAACCATCAAATTTCGCGAAGAGTAGTCAGTGTTACTAGACAAGAAACACTGCCTCAAATAACTGAAACAATCAATGGGGGACGTACAACAGATATGTCAGTGAAGGCAAAAAAGAGTGTCTATGCTAACAAAACGCCATTATATCAACAGCTCCTTTGCTGGACTCGGGGACATATCGGTTAAACCGAACATGACCAGTGAAATGGTGCTTGATCAGAAAAAGTCACGATTCAAATTGGCTAATGATAGGGTTTAAACGTGATGCATACCCTATGAAGCATTGGATCTAGTTGTCAACTAAGCATCGATGATTACTCCGATAGTGTGGGCTGTATTTACATGGCGTGAACTGTGTACTCTGATCTAACTGAGCCAATCTTTGACCGGAAATAGTTTTGTTCTAATACCTGGAGGCTGCTTACAGCCTTCAAAGACTTTAAATACTCAAATAACTTTGAGACTTTCCAAAATGATAATGCACCATGTCTCCCGGTCCCAAAAAATCCCTCATTGGTTTGAGGTATATTCTGGACAGTTCTAGATAATTTAGATTTGATCCCCTTGGTCACCAGAAATGGATCTTATTGGACTTATTATATAAAGGACATGATTGAAAGATCAGGCCATGCAGAAAAATTCTACTTCGGTAATACGTTTGGTCAGCTATAGAGGCTGAATATTTTTCTTCTAGGAAGTGTCAATGACTTTTTGAGTCAATTCCGCACCTAGTTGCTGCAGTTCACAAGACAAAAGGATGTCCTATATAATATTAAGAGGCCTCCCATGACTTTTGGTGCTTCAGTGTAATTTCTTTTTTTTTTCATTATTAATTTAAAATATATATTTTCTTCGCATTTACTTTAAACATCTTTCTTTTTTACTTATTTTCCTTGCAGATTTATAAAATATATTCATGAGTTATTTTAGAACTTTATTTGAACGATATATTTAAAAATCTCCATTTCAAGGGGGGGGGATGCTTTGATGTTAGCGAAATTAACTATGTTTTATTACCAATAAGCATTAAACAACAAAGTAGATTTTGTAACTAAAGGCAGAGTAAATAAAACATAATCAAATTTTTCTAATTTAACGTTGCATGTCAAAATGAGCTTTAATAGAAGAATTTTTATTTGATTGATTATTCTTAATAGCTTGTATTTTTTCAAAAAAATATAAGAAAATAAAATTTTTGTTATTTTATATAAATACAGGAGAAACTTTTGATTTTATGCCGGTATCCTCATCAAATCAAGCAATAATATTTCCCAATGGAAGTCTCAGCATTCAATCCATAGCGAAAGAAGATGAAGGCCTGTACAGGTGTAATATTTCCAATGGAATTGGAAACTCATTAATAAAAACAATAATGATTAAAGTAATAGGTATGCAAGAAGATTAGCAATCAAAATTGTACCTAAAAATTTTAGCTATTTTTATTTAAATTTTGAGAGTATTCCGTCTTGTGGTTTCATGTTAGATCAATAGAAATAATTCATTTTTAATTTTTTTAATTAAAAAAATAATATTCTTCATATGTAATTTATATGTATTTCTTTATATCTACTTTAATTTCATGGCTCAGGAAAAGTAATTATATAATATTAGCAATAAAGTAATATTTTGAAATTTGTGAAACATTCCCAATCTGACACTTATGTAAGCAGATTTCAATGATGTTATCTGCATGATTTTGTTTTATTTTTAATACTTCAATTTTTATAATATCCCCTAAGTTATCTACTATTAAAAAAGATATATATTCAGCAATTTATTTCTTAAAATTTATTCATCATATGGTCATTTTTGAAAGTACCTAAATTCTGAAACCCCATAAATTACTTTATCAAATTTTTTTACTACATAATTAATACTGAATAAAATTTATCTTTGGAATTTATTAACTCTAAACTTTTTTAAATTTGTAGATGTAGATATTTCATAACATTTACATTGTGTTCTGTGAATGAATGAATTTACTGTTGAAATGTGCGTTTCAAGATTGTTTTATGGATATTCAGAAGTTTTAGAGAATATTAATAATTTTTTATATAAGGCAGCTGTAGAGTTTTGTTAAATATATAAATTTGTTTGTGTGTGTGTACAAGGTTTTAATACAATCCAATATATTGGGTTCAAAATTGTGTTTTATTATCTGAGACAATCTTCAAAAATTTTAATTTTGATTTATAAAGTGTAGATTACATATTTGAGAATATACTACAAAAACTTCAGATTTTTCTGTTTGGAAAAAGGAATTAAAGAGGAAGAAATTTTCGTAATGAAATAAGAAATTCTGAAATGGTGTACTATATTAAGATGAAATAACGATAGAAAAGTCGCTTACAGTTTCACGTTTTTAATATAATAACGAATCAAGGGATTTAAGAAACAATTTTATGGAATATACAATCGAATTAAAATTACTGTATTTAATTAAAGTAATAATGTTATGTGTTGCTAAAGATTAGTACTCTTGATATGGAAGTGTAAGGTATAATATGTTATTTGATGTATATAAATATGTTCTTTATTACATACACAACAGCATAACTTTTCATATTAAATGTTCTTGATCGTTTGTTGCGTTTCGAACGATACACGTTATTAGAAAATTTGACGATGAAGTTTTTAGGTATATTTTATTTTTCAAATAATTCAAGATTCCATTCCACAAAACTATGTTTTGTGAAATGGAATCGATGGATGGAACGAAAAACGATGGAAAGAAAATTGGATGTAAAATGGAACGAAATGGATCAAATTTGGTTACGAATGTGTATTTATTATTCATTTGGGGAAAATATACTTGACTCTAGATCTATATTTTTTAAGGAATTTAATTTGCATTTTACCATAACTGTAATGACTGTATTTTTAACGGAAACTAATAAGAAGACAAAAACAATGTTATGCATCATTTTGTAAAAAACAAATTTATAACTATTTAATGCCTATGTCAAACTTAAATTTCATGCAGTAGTACTTATTTGTGCTTTATACTAGTACTTATTTATACTTTTATATTTTAATAAATCCGTGTCTGAAATTCAAGCATTATAAAGCAAAGCACCAAACAAATGAGCTCAATGCAATTAATATTGGAGGAATTAAACGCAATTAGTAGTGATTTAATTAAACTATCCTTTAATATTCAATTTTCTGTGTTTTTAATCATTTAGCATAGAGAAAACTGTCAAGTAAACATTAGAAGACACTACTGTATACTTGTTCCTTTTTTCACTTTTCAAATTTTTTTTTATAAATGTTACTTATATATATATATATATACTCTCACAAGACTCTTTGGTTCAACTCATCTTTATCAACGAAAAATATATGATTCACAATAAATATCTTCATGCGTTTTTGCGAATAAATCTGTAGCGTTTTATAAAGTATGTGCCTGAGTGCTTCATAAATACTTCTAATTATTTATGAAACAAAAAAAAATCAAAAAATAAATAAATTTCTATTTTTGAGTTATAAATTATTTCATTGATGTATAATATGTTGTCTTTTTTTCACACTAAATATTTTTTAATTTTCAGTTTGAAGTGGTTCAACAAGTTTGTAATGGAGGGAAATTAAAATGATTTCATTTACTATAAAAACTATATCTAGTCTTAAATTTGAAAATATATATTAAACAGTTAAAGAACTTTTTAGAAATTTTTCAGAATAAACATATTTACTATATGTGTGCGTTGTTGAGTCTTTCAACATTTATTTTACATTTCGTACTGGATTTATTCATTTTAATTCAGAGTAATAATAATGAGATTTACGTATTACTTTGAATGTATATGAAGTTAAAGGTGGTAGCGAACTTGTTCAAAAAAATTATTTCTGATTGTGACAAGTGTTATTTCGATTGTTTAACACTGTATTGTTATTGTTTGCTTTTATTCGCTTAATACTAGTGAAAAATACTGAACAGCTTCATCCTCACATATTTAAACTAATATAGTTCCGATTTTTATTCATAATTACGAAAAGAGTTGAGCAGAAACGGTATTTTTTACTGAATTTTACTTACCTTTTATACTTACTTCATATTACTTTTATTCATATTTTTTTAATAAAAAATAATTATTATTATATTTGCTGTGTGTATTGTGTCTAAATGAATTTATCCGCTTAAGATTTTCTTTGTAAGTGTTTTTTAAAATATTGTTAAAAACGGAAAACAATTTCGATTAAAATACATGCGTATTATAAATAGAAAAACTTTTATATAATTTTTTTTTATTTAAAAGTCGAATGGTTTAATGCTTTTATGAACTATAAAATTGAAATTATATATACATAACTAACCGACTTAAAATATTCTATTTTAGTTTATAAACTTGAAGAGTGAGGGCGCTACTATTCACTTTATAGTACTCTGGATCACAACGCCATGATACAGAAAGTTATAAATGTTGTCGTATGGTGTTTTTAAAACTAGTTTGGAAAGTGTATCTGTTATCTGGTTCTTGAATGTCTTGATTGTATTATTTATTTTAAATTGAATTAGTACAAAATATTTTGGTGGATATTGCTACAAAATGCTGATAAAAAGTTGTTTGACTGTCTTTCAAATGTCTGTCAAGCTTGCTGCTCTCTTGCTTTGTTGGAGTATGACTGCAGGTAAGTTTTGGTACATTGTATAATCAATATGTAATATCTTACTTTTATTTTATAATGGATCTTAATAATTAAGAGTTATACTATGTGATATTTATGTGATAAATGCATTAAATTAAAACCGTTTTGGACAACTGAATCATGCGTAAAAATTAATTTGTCATCATTAATAGAATACCTTTTTTATTTCAAAATAAAACCTACAAATAATTAAGTAAGTGGGGGCATTTTATTTAATGTAGAATTTCTGCAAAAATAAACAAAGCAAAGAAAGTTTCTCAATGTCTGTATTTGTTTTAATACTAAGCAGTAAGCAAGAAATTAAATGTCTTTACTGCAAAAACAATTATCTGAGAATCAACTGTAATGCTGCTTTAAAAATTATTTATTAGTTTAAAAAATTCTGCGTATTTCCTACAGATCAAATGATATGCATTTTGCAGTTACTTCTACACAAATCATAACATTGTGTCAAGAATTTCATAATTGGAAAATTATTATTAAATCAATTTGTGGAAAAGTATAATAATGTGCATTTTTATTGCATGTAAGAAAAACTAATTAATTGTTTGTTCAAATATTTAATTTGGCTTTAATTTCTCTCAGTTTAATTCTCAGGAAATTCTCATGGAAATGACCAATTATTTTGTGGAGAATTTAGAGTTTAGTAAAAAATTAAACAGTTTTATCTGTGATATAAATTATATCCTTTCAGAGAGAATTTAATAATTATTGTTCAGTTTTTCAAAAAACGCAGCATTTTTTTCAATAATTAGAAATTAAATGTTACAAATTACTTAAACTTTGTTCTATCATTTAAATTTGGTGTACAGACTTAATATCATTTATATGACATATAAATAAATTTAATGTAAAGTTTAAACGTTTTTAAATACATAAATACATTTTTGTTGATCAATCGAAGAATTGAATTTATTTTTAATTATGGCTGTAATTTTCTTAATTCAATTTCTAAAATGCACGCATTCTCAGTGAAGCACTGATGGAATTTTGATTTTGCATTTTCACTTTTCAACACTTTTAATTTTAATATATTTGTCGTGAACAAAAAATGTTACAGTATTTTTAAAGTCACATAATTAACTAACTTGAATTAAGTATTCTCAGATATCTTTGACCATTCTCATTTTCTATGCTCATAAATACTCTTTTAAGTTGAAAATGATAGAGTATGTAGAAAAATTTTTCTCATGGAATTTAATTTACATTGATTTCTACTTACATTGTTTTATAAATTTATATTTATTTTGTTTACTCAAAAATCATCAATAACCACACATCAAAATAGTCAAGCAAAATATAAATATTTATTAAAATTTCGTTTTTTAACTTTTTACAGAAGGAAACTCTTTAAAAATTCAACCATTCAGCTTTCCTCCAGAATCATCTATTATTGGTAAAAGAGTAAGTGCAACATGTACTCCTTCTTCTGGAGAAAAAATGGAATTTAAATGGTTTAAAAATGGACAAGAATTGACAAAAGGAATTAGTGTCGATATTCGAAATTTTCCCGATCTTTCTGCGTTAGTTATAGACCCATTAACAGAAAACGATACTGGAAATTACTCTTGCATTGTAAATTCCAGAGGCGCTACTGCTTCTTATACGACGAGTCTTCAAGTTTTGGGTAGGTAAAGTCTTAAAATGTTGATTGTTATTTAAATTTTTTCTTGAATTCTAAAACTAAATGCAACAAAAAAAGATTTTGTGCACTATTCAAGTTTAAAATTTAAGTTTTAGATTTATATAATGATATTAATTTTATTTGTGATTTAAAATTCCATAAAGTATGATCAATATTGTGTTTTTATTCCAATTAATATAAATCATATTATTCTTCCAATATTCAAGATTATGTTTATAAAATGAACCAACTTAAGTATCCGTTTCAAATGAATTTTTCATATTTCTCATCTCATAAGCAAACTAAAAAAAATGTGAGAAAGGCAAGAGGATTAAAAATATTTTATAGCTTCATGATTGTATATATCTGGTTGTCTTTTAATTAATAACACGAAATTAATAAATATTATATATCTCATTTAAATATTTGTGATAATCAATTTACGTCCTATAACTTAATGATAGTAAAGCAAATATATTGGTCTCCGTTTGTATTATAAAACTAAATTTAATTTTAATTACATAAACCTAAAATTTTAAGTTGTAAAATTATTTTTTGTGAAAAGATTACAATGTGTATCTTTTAGCAAACCAAATGAAATTTTTTAAAAGACAAATATTAATTACTTATGGTATTCAGATAATTATTAATTTGAATTTTATATTGATCTTTTCACAAATATTTGTATTAAATTTTACTTTTTAGTTCCACCTTCCTGGACTTTTATTCCAAAAGATATCGAAGCGTTAAATGGAGATTCTTTGATGTTGAACTGTAAAGCATCTGGAATACCGAAGCCCACAACAACTTGGTCAAGATCTCAAAGTAAACTTAGTGATCATACTTTCTATTACTATTTCATTTACTTTGAGGTTAAAATTTTTTTAATAAATACAGTTTTTATTTCACAACTTAGATTCAATATTAAAATGAATGATTTATTCTTTAGTAATTTTTTAAAAACATTGTATACATTAGCTTGAAATATAAACTGCAACAGTTAAAAAATTATTCTATGTGAAATTAATGTATCTTCGATATAAATAACTAATTTTGATTCCCTAATCCTCTATTTTGATTATTCATCAAAAATCATATTACCTACTTCCAACCCATCCATCTTACCTACCCAACCTGGCTTATAATTTATTTAAGAAATATTTTTGCTTTGAAAAATTATTTGGATTCATTGTTGTTTACTTATCAAAATGTTATCACATACATGATATCTTATTATAAATAGCATTTATCACATACAATATTTGTCTATAATAACTTTCATATTAATTATATTTAATTCAAACTAATTGAGAATTCAGTTGAAATGAATTTACACTTTAATATTAATGTTGGTTTTGTACAAATTTCTTAACTCCGTAATTACGAGATTTTACTTTTAACGTATTTATCACCATTTATTTTAAAATTGTGATTTGTCCATTTTTCATTATTTATTTTATGTTTATTATTTAATACATTTCTAAAAAACTTAAATCGATCATTAGAATTATTCATTTTTAAACTAAATAAATATTTATTTTCAAAAAATTACGTATGTGCAGATTTAAACTCTATATGTACTTAAGTAAAGCAAAATGCTACATATGTGTTGATCAACTTTAAAATAATTGTTTTTTTTTTATCTCACTTTATTCCTACAGATGATATCACGGATTTTGTCCCTATAACCAGTGTATCACAAGGAAATGTATTTTTAAACGGCAGTCTTCAATTAAGTACTGTTCAAAAAGAGGATGAAGGCATGTACAAATGTAACATTTCTAATGGAATCGGAGAATCTTTAATAAAGACTATAATAGTTCGTATAATAGGTATGTGTGGTTTGCATAAAAGTACGCTTACAAGTACCGATATATTCATTTAGTAATTGGAATTTTTTGTTTATCTTTATTATTAATTTCATTTCATAATTATTCATACTGCTATATTATGAGATGAATAAAGATAAAAATTTCTCATTTTTTTGTGAATAAATAAAATTTCCAATAATTGTTTTCATATACAAGTGTTATTCAATTTGTGTTGTAAGTAAGTGTAAAATGGAAAAGTGACCTTTACATATATGTGTGTGTTTAAGGCGAATACAATTTATTTCTACTTCATCGTACGATCTGTTATTAGTCTGTAATCCAGTTGTAAAACTTTATCCATCACTGTTTTAGATCAAAGTATTTACTCAGCATTATATATTTGATCCAAGGTTCGTTTTGTTGATTTATTACAATAATAAAAGTAATTAAGATATAATTTATCAATGAATGTTTGTATGTTTAAAAATTATTTCTGTATTTAAGATATTAATTTTTAATTAAAATACTGTAAATTTACTTAAATTACTAGAGTTTGCAGTTTAAATTATCCAAATGTATTGATTGTATAAATGTATTTTTACATGCAAACGTAAATAATAACATTTTGCTTGCCTTCAGTTTACCAAAAATTTATATTACGAACACTACAAAGAGTGTTATGATCTTATCTTATGGATAAATAAATATGTATATATAAATTGAGGAATCCTTTTTCAATGCCTTAATTTAAAACATGTTCGTCTTTTCTCTTTTACACAGTTTTAAAAAGGCCGAAAAAAATAATTTCAAAGGATGTAAATAAAAATTTGTAAATCCAAAATAAATGTACATGAACATAAAAATTTATTACTCGTAATATTATATTGAGTGATTTATTTTTGTTCGTGCCTTTGATATGTCATACTGTATATGTGTTAATATAAACTTGATAAAATCAATATATTTCTATGAAACTAAAAATTATAGAATGTGCTCGATTAGTTTCTATAAGAATAAGATAAATTTTTTTTTTATAAAACTTCGTTTAAAATTTGAAAAAATACGCATTTGTTTGATATTTCTCTAACTAATACATTCAAATGATTTTTTAATTTGTGTTTTTCAGTAAAAAAGAACTCCTGTTTATTATTTTGATTTTTTTTCAAACTTTTATTTAAATTCTATGTTGTCTTTGCATTTAAAATTCTTAACATTGACTTATTTCCAATTATTATTGTGCTTACATTCATATTTCATTCATACCAGCCATCAAAAATTCTATATTTCTTGAAGAAATGACTACTTATACTTTTTAGATCCGGAATATTTATAAAATAGTGCAAGGAGAAGATTGAATTGCACCTGTCGAGAGATTTTAAAGTTAAAACAGTGTATAGATCATATCACACACATAAAATACATTCTCTCTATAATTTTTGTTAACAAATATATTGCCGTATGATAAGCAGTAATTAATTGTATGTATTTTATTAAGTGTATGCATAAAATTTTTTTCTGTAAGTATGAATGATGAAAAATAGAAAGAATCGTTTTCTGGTTTTAAAAACATGTGTAATATGAAAATTTGGTACTGCTTTTTTCTAATATAGCAATTTTTTTTATCCGAATTCTTATTGCTTTTGATTTTTGTTTATGAAACGTATCACATTTTTGACTCGTATTAGTTTTCAAACCTTAACAAATTTCCTGTGTGTGTTTTATTATAAAATATTTGCAAATGTTTGATTAGAGCAAAAGTGCAAATTACTGTAGAAAATTCTCACAATCACTTTTCTTGTAAATATTTTTCATAATTTTAATTGAAAGGTCTTCATTAATATATTTTTCGACGTCATTCAATTGGGAGAAATGTTTTTCAGATCAAACAATATTTTTAATACATTATTGTCAGCTTTTAAGAGATTATATACGAAATTGGTTGAAATGTTTGATATTTTATTATTTGGATTTTATGCTAGTAAAATTCTTTCGTTATTATCATTGAAAATACCTCAAGAATTGAATAATATATTTTACAAACCTTGCTTATTTTGTTTACCTTTACTTATTCGCCTTTAAAGAACGATGCAATAAGCGTTTGAAAATTTAATGGGGAATTTTTATCCATGACTTTTATCATTCATTTTCTGCATTGCTCATAACTTTTGATTTTTATAAAATTTATTTTCGATTAAGTTTAATTTTATATATATATATATATATATATATAAATTTAGGATTCATTTCTTTTTATTTAATCTACTTGGTATGAAATATATGACTATGGTGAATATGAAACCCATATTTTCTAAGCATTTCAGTAAAAATTATACATAATTAATTATTAAAATGCACGAATTACTTTAAACAAATGTATTTTTCCGAGTTACTTATTGTGAAAACTCATTACTTATTGTTGAAAGAGAATGTGTGTTGGGCAATTTTTTTTAAAAAAGGAATAATACAAAATCAATCATCCTCCACTATAGGCGCACATAACTACTAGGAGCTGCATGCGTATTAAATCGCATATTCGACTTGAATCAAAAATTCAAATGCGATTATTATTTTACTAATTTCTAATTCATACTATTTCTTTCGAGTTTTTGTTTATTCGCATTTTATTCATATATATCATGTAATTGAAAATTTCCTTTGCAACTATTATTGCTATTATCATGCGATGCATTTTTGAAGTTTTTCATTTTACTTTCGAATAAATGGTTTATTGATAATTTTGTTGAATTAAAACTAATCAACCGAACTACAATTCAAAATATAGCATTCTATGTGCAATTGTGATTTTTATTTATTTAATTATACGGAATATATATTTTTCTGAAGTTAAAAGGTTGCACTTATTTAGCTTTGAAAAAAAATATTCTTCCCAGTTATATTTCATTTTGATGTGAATGTGTGTGTTTTTTTTATAAATAAGTGTTTATTATAAGATTATTCAACCACCTTAAGATTTATGCAAGAACTTTTGATACGAAATTTTGTTTAAATGGTATTTTAAGTATTGTATACAATAAAAGCTTTTAATTGTGAACTGTGAAATTTTAATATACCCACTTTTAAACTTATAAAACAGCAACTAATAGAACTAAAATAAATATATAGTACTATTAAAATTATATTATTCAAATTCTAGTACTGTATCTATCTTTTAATTTGGAGTTTCGAATGTTTGAATGTTTTTTTCAATTATTTAAGTGTATTAATTCTTCTTTATTGCCCTTTTGTTATTGTATGCCTACGTTAAATGTCATAATTTTCAATCAGAAGAAAAATTTTTGAATCATATTCGTTTGTAATAAAATGATTGTCCTTGTATAAATATATATACTTTTTAGTTGTTAAAGTTAATCATTGAGGGCGCTAGTATGCAACCTTAAAGTTGTGTACGCTACTCGTTGGTGAATAACGCCATTGGGTCTTTTTCGCACTATCATAAGCTCCTGTAAATTATCGTCGTACGTCACATCGATGTGATATCCCTAAGTCTTAAAGATTTTCATCTGTATCTAACTATCAAGTTTTAAGGCTTATAATTATTTTAATCCTGAATTTCAAAAGGAAATATCCAGAAAGTTACTAACAATGGAACTATTTCCTGTTCAATTTCTTCTATCAAGTCTTATGCTGATTTCTTGGAGTGATTATGCAGGTAAGTAGATTTTGAACCGTTTTTGTCTATAATATTTTGTCTAAATATATTCTTAGAGTGCATTATAATATAGTTTTGTTTTCTTTAGAAAATTTTATTTTTTCCTTTTTCTTATAAGAAAAAATTTTCATATTTGCTTTAAATCATACATGTATAACTTTAATGTTTATATGTTATTTTATCCCACATTAATATCGTAAGATCATTTTTAGTAAATAATATAGTTTTGAGTGTTTTGAAAGACGTAATTTCATTGATACTGTTAAAAATTTATGCAACATTTTGCTTTTAATATCACATAAATTGAAAATATGCCACAGTTGCCTAGTTTGCTTAGTGATACTATTTCAGCATCTTTCATTACTGCTATAAAATTTGTGTTTATTTTTACTAATATTTGAAGTATAAACTGAATTTGTTTTTATTTCCTTTTATTTATCGTATTAATTATATATTTTAATATTCATAATGCTAAAACATTTCTCAGAACTAATGTAAATTTTATTTGGTTTTTTGCATATGTATGAATGGGAGTTATTTTTTCTTCATCTAAGTAATTTATTTTAGGTGGAAATTCTTTAAGAATTCAACCCTTTTCGTTCCCATCTGATTCGGCTATCGGTAAACGAGTAAGTGTAACTTGCACACCACTCACAGGTGAAAAAATGGAATTCAAATGGTTACGTAATGGTCAAGAACTTGCAAGTGGAAGAAATAACATTAATATTTTATCATATCCCTTGCTTTCCAATTTAGTCATTGATCCTCTAACATCCGAAGATAGTGGTAATTATACTTGTGTTGTCAGTTCAAGGGGGTTGACTGGTAGTTATACTACAAAACTAGACGTTTTGGGTAAGTGAAATTTTTTCCTGAAATACAGGAACTGATATATAAAATGCAACATTAATATTAACCAGTACAATAAAAAAGTTTGTTATTCGTGTACATTATTTTAATATTTTAAAGAGAAAATATATAAATATTTCATTTATATAAGTAAATGTAATTATAGTTTTTAGTTTTTATTTAGTAACACAGAGAAGGAATTATCTTTATAATTTTAATTAATTATGTAAAATCAATAGAAGCCCAAAATATTCATGATTTAATCATTATTTATTAAAATAAAAATGCCAATCCTTTTATAAACTTTTTCTGTTGAATGATTACTCTGTGAAAAAATTGCAAACACGCGAGAAAATAAATGTTTAGTAACAGTAAAATTTTTTTCAAAATATTCAATTTTTCGAAATATACAGATTTGTATATTTATAAAGTTGTTTTTTTTTGTAACTGATTGTCATATTATTCTTTGTTATTTTAAAATGTTTATTTAGTAATGTGAAGTGAAAAATAGCAAAAGAAATATAATATAAAGTTTTTAAGAAATATCTAAAAAAGAAACACTAAAATAAAAGTAAGATTTTAGGTTTATTTTTAAAAAGTTCCTATACATTGGTTGATTATTCTCTAATTCATCTAAATATGCGTTTGAATTTTTTACCTTGTCATAAAATGAAAGGTCTAAGTATAATTAGCATAGCCTAACATACCCATAAATGATTGAAACCTAATTTTAAGATTCTAGCCTTCTAATCAATTTGAATTGCAATTGTAATTATTGATTTAGTTTACAGTATTTAATTAAATCCAGAAAATTCAAATAGAATTTTAAGTATTAGAAAGTTTCATTATGCCAGGAAATAAACATGAAAATATTTTCAAAAATGTAAGACAAAAACAATCGGATAGAATTTGTCTTTGATTTTTATGTTTCCGAAATTATTTATCACATTTCAACTTTTTAGAGTTGAGAAATTTGTTAGAAATTCGATACACTCACGAATTCAAAATAGCTGTTCTGTTATTCTGTTTGATTAATTCATTAAAAAAAAGGATTTTGCCTGTTCTTATTAGTGCATGCTGTATTTATTATTCCTCCCATTATATTTACAGTACCTCCCTCTTGGATGATTACTCCATCTGATACCGATGCAAGCAGTGGAGATTCGCTTATGCTTCATTGTAAAGGATCTGGTCGTCCAGAACCTCTCATTTCTTGGTCTGTGACTCTCGGCACTAGTAAGAATCTTTTTTTATTCCGTACGAAATTAGTTAAAATTTAAGCTTGAAGCATATTGAATGCATTTTCATTAAGGTATCCGACTATGTTCGGAACCGTGATTTTAAAAAAGCGCATAAATGAATAATTTTCATGATATTTAGTGTCACTTAGATTAGAATACATGCATAAAATTGTTTTAAGGACATTTTGACAAAAAAAATTATTTAAATACAATATTTCGGCAAAAAATTAACTTAGAATAACCTTTTTTCAAAATGTTCTCCTTTTGTGAAAAATGCTTCTATTATAATAATATTTTACCTGTATCTTGCTCAGACCTCCGTACAGAGGCTCAACTATGATTTTTGAAAAATTCACATTATTTTCAGAGTTACAACCGATTGAAATAATTATCGCCTTTTTTTTTTCTTAAAATGTCTCCCCTCTGTTGTCATAAAACATGGATAAACCCACTTCTAAGTTATATATTTCAAAAATTCTAGTTGAGCCTCTGTACAGAGGTCTGAGATATATACAGGCAAAATATTATTATAATAGAAGCATTTTTCACAAAAGGAGACTATTTTGAAAAGGGGTCATTCTATGTTCATTTTTTGTCAAAATATTGTACTTAAATAACTTTTTATTGTAATACTATTCTTAAAAACAATTTTATATACATTTCCTAATCTAAATGACACTAAATATCATAAATATTATCCATTTATACGCTTTTGCAAAATTACGGTTCCGAACGTTGTCGGATACCTTAATTAGTTTATACTGTTTACAAATTTTAAAAAATTTTGAGTAAAAATTGCTATATAGAGATTTAAAATTTGTAAGCATGTCGTTTTAGATTATTGATGCAATCTTAATTAAAAATTGTAAGACTTCATAAACAAAATCTACATCATGCTCTTTTTACCCTTTCAATCATCATTATTACTTAAAATATGTATCTGAATGAACTACTATCTCATTCTTATAATTTATTACTGACTTGTTTGTTTTATGAAATTTTAAATAATTTCCTTGATGTGTCAGTTCTAAGATTTATCCCTTACATTTATTAATAAATAGTTTATTAGAGCAAATCTATACACCCTTTATCGTGATATTAACTTTAAAATCTTTCCTGATTTCAATTTAATTAAATAAAATAAATTGGGCATTATTCATGTATTAATCTTTGTAAATGTACGTGAAAACATAGTTCATTATTCTTCTTAAAATAATTCGGCAATAATGATATGTGTAGAACGAGAAAATACACACTAAACGCAATTCTTGATTTTTTTATATAATTTTGAATATTTCAATAGCAAATTTTTCAAAGATAAATATTTAATAGAAATTTAGTTCTCAATTTATAAACTTGCATCAATTTATAATTTCGAGAAATAAACACATCTCGTTTATATATTTAAATGTAAAAATAGATTTTTTGTTTTTTTCTTAATTATAATATAAATTATTGCGTTATTAACAATCGCAAACATTATTAAAAGTTGTTTTTGATTATGGAATCTTCATAGATTTAATGAACAAATATCTTTTAAACAAGATAGCTGTTATTTTTCTTACAACTTAGAAATAAAAAATACCGCAATACTGAAAGTTAGCTTTCCTGCGGAGAAGAAATCTATACAGTGAAACAAGTTCTACAGATTTTGAATCGTAGTGTAGACAAAACTTGCTTTTTTATAATTTATTTTTACAAATATATTCAAAAATATATGACCCACAATTTTTTAAATAAAAATTAATTTTTTTACAGGAAGAATTTTCTATATTTTTAGTCATATTAATAAATTTCTGTAAATATTGAAATTTTCTATTATTGTATTTATAAATATATTTATAGCATATATATATATATATAAAACAAAAGAAAATATGTAATTAATTTTCAATCCTTTAATTGTGTTTAGGTGGAAACTCTGATTTTATGCCTATTATAGGATCAAACAAAGGAACTATGTTTCTTAACGGAAGTTTGTATTTTGAAGCAATTACAAAGGAAGATGAAGGCATGTATAAATGTAATATATCCAATGGAATAGGAAACGATTTGATTAAGGCTGTTATTGTTAAAGTGATAGGTATGTAAAATAATTAGTATGATTCATTCAAAAAATTTTCGTTTGACTGAATTTTTCATGTAATTGTCTGTATTATTGCATACAAAAATAGAACTGTTCAATATATTATGATCCTTTTTTAAAAAGTTCGAATAAAGAAATATATTGAATAATGCATTTTGTGTTCAAAATGCGATTGAATTTTTTTTTCTTGTTTGCATTAATTACAAATTATTGTTTTCTGTTACACTTTTTTTGAAAGGCTCAAAACTTTATTTAATTCATAACTTTTATTATACAGATACATTAAAAAGATTTGATTTTATTACTTACTATACCTATAACACAGTTTTCTGTGCTTTCAAAAATGTTTCTAAACAGAGTTTTGTATTCACGATCTCAAACATTAAAAGGAAATTTACGCAAAGATCGATTCAAATTATAGATTTAAAACATGTTCATTCAGTTGTTTCTACGGTGTGGGATAATGTAATTTTGTATTTCTTAATATTTTATAATTTTTGTTCATCAGAAATATTCTTAATTGCTTTTCAAACTTGTTTTTGACCGTTTGCTTGCTGTATTAAATGACAAAAAACTACGTATCAGCTATTGTCAATAAATCAAAGTTTTTGAAAGAGAAAAACTAACCATTGTGTCAAGTACATTTCCATTGGAAAGATTTTTATGCTAACTTTTCCTTGATACATACTGTCGTATTTCAGTAACAATTATTGCAATAGTAAGAAATGTGTGTATGTTAAAAACTGCAAAATATGAAACTATGGTAGCAAAGTTTACCTTCTTAATTAAATTAAAAGTATCGCTTTCTTTACAGGAATACTTTTTTTTTAAGTATTATCATCTGTTTTCTGCAATTTCTATGTGTGTGTTTTGGTATACATTCTGAGCGACATATCACAATTGGTATCACATTGATTGACTGATAAATGAAAATTGTTTACTTTGCGATTAATTCCGTCGAATATTTTTGTTTTATTTTGTACGTCTCTGTCAATTAAATGTCTTTTATATGCATTTAAATAAATCTCATTCCATTGCTGCAATTGATGTATATAAGTAATTATTTGCTATTAATCAACAAAATATCCAAATATTGTAAAATTGCAATGAATGCAATTTATTATATTTTGTATTTTTTAGTGTTTCTTGAAATGAAAAGGCTTTACATACGTAATAATATTATATCGTGTTTTATAATGATTATAATCTTATGGAATTTTCTTCTAGTGGTATCGCAATGCACAAATCACGTGTACGTTGCTTTTAAAGTTTTCATAATATATTGCTTTAGAAATCACCTTTATTTTCGTACCATTTTTTAATTAAGAATATTTATGATTGATCAAAAAACCAATATTATGAAAACCAATACCAGTCTTTACGTATAGAGTTGATTTCAAACTTCAACACCTCTCAAATATTAGGAATTTTTTCATTTGGAGGGCAAAAGGACGTATATTGGTGATTTCACAATTATCTCCATTAATTTAAGAGTTTAGTTCATTATTCATTCCATTAAGCCTGTGCTGTGTATATATATGACTATAGTGAATATCTCTTTCTCTTGTTATCGCTTTGCTTTAAATCAGATGGTTTATTGATCGAAATATTTTTAGAGGCTTCCAATATCATATTCATTAGTAACGCAACAACAAATATAAAATATTGTTTTGATATTGGAAAGAATGTTTTTGTATTGCATCTTTTTAAATTCCTTTTGATTTTTTTAAAAATTAAATCAAATCTGCATGATCAAATCATGATTATATTTACTGATTGAAATATGTCCTTACAACTTTTTATATTCCACGTTTGTTTTTATCATTTTCTGAGTTGTATCAGGTGTCGCTATTAGATATATTTCAGCATTTCCTCCTCCCCAAAACATGCATTGTGTGTATCTATCAAATATAAATATATTTTTCAACGAAATCTTATGGTATCAAAAATTATGTGATAGTATTGCATCAGTTTTAGATTCGAGTTAAATGGTATAACATTTGCTTGTATTTTCATGAATGTTTTTAGCCTCCTCTTGTATTGAAATATCTTAGAAAGCTATACACAATTCTTTATGACTTTCCACTTACATTCTGACTTCATTTCCATTCATTATATTTTCATGTTGAAAAGTAACAATATTTTCGTGCACATTTTGAATATAAAAAATTAAATAAAGAAGCTTTTTCAATCCGTCCTCTTGGATTTTATTAAATATTTGTATAAATAAAAAAATACTACCAGTTTCTTAGAAAAACGATAATGCTTTACTGCAAACATCAATTTGTTGTTGCACTCAAACATTTTCACAAAAAGTGTTACATTATTGAATTCATTGTTATATGTATTGGTTTAAGAACAAATTCTTTTTACATTATGCTTACGTATCTACTTTATATTTATACTATTTTATATTTGTCCAATTTTTAACTTTAACGCTCTTTAGAATGAATGAATTAGAAATTCTTAAGATTTCAAGTTTCACTTACTCAAATTTCTTTTTTCGCATTATTAATTACAAATATAAAACACCCGTAAAAAAATTTTAAATCAATTTACTTTTTAACCGAACTCTTTATTCACTCATTTACTATTGAAACATCATTAAAAGTTATCTAAAGTTTCTATAGTAATTAATTATATCTATCTTAAATTTGTGTTTAATAATATTTATCTCAGTTACTATGCCTAAAATTAAGAAGTTTTAAAGTACTTGGCAAAACACTTTTGAATTTGTAGAGTTTTATTTTTATTTTTGATCAAATAAATCGCTTTGCATATTGTCTACTTATTAAATGATTTATTTATTTTTATTCCTCAGATTCATTTTGTCCTCTGATAAAATCAAGCAATGCTGTGGCTCATTAATTAAAGCCTTGAATTGCCGTTTTTTTATGATGAAATATTACATCTTATGTAAAAAGGACACGTTTTTAATTTTACATGTTTCTTTTACTGATGACAACGAAATTTTGTCACTACATATGCTGATTTTGAAAAAGAGTGACCTTCAGAAAATTCGATTTTTTCGAATAATTTTTTGACTTGTAATTTATTCTTGAAATGTATGCTTTTAAAAATATGTGCAATGCTGAATGGTTTTTTTATAACAAGTTCATTTTTAGTTCTAACTTTTAATAAACGAGGGCGCTGCAATGACAACAAAGTCATTTTTACTCAAACGCCATTTCTGTGTATTATTAAGCAAGAAACCGAAACGACTCACTTGAACATTATTTCAATTCTTGTACGTGACTTCTCTGTTATTTCAGCATAAATCAAATTTTTCTAATGCGAGAATTGTAAGATATACGAGTTAAGCTATATGGCGTTTAATTACGGAAATTTAATCTTTCTGACATGCGTCTTCCTGCTATTGAATCATCTCATACTAGGTGAGTAATTTTTCTTATTTGTGTGTTTTCTGCTTTTAAATGTACTATAACATTAATGAGTTCTAAAGTTTAATTTATTAAAATTATGCATTATTTGCTTTTCCGATATCAATTTATACATTACTTTCCATTTGGTCATTTATAAATTTTTAAAATTATGTATCATTTCTTTGACAAAAATATATTATGGAAATTAAAATATGTAAAACAACTTTTTTGAAAATATCCGATACATGCACCGATTAACTATTTTTGTCAATTTAAGCGTTCTGTTATTATTTAATAAGTATTTTTTGCTGTCATTAAAATTTCTCTCTACTCTGATTCTCTTTCTCAAAATTTTCTTTCTAAATTATTTAAATTATTAAATCACTCTATGTAAGTTTATTTCACATAAAAATAATTTTACTTTCAGTTTTCAAAAACTTTTTTTTATTAGAAACTATAAATATCTATTTTAAAACTATTTGTAGGCAATTAAAAGGGGACTATATATTATGCATAAATAATTTAAATACTTTAGTTTTAATGCAAAAATACGCATGGTTAAAATTAGATCTGTAGAATTTTTCTTTTTCTCCTTTCCCTAATAATAAAACCGGAAAGTAATAGAATTTAAGAATTTTTAGAATGTATTGATTAATTTTTTGCCTAATTGCCTGGTTGATATCCATTATAAAACAGGAATTATTTTGATATTGTGCCTCAATAATGCAAACACTCATGATTTTACGTGTTTGTAATTTCAGGGGATGGGACATTTAAAATACAGCCGTTTTCTTTTCCATCTCGGTCTGTTATTGGTGAACGTATAACAACAATTTGCGCGACGTCCACAAATGAAAAAATGGTGTTCAAGTGGCTGAAAAATGGAAAAGAAATAGCAAATTCCAACAACATTCAAGTTAGATCTTTCCCAGAATTTTCTACTCTTATTCTAGATTCGTTAACAGAAGAAGATGCTGGAAATTATACCTGTATCGCAAGTTCCAGAGGATTTACCGAAACCTCTACTACAGTTTTAGAAGTTCTAAGTAAGATTTCTGTTGTAATATTATTCTAAGCATTACCTAATATTTCTATCAGAAAGTTTATAAAAACATTTATCAAATTGATCCCATTTTATAAATTGCAAATATATTTTTTATTAAATCAAAATTAAAATTATTAAATATTAGACCTTAAGATTAATGTTTAACTCTGAATTATTTAAGTAAATTAATATTTTGCTCTATTTTTAAATGTATGTGACTGCTGTATTTTATAACTATCATAAGAAGCATACACATATCTGGCATAATGTTTAATTTCAAAGATAGATGCATTTAAATATAACATGCTGTGTTAATGTTTGTGATCAATATAAGATTAATTACTACTGTTATTAATATTGTTATATGTATTGCTTATAATGTACTTTTATTTGGGGCATTTACACACACTTTATTTAAATAAAAATCTTGATATTTATTTAATTTAGGATTTATTTTACTGTGATAAATTAGGCATAAATCTTTATGAATCACTTGACATTAATATTTGTTTGGGAAATTCATGCTTACGCAATTTCTTCATACACTAGAGATTTTTTTTAAAAAAAGTATTTAGCTTAGGATTATATTATTATAAGAAATGTCATACATATATAATTTTTTTTTACATAAAAATAATTTTTAAATTAATAGTTATATATTTCAGTATCTAATATTAATTAAAAATTGCATGTAACTAAATACTTTTTCTACCTTTTTTGCCTTTCATTAGATATGATAGTTATATTTATGTAATATTCAATTCATATTAGGTAAGGGTTTTAAATTTATTAATATGTTTTACAGTTCCGCCATCTTGGACCAAATTTTCAAATGATATTGATGCTGTGAATGGTGATAAAATTTCACTTGATTGCCTTGGTACGGGAAAGCCCTTTCCAACATCTTTATGGTCAAGAACTCTCGGTAAAAGTTTGTTTCTTCTCTGTGATCTGATTGTTTTTAAAGTTAATTGAAAACTTCTTAATTTGAATTTACATTATGCTTAAATTGTAAATTTTATTTGCTGAAATAAATATATAAATGCTGTGATTGTCTTAAAAATATTTAATTATTACGAATTTCTTGAAATGTAGTATGAAGAACTCAGATTTTGATAATTGTTTTATTTATTAAAGCAACCAATTGTAACCTTATACAAAATGTACAACAAGACGCCATGATAAGAATTATAATCTTTTGTAATTTTACTATATAATGTAAAACATGTAATTTTTATTTCTCATTCCACAAAACGGTAAAAGGTAAAGCTTAGTCACATAACATCTTTTAATATACTAACAAACCTGATACTTATTTGTGACATTTAATGATATTAAAATATTTAAAAAATAATTTTATATTTTTCTTGTGTGATTATAACTTAATTAAAAATAAAATGAGTATTTTAATACAGTAATTAAAATAAGTAGATTAAACCTTATTAATAAATTTCGTGTGTTACTGCAAACTTATAATAAGCAAAATATTCCTGGAGAATTACTATAGTGTTGTTATATAAATGTTAATTATGTTCTAGTGTAATGCTTTCTACTATTATAAATATGTTCATATTTTCATCAAGAAAATTGGCTATATGAAATAGTCATTCTTTTATACTCTCTTCCCTCAGACCATACCACAGAATATTCTCCAATAATGAATTCTACTTCAATGATCATTCTTCTCAATGGAACCCTTATCCTTAATGATATTAGGAAAGAAGATGAAGGATTATACAAGTGTGTTCTTTCAAATGGTATTGGAACTCAATTACAAAAGACTGTTGTTGTTAAAGTTATAGGTATGAAAATTTGAAAATAATTTCGTTTCTGTTTAGGGAAATAAATCTCATAGGTTAAGAAATAAAATCATTATTAAGAAAAACTTGTCAAGTGTCTCAATTTCATTACTGTGAGAACGTAAAGAAATGCTGTTGTCGCTTAGAATCTTGTGTAATAATATTTTCGTATTGATAAAAAATACATAATTTGCAATTAATATTTCAGATATTAAAATTGATATTTCAATTGTTCGGTTATAATTTCTGCGCTAAATCAAATGAAGTGGTGTTTTTTCTTATTTGAAAAGTTTTTTAAGCATCACTGTGTATGTACTTATTTTAAAAATAGCTTTTCAAATAACATGATTATACCGTGATAGTGTGTCATTAAGTATTAATAAGGTTGCGCCGTATATTATACACATATTTAAAATTAAAATATTCATCAAACTAATTATTTTAGTCAATATTACTTTTAGCTACATAAAATTTGTGAATATTTTAACACATGTTTGATTTTATGAATTGTTTGTTTAAAATGTGACGTGTGTGTGAAATGTGTGTGATGTTTTAAATGTGTGTGTTTTTATCTTATGAACATCGAGATATTCTCCTTTTCTGTGTGTGCTTTAATTTTTATTTGTATAATTTTTTGTATCATTCGATTTCGAATTTTTCAAGTAATTTATATTATTTATGTACACGAACTAAATGAAAAGATTATAAATTTTATTTGAAACAATATGTATGAAACATGTTATACATAATTTAAATTTTATTTTCATGACAGTTTTAGTTCATGAAAATAAACCTTGAGGGCGCTACTATGCCACTGAATAAAATGTTGTTATAGTAAATTCAGAACGCCATCTTATACATGCACATTTGTCAGAGTAGATATTTTTGGTGTGTTGAACTTATTGTACGTTTGAATTTTATTTTAAAATTACCGATACTGGAACGAATAAGTATCACCAAAACCCGTGCTAAAATTACAGATTTTTAGCGGTGCCAAACAAAGAAGAATCATGAGAAAAATATGCCAATTCGTTCTTTTCATCCTGTCATCAACTGTATCAATTGGTAAGTTGCATGATTTTGAAATCACTTTGGTTGTATTAGATTATTTTTTGGTAGTTTATTTTAATATACACATGATTCGTACTTTTATGCGTATTTAAATATAATTGATCACATTTACAATATGAAAATATACAATTTTTTTAATTTTCTTTTTTTATCATTATTGTATATGTGCATGATTTTAAGTACAGCTATCTTCTATATAACTTCGTTAATTAAAAACTGACGCTATTCGTATCGCATGTATTGAATGAGATATACTTCAAATTTATTAATATTTTTTTGACTAGTTAACATGCTAATTATATACGATTTTTTACTATAAAGCAAAGAAACATTTGTGTAAAAGAAATAAGTTTTTATTTTGCTTATACCTTAGCAAACTCTAAGAAATTAGATAGTTTTGCATTTCTTATAGTTTGAGAATCTTCTGCATCATATCTAAGTCTAGATTTCGTTATATGTAAACACTTTGATTTGAAAATATTTTCTTATAGTATAAGAGTTGCATTAATTTTACAATAGAGTCCTAGTATTCATGTTTTAGAATATTCCTTATTGGGAACTTAAAATAAATCTTTTAAATTAATTAAGATTACCAAATTCTATTTCTAAGAAAATTTAATATGGGATATAGCACTCTGAGTCCTGTTGATTATTTTCCTTTTTTTAAGTTATTGATTTAAATGTATATATATTATAGATAAATAACTGTCAACCAGAAATGAGTAAAATAAAAAAAATACGATAATACTTGTATTTAGTATTTAGTTACATCCAGTGAATTACATTTATTTTTATATTCAAGATGTTGACTATTTTGTTTATTTACATTTTAAATATAGATTGCTTTAGATTAACCATATAAATAAAATAAAATTACCTTTCCTTTCCAGGTATCACAGCTTTTAAAATTCAGCCGTTTTCTTTCCCTTCTACATCAATTATTGGTAAACGCGTCATTACTACTTGTGCAACTACAACTGGTGGAAAAGTAGAATTTAAATGGCTCAAGAATGGAAAAGAAATTATAAAAAACAATAAAATTAATGTCCGATCATTTCCTGAACTGTCTAATCTTATCATTGATCCTTTGTCGGAAGAAGATAGTGGGAATTATACATGTGTTGCTACAGCTCGAGGATATTCAGAAAGCTACACGACAATATTAGAAGTATTAAGTAAGAAAAAATTCCGTATATATATACAATTAATTTATTTCATATTCTATTTCCTTGACGAATTGTAACTTTTCGTATAGTTAGCCATACGTAGTTTTTTTCAGTTTTTTTTACTTATTTTCTCATATTTTGAGCATCAAATAAGGTTGTACTTAAAAATTATAATGCTATTATTTATCTGTGTTCTTTAGAATAGTTATCAGAGAAATAGAAAGTATTTGTAACTTGTATCTCTTTATGTTACAGATATTATGTATGTGTTTTATATGAGATTATACAAATTTAAAGTGAAATACTCGGATAACACATTTTAAATATCCATATCATCAAACATTATTACCTATATTATCTTAACTAAAATCAATATTTTTACAGTTTTACATTTTAAAACGTTTGCATAAAATTCAAAATGATCAAATTACGACATTAAACAATAATTAAAATCATATTAACTAAAAGTAATTGATTATCGTTTCAACAAAAAAAAAAGCTAAAGTGATTTACCTTTTTTAAATAATTGATCTAGTTCGACATTGATTAACTTTAATTTATGAATTTAAGAATTTAAATGTGTTCATAATGAAAGTTTATATATATAACAGAGAGAACTAATTAAAATTGCAAGCTTTTTTTTCTATCTGTGCATGTTTTCATAGAATATAATTTAAGTAAACTATTATTCTAAAATATATTTTACAGTTCCTCCAATATGGAAAATATCTCCAATTGATGTTGAAGCTGTTCATGGTGATTCAGTTTCATTAAGTTGCTATGGGACTGGGAAACCTGAGCCGAACATTATATGGTCACGAATGACAGGTAATTGCAGATATTTCAGTAAAGGAATTTTTTAAAGAATTTAAAGCTTCCTAATACATATAAAATCATAGTCCATAAGACAAAATTTAAATTAAGGAGATGTATAAAATGTTTATATTTATTATCAGCTAAATTTATCTCGTAAAATTCTAATTAATTAATTCTATATATGTTAAAGAAGAGAGAAATATATATTATTCTCGTTGTATTTTTAAGTTCCGCATGATAAAAAAGAAATAAAAGAAATATTAAATTTAATTTCAAAATATTCATTACATAATATTGTTCTGAAAACAATTTCTTTCCACAAAACAGGAATTTTTTCACAATGCACTCCTAAAATAAAATGCTTCTCAATAAGTACGAATTAAATAGTTGAAGTGCATATATACCTTTATGTTAATGTACTGTATTTGTATAGAGCAAAGCAAATAAAAGAAACTTATATTATAAGTTCCATTTTAAATACTTTCCTAAGTAATAATTCCAAGCTTCATATTATTTTTATTCTATTTTTTATTCAGTGAAATCATGTTTCGTTACATTTTTTTTTAATGTTTCTTCTTCCGAATCTCAAATAATTTCGTATAATCAAAACTTCATACATTTTAAATTAATTATAGTTGGAGAGAAATCTATCATGAAGTACTTTCTAATTGTTACTTCATATTCATTGTTGGTGATTTCTCTAATATTCCTTGATCGATGGATAATAATAAAATTGAATTATTGTTCTATCCCTAAAATAACTTCATCAATAACATAATTAAATGCATCTAATTATAACCATATGACGCGTCTTCTTAATTTTAGGTTGAAAATAGTTTATTTATTTCGTTATACTTTTTAAATACTTAAAAATATTTCACCGTAAGCTTCATTATAGAATATTTGCATATATAGATGTAAAGTTTGTTTTACAATTTTTATTTTAAACAACTAATTGAAGAAAAATAATGTACGTATAAGTTCAATAAAAATATAAAATATTTTATTTCACATAAACATCTTTATTTTAAATAATATTCATGTTATAAAATCTTTTGATCTTTTCTTGATTTCTTGATTGATCTTTATATCAAAAGATTAAAATATTTAAATCATGATCAAAACCTAAAGCATTAACCTTTCTTTATTTTAATTTGAAGGCTATTTTATGTACTTTAAAGGGGGTTTCTATAATATAATTAATTTATGTTTGTAATTCATAGTTTTTCTGTAATCTGAAACAATTCAGAAACCCAATTTGAAATATTTTCTCTATTTGATCATTATATTCAATTATTTGGCTGATATACAATTGCAAAAAATAATGAAAATGCATCCTTAATAATTAAAAAACTTCGAAAATTTTAATTCATTCGAAAGATTACACTTCATAGTTCAAGTGGTTGCGGTTTTTAGTCAACAAATCTTAATTTACTATTATACAGGGATTTCAAAAGATTTTTTTAAATCCCAGCATAAATCTTTTAATAATTAAAGATTTTTGAATCCTAGATGGGATTTTTTTCTTTTTTTTTAAGTTATAATAAAATCATCGAATAACTATTTAAAAATATATCTAAATATTTTACTGCATTATTTTTTTTCTGTTTTCTTATCTGAAATCATTTTAGAAAATAAAAATGTGTTCTAAAAATTTTGACTAAAACTCGTGTACATATGTTTATTATATAGTTTCAAATATAAATAAGTTATTTTTTCCTTAGGTTCTTCAGAATATACACAGCTTTCTAATTCTGATCAATTTGAATTACTAAGGAATGGAAGCTTTATTTTAAAGGATGTTCAAAAAGAGAATGAAGGAATGTATAAATGTAATATTTCTAACGGAATTGGAGAACCTCTTTTGAAAACAGTTATTGTTAAAGTTATCGGTATGTTTTTTTTTTTTTTTAATAAAATGAGTGTGTGATTTTTAAAATTACTTTCATCAAAGTAATTACCATAATGTAATATTAGATAAAATATTTATGGCGTTAATATTACTAGCAATAAAATGTTGAATTATCATCACTTGCTTTCAGTGTCATCTGTTTTGAGTTTCATCTTCATCAGCAAATATTACTGAATCTTAAAGTTTGTACAAATCGAATAAATTTTTTTAGTTTATTGGTGTTTGAATTTACCACTAAAAGAGGGGGAAATATTGCAAAGCAAAATGGTATATTTTAAATCAAAAATCGTTAATGGTTTCGTCTTCTAAAATCAAACGTTTCACATTTTTCTCTACTATATTTTTCAGCCTGTACTGATTTAATAAAATAATATTTTTCTGGTTTATGTATATGACATCAATCGTATGTATTATTTGCCTCACAAAAGAGACCCATTATTATAGCTTTCTGTGTATGTGTTTTATGTGTATTTTATTTATATTATATAAAATATTGACGAAGTTAACTATTTTTCAAAAAATTATATATATACTATATATACAAAAAACTATATATACGTGTGTGTATATATATTACAAAACCTAGATTTATTTGTTATCATTTTATATATATGTTCATGTTTTTAAAAGCTTCAAGCGTGTGGTACATTTTGTGCGTTTTTTAATAACAATTGTTAAAAAGTTAAGGAATTTTTTTTTCGTGAAAAGAGAAGTGACTTCTTGAGTTATTTTTTCAAATTATTTCATGTGGAGACTTATCACGGTGAACAAAAGTAGCTCCTTATTCTTCAAAATGCTGTTGACAATTTTAAATAGATTAGTCTAAAACTATATCATATGTGATTTTTAGTTTCAGCTTTTGAGTATTGGTGGCGCTACTGTGCATTTTAGTTTAAGAATATGATCATACGAACGCCATTATTGCGCTGTAAAAAAGGATTCATTCTTTCTGTCCGCTTCGAATGATTCTTTCAGAAATCTTATTGACTCTCCTCAACAGCAATGTTTTCTCGATATTGTTATTGTATCATACTACTGCTGAAGATTCTGTTTTTAGTAATGAGAAGCCACTCCTCAAGTGAGTAGAATTTAATCTTTTATTGCTTTTTTCCTAAATTATGTAAACAAAATAATGTGGATAAAATTTTACATGCGATATTCTGATTGTGCTTTTATTGTAAAACAAACTCATTCTTTCAATAATTATACGAAAAATATTTGTTGTTTAAAGAACTATGTAATAATAAAATATTCTTCAGTAAATATATGAGGCTATTTATTTCTTAATTAATTCAAGCTAAATGAATTAGAATATAAAAACATGTATTTATTATTTAGTTTATAAACGGTTTTATTTATGTGAGACTATAATATTGTTTTATTGTGTACTTACGGAAATTTGCGATCAATATAAATGGGAATATATTCTCTATGGAAGGAAAAGATAAACAATCGTGAATTTTTCTTGCCTTGTGTTGCTAATAAAATGTCGTTCGTAATATTTTTAAAAATTAAATTTTAGAAAATTCTTTTTATCATTTTAAATTATAATTTAACTGAGATAACTTAAAAAAGATTTTTTTTTTCATATTTTAGATTAATTCATTCAATATAGCGAAAAATTTTAAAAATCCTAAATGTATTTTCAGATGGAAGCTTAAAAATTCAACCTTTTAATTTTCCTACATCTCCTACAATCGGTCAGAGAGTCAATGCCATGTGTGCTACAGTTGCTGCAGCCAACAAAATGGAATTTCATTGGTTCAAAAATGGCGTTGATCTGATTAAATCAAACAGAATACAAATAATATCTCTAGCTGAGATATCTAATTTAATCATAGATCCTCTGACTGAAGAAGATACAGGAAACTACACGTGCACTGTCACTTCAAGAGGAATATCAGACAGTTATACAGCCTCTCTTCATGTTTTAAGTATGTTTATTTTTTAGTTAGAAGTGTTTTTAAATATTTTTAAACAAAATACCTTTACTGAATAGCTATCTAATAGTATTACAATAGAATTAAATGTGCTCTGAACATTTAAAAAAATTATGTTATCCATGGAGTTAATCAAAACATATTTTGGTTTTTATATAATTATGTGAGGGAAAAAACAGTATATACATAGATATTCTTTTTATAATATTATTATATCTCATTTAAAATTTCATACGTTATCCTTTGCAGAAAATATATTTTAAGTGTGTTTTAATATTCATATTTTTATCTCTCTAAATAAAATGTTTTTCTCAGTTTCAATCAATTTAAATAAATTCAAATTACATTTTGGCGAAAAATTTTCTGCCACAGTGCTAACTTACTAGATTACAGCATACAATGCAATTTCCTTTTTTCTAGAACTATCAAAAAATGAGATTTCTTTAATTAAAAAAAAAGTTGATTATTGCTGAAGTATGTTGAGTTTTTGAAGTAATGCATTGTTAAAACTAAATATGTACATTGAACCTTAAGATACTAAGAGTTTACCACTCTTAAAAATATTACATTTCTTACTGTTTTTGAAATATATAATTAATTTGATTATAAATTTTTTTTTGTGATTCTGAATGTTGATTAATTTTATTTATTATTAGTTCCTCCCTCATGGAAATACAAGCCTGCGGATATCGAAGCAACAAGCGGAGATAACATTTATTTGAATTGTGCAGGCATTGGAAAGCCTGCTCCAACTGGAAAATGGACAAAATTATCTGGTAATTACATTTATAGCTACAATAAATTAATGATATAAAAACATTATTTTAACAAGTAACATATTGTATTATATATTTGACAGAAGGATTACTTAAGGTATTGGACTATGTTCGGAACCCTGATTTTAAAAAAAAACACACATAAATGGATAATTTTCATGGTATTTAGTATTACTTAGATTAGAATATATGTATAAAATTGTTCTAAGGACATTTTGACAAAAAAAATTGTTTAAATACAATATTTCGGCAAAAAATTATCTTAGAATAACATTTTTTCAAAATGTTCTCCTTTTGTGAAAAATGCTTCTATTATAATAATATTTTGCCTGTATATAGCTCAGAACTCTGTACAGAGGCTCAACTAATGATTTTTGAAAAATTCACTTTATTTTCAGAGTTACAGCCATTCGAAATAATTATCGGCATTTTTTTGTTAAAATTTCTCCCCTCTGTTGTCGTAAATCATGGATAAACCCACTTCTAAGTTATATATTTCAAAAATTCTAGTTGAGCCTGTGTAGAAAGGTCTGAGCTATATATAGGGAAAATATTATTATAATAGAAGCATTTTTCACAAAAGGAGAATATTTTGAAAATGGGTCATTCTATGTTCATTTTTTGTCAAAATATTGTCCTTAAATAATTTTTTATTGTAATAATATTCTTAAAGCAATTTTATATACATTTCCTAATCTAAATGACACTAAATATTATAAATATTATCCATTTATATGCTTTTGCAAAATCACGGTTCCGAACGTAGTCGGATACCTTAAAGCAGTGTTTCTCAAATTGTGGGGCGTGACGACTCTACGAGGGGGGCGCGAGCATATTGAAAAGACAAAAACAAAAGATTATTTAAAAAATTATAAATTTACTGATAGTAAACAAACGAAATATATTCTGACATAATAAAAAATAAAATACACATTTACACTGATATATTACACTTATAAAAAAAAAACAGTGCTATACAAAGTATTTTACAATTCATTTAACAATACAAAGTTAAGAACAAGTTTAATAATTACCAGTGACCCCATAATTACCAGTCATATATAAAATTATATACAAAAATTATCACTTATCTTGATAATTTTTGTACGGTTTATGATTTATCCCTAGATTGCCGATTTAAAGTTACGAGATTCGTTTTCCACATAGGAGCGCGTATGTG
>BMAV01014667.1:19551-36363 GCA_019973955.1 Trichonephila inaurata madagascariensis | reverse complement strand
ACAACAGAGGGGAGAAATTTTAACAAAAAAATGCCGATAATTATTTCGAATGGCTGTAACTCTGAAAATAAAGTGAATTTTTCAAAAATCATTAGTTGAGCCTCTGTACAGAGTTCTGAGCTATATACAGGCAAAATATTATTATAATAGAAGCATTTTTCACAAAAAGAGAATATTTTGAAAATGGGTCATTTTTATGTTCATCTTTTGTCAAAATATTGTACTTAAATAATTTTTTATTGTAATATTATTCTTAAAACAGTTTTATATACATTTTCTAATCTAAGTGACACTAAATATCATAAATATTATCCATTTACACGCTTTTGCAAAATCACGGTTCCGAACGTAGTCGGATAAATTAAATTAAATAGCTGAAACCTTGCAATTCATAATTTTGAAACTTTTATGTATGCAGTTACCCTACCATTGCAATAAAATTAATCAATCCTAATATATTTTACTCTATTTAATAAATTTCATAAATGACAAAGTTTTAAAAGAGTACTGTAATATATACCTCACACATTAAAAAAACACATCTGCCAAATAATGTTCATAGATGGAATAAAAAAAAGAGAGTAACCACTATTCTAACTCAGAATTTAAAAAACATGTATTTTCTTTTTTGTGTAATGAATCTTTTTCTTTCTCTCAAAGATTACTTACTAATTTATTGTATTTTTATATTTTTTTATGACGGTCATTATTTTAGTAGCACTTTTTGCGTGCTCTCCCCTTTTAGTTTGCTTTTTTACATGAAACGTATAACAGCAGAAAAACAACATCTACAGAAAAGGTAAATTGCCTCTGGATTGTACAAGAAATCGTAATACAAATCAAACAATGAATATTTTTTTAAAAAAATTCCTTTGAAATTATCACAGGGTTCCGATAATTTAAACGAAATATAATCCAGAGATCATTTTGTAATCAATATTCAGCCTAAATCAATTGATATACATGAAGAAATTATGACAAAACAATTATATGCTGTCATGGTGTTTTTTTCCTCTTGTTTTTCCTCAAAATAATTACGGCTTATTTGCCATTCTTTAATGTTAACTTCTTTTTAAATTTAAAATTTTCTTGTTTCATTGAAGTGGTTATGTAATAACAAATTTAATAAGAATTTGAGCACATATATTAAAGTTATAAAAATTATTTCTCCCCGTTTATTGTTGAGTCATATTGTAAGTTCAATACAGAAATTTTATTTGTAATTTTCGAAAATACGAAAATGGAAGGTTTTTTGTAGTAGTAAATAAAATTAAAGTAAGGTAATAAAATTATTTATTTTCAAATTTCCCCCTTTTTTTAAATTTTATTTTTAAAAAGATGTTTTTTATTGGATATAGTTTTTATCAAACAGCATATAATCGTATACTTATTGAATAATCATTATACGTATCTTTTGGAAAAATTAGAATGTTTCTTAAGTGAAAAAAGAAAAAGATCGAATAAATAATTCCGATACATTTGATGTTTTTTTTTTCTTTCCTTAGGATTGGAAGATTCAATCTATACAAATGTTATCGCTAGTGAAACTTTTATTGTTCATCCAAATGGATCTTTGTTTCTGAAAAACATTCAAAAATCTCATGAAGGTCTATACAAATGCAATGCTAGCAATGGAGTTGGTGGTTCTTTGGAAGCTACAATGTCTTTAAGAGTAATTGGTAGGAATAAAACATAACGATGTATTTAATATACAAATGAGATGAATTCTTGCTGTTTGTATACCTTTTCATTGATTAAAAGTTGCTTCAATAAATATAAAATATGTGTTTTTACGTATAAATGAGAAGTGGAATTTCAAATATGTATGTTTTTCTAATTAAAATAGTTAATTTTCTCCATATAAGAATATAAATTCGTATCTGTGATATGACTATTTTGAAAAATGTACTTCTATAATGAAGAATTATTTACTAAATAAAAGGCGTTTATATAAATTTATTATACATGACGAAATATAGTTTATATTATTATTTTCTAATTTATTTTTTATTACTATTATAGCGTAATTACTAGGAAATTTTTTCATTTTATATTTAAATAAGAAGTTAAATCGTATGTGGATCAGGAAATTTGTATGCTCAGTAAAAAAATTCTTAATTATATATCTATTTTCTTAAATTTCAACGTAACATATGATCAATCACCACTTTTAATTTGATTTTTACTAAACTTCTATTTCATTATAGTTTCAATGAATAAGTTTAATCTTGTATGCTTTGCATGAAAATAACTATTAAATATGTTACTTTAAAAAATGCTATTCGACAGAATGTTTTAAAAAAAATCAACTAGTTTTTGAAGGAAAATCTAGATAAAAGTTTTTTGCCAATTTTGGATTTATGGATGAATATGAGAAAGAATTTTTTTAAAATTTTGGTGAACCTATACATAAATTTGGTATTAACTCAAACTCAGTGACGCAACAGCCCATGAGGGCCAGGGCCTACTGTGCCCATACCAGTATACGTGACCATTGGACGCTGAGGTGCATGAGCAGATGTGGTCAGTCTGAAGCGACATTTGGTATTATATATATAAATTTATTTAAAGCAAATGTTGCTTATAATTTACTGAATTTTTATTTGAATTGCTTGAATTATTACTATGCTTTATATATTATTATACTATTCGTATTTGTATTTTATATATTTGGTTTATAATTCTCCTGTGATTAGTTATCAAGCTTCTCTTTGTATCATTCCATTCAAATATTACTGCAAGCTATATATCGAAATAGTTACGAATATTTCGTGATACCAAAATTCATTTTTGAAAATATACTTTTATCTAAATGTGTTTTCTATAATAACGAAATAGACTTTTTGCAATAATTAATTTTATTAATCAATACATTAGTTCGGGAAATTTAAATTGCATTGATATATACGAATTAGAAGGAAAATTTATTAGTTTAGTTTTTAAAAAACGAGTCAAAGGATTACGATAGTATTAAATTATACTTAGTTGAACTGATTTTGTTATTTAATAATAAAATGTAAAACATCTACCAAATAAAAATATTTCATTTTTAAAGATTTTAAAATTTTTTATTTTCTACTTACTATCCAGTTAAGATATTTTCAGAATAAACAACTGAAAACAATAGATAACCTGCATTCCGGTTTATGAATTGCTCATATATACAGCATAATTTTTTTCGTCTGCTTTTGATCGAATATTCTACAATGACATTGATGTAATTATTTTTAGTTATTTTTCAATTTTTTACACTGTTTTCATTGCAAGCTACAATTTTTCTCAGAAAAAAAAAATTATAAAAACTTGTATAGAATTTTAGTATGAATAATTCCTATTTTTGGCAATATGTGGCGCTCTATTACTATTCCTCAACATCACAGCGTTCTTTGTATCGTCATACAAGATCGAATCAATGTATCGTTACCGCTCTATGAAGATGTATTAAAACCATCATATTTTTTAAGAAAGTTTTAATTTTAAGTTTCTAATCATCTTGAATTCAACGCTTAAGTAATTTTGAACTGAAACAGGAAGTTTTATTCATTTCATCGATATTTGCTGTCATGGAGTTTCAAGCCATCATGCAATGGTGGATTCTTGCATCAGTCATTTATACATCTTCACTTGCTTTCCAAACAGGTTAGTATCATTTCTCAGTTTTTATTTTTATCCTTATTTTCAATTGTAAAATATGTTATACTTTACAGTTTTTTAAAAAATACAATTTTAAATAAAATTTATAAAAAAAATAATTATCCAAAAAGTACACAATGCAGTTTCAATTCACATTTTCTTTTCAAAATACATTGTTTTTTCTTTCAAAGCATATTCTTGTCTGCTCAAATTAACTCCTTTTTATGGCTTTTAAAATACTAGTAAGCAAATTCATACCTACACATTAAGCAAGTACAAAATATTAATTTTTCTTTTACACTCCCTTCTGGTATTTTATACAAAATTTTATGCTATTTGTGCTATGTCTAAGTATTAAACAATAGTATTGTACTAAAGTTTAATGTAAATGGTTTTCTTTAAATATAAATTTCTCATAAAGTGAGAGAAATAATTTTCAATTATCATTTGAAATTCGGACTTTTGAAAAAAAAAATGAATAGTTATTTGTATGACATTTATACAATATTTATTTTCTATTTTTGTCTAATTCTTTTTTTTCGATGTATTTTCAGGAATATCAAAAATACAAAAATTTTCATTTCCAGACCAAGTAATATCTGGTACCAAAACAAGTGTAATTTGTACTGCAATATCTGGAATGCCCCCAATGGAATTTAAATGGCTTAAAAATGGTCATCCATTGAAAACAACTCAAAAATCGACCATTCGCACGTATGCAGATTTTTCAGTTATATTCTTGGAAGATGTCGATCAAAGTACTAGTGGAAATTACACATGTGAATTAAAAGGACCAATGGGTTCTGATTCATATACAGCAATTCTTGAAGTTAAAGGTAACCATAACCTGTATTTTTTTTTAATTATAGCGATTTTATTTAGCGAAAGATGTTATGTTTATTCTTATTCCTGTGATTAAGTCACAACCCTGTAAAAATGTGAGTTATGTGTATTCTTTACATCTTTTACAATTAATTATATTATAATTTATATTATTTATTCATGTACTACTAAATATGAAACGAAGTCAGTGAACAGGATATGTTTTTTTATTTTGTCAGAGGCTCCACAATGGATAAAACAGCCAAAAGATACTACATTGAATAGTGGAGATAATGTATCTTTGGAATGCATCGCCACTGGTTACCCTTTACCTAATGTTACGTGGAAAAAAACAAATGGGGGTAAACTGCAATTTTTAGTTTTTAAACTATTTCACGATTTTAAGAGAGAAATATATGAAGCAATTATAATTTCATTTTAGAATTACTTAAATTTATGTTATACTGTAGTTTTATTTTAAGTAATAAAAGATTTTCATTCCATAAAAGACTATGTTTTTAAAATATTTTGAGTGTCTATATTTTATTAAAATTTACACAAATTTACTAATTTGATTAAATATTTTAATCTGCCCTCATCTTATTAAGAAAATATTTAATGATATAATAATTCTGTTACTGTGGGTGATACACTTACATTTATGAATATTTTGGTCTTGAAGGTATCCAAGAACATTATGAAACTGTTCAAGATCAAAAGCAAACAAAAGGGAAAAGCTTGCTGGAAATTAAGCAAGCTTCAACTACAGACTCCGGCAATTATGTGTGTATAGCCGAAAATGATATTTCTTCTATTAAGACTGGTGTTATTATTATCTCTGTTAGTGGTAAGGCTTTTGTCAAAAAATATTGTATATGAAAAATTTTATTAAAATTTGAAAAACTGTTGTAAATAGCTATATCAAATAAATTAAACACAAAAGTCATCGCATACGCGAAAAAACTGTACTTGAATTATACAAAAATGTATTAAGAATCATGGGATTATTAATTGATGAAATGTATATAACGTATATTTTTGAAAATTCGCCTTATATATGTGAAGGGTTTGTATATTGTTCTATTTCCTTATAAACGTATTTTGGAAAAGAATTATACATTAGTAATAAAAAAATTTTAAAGATTATTCAGAGGATTAACATTGTTTTTGTTTTAGGAAAATCTTGAAAAATAAAATGTTTCGTCTTGATCGCGGTTACGTATGATAAGATGTTATGATGAACTCTTTTGGGCATAATGTTTTGAAAAACTGGGATAAAAGGAAATTAAAATGTTCTCAGATGCATGTAATTTTAAAGTATCAATAATGAAAAGATGTATAGTTGTATCTCTTGTTGAAAACGTTTCTCAATTAACAAATACTCATCCATAGTTAATAGTTTTATGTTGTTTTTTTTTCGTATTACAATATTAGTGAAAATATATTTTAAGGGTGTGTTATTCTTGAATATTTACAAGAAAATAGTTTTATATTATTTCGCCTATGTAATCCATTTTTATTTGGCATTTGTGTTTATTTCTGTAATATTAATATTGTACTTCATATAATCGCATTTTATCTGTTCCTGGTAGTAAAAAAAATGGAAGTATTTTAAATTATTAGGGAAATTATTTCTTATTAGAAGTCATATAGGTATTTTTTGTGCAATACCTGAAAAAAATATGCTACAAACTCCTATTACTTAAGTTATTTTTGATTGAGAGTGTGAATTCCACATTTTATGCTGTCAGAAATTTAAAAAAATTCATTGAATTTCTTTTAAAAACACAACACGTATTTTATAAGCAAAGAATGAGAGCTTCAAACTTTTCAATAATTCGAAAATATTGACAACAAAATACCACATTATGACTCATATTTTCAGTAATCTTAAATAGTTTTTGAAAAATTGAGTTTTTCTAAATCTAACACTCTCTCTTTAAAATATACATCTATTGGTTTTTGAGATCCATCTAGACATTTTCCATGCCTAAGAAAATCTTAAAAACAAGTATATCATGTATATTTTTTTCAAAATCATTTAAACCTTATACTTCAACTTATGTTTGAGACAAGAATGTATGTATGTAATATGTTAAGAAGGGTGTTGAGAATAGTAATTTAAAACAGAAATAATGTGCTTTACATCTTGTAAATTTTGTTGGGTCACTTTTTTGTGAGTGTATTTTATTGTGTTTTATGTGTGCTTCACTCTAAATTTAAATTATTTCTTATTAGTTTGCTGAAGTTTCAAAATGTAATGTAATGTTTCAAATTTTTTAATTTCCATGACTTTCCATAAGAAGGGAAATATTTGTGTAGTATTTAGTTCGTTATGAAACGTTTGTGCTTTTATTTAATATTCCGTGCATAATATATGTTCATCATGCTTTTCATTCCAAATTTAACTTATTTCTGCGATAACTTAATAAACGTACTCTACCATTTTTAATGTTTTTCATTTAGAGTGAATTTATTTTGGTGTGCAAAACAAAATTATCCAAAATGATTTTAGTGGCGCTATATTATCTCTGTGAAATGAGTTTCTTTGTGAAAATTTTTACTGTCATCTATTATCTTAGTATTTTTTGTTACTTACACTGATTGCAACTTCGTTCCGTTTTTGTGACTTTCTCTTGGGTAGATGTTAAAATAAAATTTATTACTATATTGAAATAAATTACCGCAATAAATTTTTACCGTAAAATTCGCATTCATTCTTTTTCACAGAATATATCTTTATAATCATCCTATACATATTTTTTTTAATCTTATATTGAGTAGAGTTTAAAACTGGCCACACATTACTTAAAAATAAAAAATTTAGCCAATTTGTTGTATATATATCTACGTAAGTGTCAATAAAATGGAAGATTGAAACACAATTTGTAATTAAATGATTGAAATAAAACTTGTAATTTTAATTAGATTTTGTTTAATTTTTTCAACTGCACGTAAAAGGCATACTGAGAAATCTAGAAATAGTGAAAAAAAAGTAAATTAATCTCTGATATTTTGTGTTGCTAATTCCATTTTTTGACAACATGTGGCGCTCTATTACTGTATATGCCATCTCGTTTATGTAGCGTCTTTACTCGAGAGTATAGGCCTCATCTCTTAACAGCTTGCGTATCGTTCTCGATTTATGATAACTGTTTATAGTTGAAATATTTCAAAATAAAGTATTATATTATTTCCATTTATCTACGATCTCAATGTAATTTAGGACTATAACTATGAATGTATTATTTGTAACTGGTTTCGATTTGTTATTGGGCATCATTTCAACTTCCTTGCAGTTTGGATTAGCTTATAGAAATGGTAAGTTCCTATATTATTTTTCTTGCTTTTTTTATTTTTAGCATTTGATAAAATAAAGTTCTTTGTTCTCTCTCCTTCCTTTATATTATGCTTGAAAGGAAGTTATTAATTTATATCACTAAATTTCTTAGTGATAATCACTGCAATAGTTTTTAATTTTGAGACACAAACAAATAGAAGTTGCTTACTAAAATAAATGTTTCGGCACACAAAATTCTAAACTCAATAATTATTCTATGAAATTGCTTTTGTTCATTAATAAAAAACTTAGATATGTAATTTTTTATATTTTAATTTCAGATACTTAGACTCTTTGTTGTTGTACTAAAACCATAAACAAAAGAAACTAATTATTTCTACCGAATTTACACAACTTTTATTTCGAAGTCTTAGAACATATCTTAAGGAGAAAAAAACTTTCATAGTATTAAACTGAATTTTCAGTGTCTTATAAACGTTTAGTAAATCAAACATCAATTTAATTTTTTTTACATATAATATAATGTCTCAAAATTAGAATGAAGTCTGAACTTTAATTTTTTTTTTAAGTTACGCAAATTCTTTTACGACTATTTGAGTAAAACTAATAAAATAGTTATCGAAACCACATGATAAAAAAAATCCGCAGTTATAATTTGAATTTCATTCTATAATTAAATGACTTTTTTTTATTTCACTGGAATATTTTAAAACATTAACGAATACTCCATTCATGAATATCTTTCAGATTTACCAAGAGTTCAAAAATTTTCTTTTCCTGATCTTGTTATAACTGGACAAAGAACAAGTGCCCATTGCACAGCAGTATCTGGAACTCCACCAATGAATTTTAAGTGGTTAAAAGACGGACAGGTTATTAAACCTGTCCAAAAATACTCTATAAGGTCAGGAGCGGATTATTCGATTTTATTTATAGAACATGTTGATTTAACAACTAGTGGAAATTATACTTGCGAATTAACAAGTTCAGTCGGAGTTGATAAATATACTACAATACTTGAAGTTAAAGGTATGTAATTTTTGCTTTTTAATTAAATTCGATGTAATGTCATAAAAAAAAATTTTCAAGTTGTAATATTTATTTTTAAAGATATTTTGCTATATAAAGAATATTTGTAATAATTTTTTGAACAATCTAAAAATAATCATACATATTTATATAAATAAACATTGTTTTAGAACCTCCAAAATGGGTAAAGGAACCAAAAGATCTCTATATTTCTGCAGGAGAAAATATTTCCATTGAATGTTCAGCTACAGGTTACCCACTTCCCAATGTTACTTGGATGAAATTATCAGGTAAGAAATATTTTAAGATAATTATTATTAATTAGTATCTAATTGAGCTTATTTAATTGTTAAAAAACTATACTTCTTGCAAATTATTATTGTAATAATTACATTTTGATTGCTCGAAAATAGGCAATGCTTTTTATCATTTTTTAAAAAAAATCGTAGTATTCTTTCATTTTTTTGTTTTATGCCGGAATTATTTTGCTATTGATATTATCTACAATTTTAAGCACAATTCTCATTATGTGTAGTTTTAGTTTGTCCTTATCAGTTTTCATTTATGTATTTACTTTTATTGATGTTTTATACTCTTTGACTCTATCAATATAATTTCAATATCTGTGGAGACTTTACTGTAGAAAAGTCTGAATTAAGCGTTAATCTAAATATGAAAAGAAAGTTTTCCAACAATTTTGAAACTTTAGAAATATGATTTGTTAATTTTATTATTTAATTCATTTTTATAGAATCTCTTTATATTTGCATTGCTTGATTAACTCGTATTTTTAATTGTTTGTTTTGTCCATAAGGATTACTCAAAAATCTCAATTTTTCTGATTAGTATTTATAGTAATTATAAAATATACTAAAAAACTAATACGTTTCGTTTCAGGTTATAAAGATGGTCCAGAAGAAGTAAAAGATCAGCAACAAATTAGAGGAAAAAGTATACTTTTTAAAAAACATACTGGTATAGAAGACGCAGGTTTTTACATGTGTGTCGCGGATAATGGTATATCAAAAATCCAAACAAATGGTATTATTCTTTCCATAAGTGGTAAGATGTAGCATATTTTTTTAAAAAGTTTCAATTCCTCATTTTATGATCTCTTGTAATAAATGTTACAAATTAATAAATGTTATTTTATTTTTATGTATATTACATTTTTGGATTAGTTTGAACAATGTAGAAAAACGCTATAACCTATTTGTGATTTTTTTTTAACAAAGGATATTTTTCAGAAGGTAACAAATTATTATTTTTATCGACACCACGTGGCGCTTCTGTACCATATTTGCCTCTATCTCAGTATGGTGTGTTTTTCGCAAAGAATATAAAATATAATACGTCTCAGAGGCAGTGCAACAAAGTTGATTTTGTTAGTCATCAAAATTATTCAAACGTCAACGTCATTATTTAATTCTAAATATTTGAATATAATTGTATCAAATTGTTATTCACTATACAAAAAAAAAATGGATTCTACAAAGAAATATATTCTGAAGACTCGCCGACGCTACTTTATGGCGATCATCCTAGCCTCATCCTGTTTAAGTGTCTTTCCTGCACACACCGGTAAGTGAAAACTTGCATTTAGTTGGCTTAATAAATTGACTAATTTTTTTTTCTTTTTTGCTTACAAATGAATATGAATTTGTGCTTTTCTTTAATATTAATGAAAGATTCATTTTTATTAATTAGTCAATAGCTTTGTGTGTGTGTGCCTTTCGGGAAAATATGGCAAACTATATGTGTTCTCTTTGAAAGTAGTGTCATTTTCAAAATGATGATGATGAAATAATAAAATAAATTGTTAAAAACTCTTTTATATCGTGATAGTTTTCGCGAACAAAAACTTTCGCAATATTATGAGGATTAAAAGTAATCCATATTTCAACTTTTATTAGAAATTATTTATCTTCGAAGAATCATAAGCATATTAGTATATTTATTTTATGAAATACTTAAAAATTTTATTCTCAAGACAAAATAATCTAATTCTGTCTAATGTTTTGATCTATGGTATTTTTTTCGTGAATCGCTTCAGATAAAGTAATGCTAGCTTAAAATATTCTCAATGTATCTTTCTCGCACATATTTTAATTTTATATGAAATAATGTCATTAATTATTATGTAATTCTTGCCTTGATTTTAAAGATATTTTTGAGAAAATGGTTTTGATGAAAGTGTTATTAAAATTTCTCATTATTTTATTTTTAATTTGCTACAATGCTCATAATCATACAAGTATACATACTTAAATTATAGTTTATATAATGCTAACTTTATTGCCTTTAAAAATCTTATCATTATAAATAACAGAAATGCTTAATTTTTTTTTTAAGTTTTTCAAAATATGGGTAAAATGTTGTTTTTTTCTTCATGCTATTAAATTTATTTATATATAAAAATTTATTTCTCATTTTGATCCTTCTTTTGATTTCTTCATTGCTAACTAAAATCTAACTGAAAAGGGACAAATTTCTAAATAAATGTGTTACGATCAATAATTTGCTTTAAAATGTGGGATCAAAACTAAACATAATGGATTTCAAAATTTTAACGAGAGAAAAAAAAACTAATACTATTTGCCTTTTTTAAAACACCGTACACATCTTCAGTAATCCTTTGTATGTCTTCTAATTCAAAATTTATTAGACTAGACATCAAATCTTTGAAACCTAGGGTAAAATTAGCATTATTTAGTATATTCTATTGGCTGTAAAAAGAAAGTTCTAATTCTGATATACACAGAACGTAAAATTTCATCTAAGAACTTTCTAACCATAATTACCTCATTTTTTTTACTTCAAATATGTAAATTAATCATTTTTACTAAAAAAATAAAAGATAAATTCAATTCAACTTTAATCGAATCATATAACAAAAATCACGTTCCACCTTGTTCATATTTTTGGATATATTTTGCTCTTAAATATTAAATTCATTTAATTTTCTTATAAATAAATTGAATAAAGTAAGATTTATATAAGTATATAAAAACATAAATTATATTTTATTAATAAAATTTGTATTATTTTTAGTATGCGTGAAAACTAGCTTTTTTTAATAAACGGATAATCGTTTCTTAGTATTTTCGTTATAAAAATCATTTGTATTTTAAAAAAAAAGTTTTATAATGCTTCCTTTTTCTGTTCGGTTCTAATTTCTGTATTGTATTATGTTATCTTTCTGTATATTATATATGTTCTGTATATGACTATATTTCATTAATTTTATATTATGCAACCATCATTAATTCTTTCTTTCAGCTTCTCCAAAAATTCAACCCTTTAACTTGGCATCCCATTTTAGAACGGGTGAGAAAGTAACTTTGTTCTGTGCCATCAAATCCGGTACTCCTCCATTCTCTTTTGCTTGGATGAAAAATTCTCAACCGCTGTCTGAAGATGCTTCTGTTGAAATTCATCAACTAAAAGACTTTTCAAGCTTAGTATTTACTTCTTTAACTTTAGAATCAAGAGGAAATTACACTTGCAAAGTATCAAATGCTTTCGGGTCTGATTTTTACACAGAATTTCTTAATGTTGTTGGTAAGTTATAATTTCTTTTTAATAGAAACTCAAAGTTGAAATCAAAAGAGTTGTTATTAAAACAGTATAAAAAATAAAATTATTTAATATTAATGAAACTTATACACCTCCATTTCACACAAACGTAATTCAATATTCTTTTCTTTCGACTAGTTCCACCTAAATGGAAATCTCTGCCTAAAGATCAAGAAGTTGTGGTTGGAGATCATTTATCTCTTAAATGTGAAGTAGAAGGTTATCCTACTCCTGTAGTGTTGTGGAAAGGTCTTGATAAAGGTCAGACAGGTATTTGTTTGATTTCTAAAATTATTTAACTTAAAAATTGTATGTTTTTAATATCCTTCTCCATTTGTCATATGTTTGAATAATTTTCATTTTAATTTTTAAAACGTGTTATTTCATTTTTGAATGTTTTGTATGTGAATTTTGAATATTCCATTTGAGACCAAATTTATAATAAAAATTTAAGTTTAATATACCTTAGTATGAGTCGGATTCTTAATGAAAAAATAGGAAATTGTACAAAACTGAATTCTTATTTAAAAAACCAACACTTGAAATTTTGTTGGACACTTTCAAAAAGATAAAATCGAAGCATTTTATTTCATCAATGGTCTTGTGATTAGAATTTCCAAGACATTTTTCAATTTTAAAAATGCTTTTTAAGCCATGATTTTATTTTTAAGAGTTGTAAAATATAGCTTTTTTCCAATTATTTCTAAAATCAGGCAAGAAATAGATCAACAATTATTTACTTTAATTATTTCTGCAACTCATATTATTGCATTCCGAAAAATATACATAATCCTTTTTTAAGAATAGTAACTTTAAAGGATTATAAATTTAATTACATTTTACTCAGATTATTACTTAAGGGAAAATATTTTCTAACGCTATTATTTATAATATTATTTTATAATTGCATTATTTTATAATACTTTATTAGGCTAAATATTTTATGTATGTTAAAGAATTTCCTTTTTCTATAAATATTACAGAAAACATAAATAAAGCAGTTCAGCAACTAAATTCAAGAATTAAAACTGAAGATGCTGTTTTTGAGATAAATGGTATTACAGAAGAAGATGAAGGTGACTATATATGTGAAGCTTCAAACGGAATTGGAAATGGAATCACACATTCTGTAGTTATATCTGTTCTTGGTATGCTCAATAATTAACAGCAAATTTTAAAATTATTTTATAATTTTTTTATATTTTTTAAAAAAAAAATTTTGATTCATTACTTGTTGAATTACATTTATTATTATGTAATTACTGTATTTTATTCGATAATATAAAAAAATAAATTAAATATTTTGTTTTTGTCTTTTGTCGTAAAATTTTCTACTTTATTAAATAAATTTTGAAAAATGTATACTTTTATTTTATTTCTCAACGCTCTTTTACATTTTGTTCATATATGTATTTCCCTGAATATTTTATGTATTATTAAGCTGAACTTTGAAGCTTGATTATGGAGGTGATTTTATTTTATGATACAAAATATACATTTGTCACATACAATTTTTATAGTATTTCTGAATTGATTAATTTATTGACACACTATAATATATATATTTAAGCCCTGCAAAAATGCTATTTTTGATAAACTGCGCATTTTATTATATTTTACGCATATATACTTACAAATTTGGATGTATACACAATTTCTGCTCCTATCATTGTTCATATTTAAATGTTAGGTTTTTTAACTCGCCATCTTCACACAGTGTGGCGCTAGTCGACTGCACTACAGTAAAAATTTCAGCTATCGAGATGGCATCATTATATGCCAAACAAGCTGCATCGAAATATCTCTGAAGAGTTATGACAGCTCTTACTTGTATGTAAAGTTGTTTTTCCCTCATTTTGTTTTGAATCCTTTGTCAAGAATATCTGTTCGGTTTGAATCTTTACAGTATGTTTCATGTTATGAATCATAGATCATTAGATAGTTTCTGCATTTTACGATTACTGTGCATCTTCATGGTAGCGTGTACTGCAATTGCTCATAAAGAGAAAAGATCTCTGGGTAAGTTATCTCGAATTTCTGTTATTTTATTGCATATTCACGCTTGAATTTTTTTTTTAACACTATTGTAGCAAAGAACGCTAATAATGTAAAAAATTAATTTTAAATATGTATATAATATTAACATTAATCAATGTTCAAATTCATTGTTTATCATTTAATCAAATGAACATCTTAAATAAAAAGAAGTTTAATAAGCTTTTAATGCATTAGTTAGTCCTTTTCCTAATGTAAAAAATTTAAATATTATTAAAACTGTTATGTCATAAACACTAATATTTATTATAAATATTTTCCCAATTTCTTTTTAATTAATTTATATATATGTGTATATATAATTTCTTACGATTAATTTATTATCAAAGATAAATTCTGCTTATGACAAAATTGAAACTATAGAATGTTACTATGCTATTTTTTAAAGATTTTCCTCTCAAAACTATAAAAAAAATTTCATCTTTTTTTAAATTTTTATATATAACTTTTAGAAAAAATAATTTTATTTGAAAATTACTTCTAATTCAAATTGCTACAATTTTTCTCTATAGAATAAATATTCAACCTGGTCAATTCATTTAGAGATATTCTAAATGCTTTCGTTATTTTTTTTCAGGTAATCCTAGAATACAACCCTTTATTTTCCCTGAAAAATTAACCGAAGGACAGAAAACAAAAGTTCTATGCACTGTTATTGAGGGTTCTGGGCCATTCAAATTTTTCTGGTATAAAAATGATCATGCACTGACGTCTTCATCTTCCGTAACTATTCAAAACGGGGAAGAATATTCAATGTTACTGTTTAATTCGTTATCCACCGAACACGGCGGTAATTATTCTTGCGTTGTTACAAATGCTTTTGGAAGAGATTCATATTCCTCTCAGTTTATAATAAATGGTGAGTTCAAATTCATTATATATAGTTGATAAGAGTTATTTTTAATTTTAATTAATTTACGTATAATAAAGATCTTATAAAAGTAACTTTTAGTTTTATTAAAAATGTAGTTCATTACTATATGTTTGCTGTGTGTTTTAAAGTTTTTTCCAGTATGTAGAACAGCATAATGCATGTTTTTATGTTTGTTAATGAAAAAAAATACTATATTTCATTATCATTATATTTACATGAATAATTATTATGTACATGCTTAATTTGAGAAATATATTTTATTGTATCGTAGTGCCGCCATCCATTTCACAAGAACCAGTGGATCAAACACTGCAAGAGGGTAATGCGGCGTCATTTCTTTGCCATGCATCTGGGTTTCCTCAGCCGACCGTAACTTGGATGAAAGGTATTTTTGAGAGTCAAATATCTTAAAAAACTGTGAATGATATAATTATTGTGGGTCCTAGAAATTGTGCAGAAAATTGACATGTATATGTTCTGAATTGTAAATATAGTATTTAAATATGAACGACAATTTTTTTTTAAATTTTGGTACCTGATAATTAATCTTATTCTACACAAAAAAGAAAGAAAATGAAAAAATTATGCAACTCTCTCTGTAATTCAATGGCATTATGTGAAGGTTTGCAAAGTAAAATATCAACTTATGTAACATTTTTAATTTTAAAAACCGCATTACTAGGCTCAAAAGTTTTGAAATTATTAAGCCTCAAAGAGAGAGTTCATTGCTTCACTTTAATACATCAGAACAAATACAAAAGTTTAAGCTAAAAGTTAAGCTGAGGTACAATTTCCTTACTGTAAAAGGGAACCAATCCTCTTTTTCTGATCATATCTTTTTTATTTGATATTGAATACTGTTAACGTTAAAATATAGAAAATCAGTCATTTCTGGAATAATTTAACATGCATATAAAATTTTCCAAATATTTTTATATACTTTTTCAGTATTAAAATAGATTTATAGAATTTTAATGAACATATAGTGTTTTTAAAACTTTTTTTTATGATAGCCTAATTATTTTTGCAAAAAGATAACCATATTTGCGTACATGATATATCCCATTTTTAATTATATACATATATATATATATATATATATATATGAAAGAAATTTGTATAATATATCAAAAGCCAGAAATAATAGATAATGAACATAACAAGAAATAACGTAATAAAACTATAAAAGCAAAACATGAAGATCGAATTTATAGAAAAATACAAAAAAGGAACTATACAAAAGAACCTAGCGAGTCAGAAAGCAATTTCGGACTTAGGACTGAATAAGTGGGATTAAACTAGTTTGAAGGCACCAACCTTCCCCCTTAGCAACTCGGTAGGAAAAACCAAATAAAATAAACAAAAATTCAAAGTATATAAAAAAAATAAACAAAAATTCGAAGTATATAAAAACTTGCAGAAAGTATGATAAAACCACTGACTACATTTCTGAAATAAATTCTCTCCAAATTCTTAAAGCAGAAAAATCCCAAAACACAATTGCGTAAAAAAAATTTTTTTT
>BMAV01014666.1:0-105016 GCA_019973955.1 Trichonephila inaurata madagascariensis | reverse complement strand
TCTTGTCTTTTTTTACAGCATTCTGTTAAATTAAAATTCAAACAATAAAAAAGAACAACCACCAATGTTTAGATGATGGAATGACATGGCGAATTGTGAATAAGCTAAAACAGAGTCTAAATGTATATGTAAAAAATTAATTTTACGCACGGGGGTCATTTCAACAAGAAACGTTCCGGCGGATTCTCAAAAAAAAGCCTGGAAAGGTCGCCCTGAGCCACGCACCAGAAGATTTCCATTTGTTCATTATGGCAGGCATAAGGGGTGTGTAAGCTCTTCGGTTCTCATGGGTGGGCACGGGGGCCCCAATTTTTATAGATGACTCTTTCCGGGTTTTTAGGGGGAAAGGGGGTGTTTGTTAGAAGCCCTTTTTTACGTCCCTCTCAACTCCACGAACAGTAGAATCCGTTTTAAATGGTGCAGAAATCAGAGATTGAAGCAGAAATCAATGAGTGACCCTTCTCTTTAATGATGAGTCCCAATTAAGCCTAGTCTGTGATTCTTGCCGTGTTTTATACGGAGATAACCAGGAATCTGCTTCCTGCTCTCCAATATCCAAGAAATCGACCAATTCGGCAGCGGAAGCTTAATGGTCTGGAAAGGCATCACGTTGGATGGCTGCACATACCTCCATGTCTTTGAAATAGGTACTGTAACTACTGTGAAATATAGAGATGAGGTTAGTAGCCTTTTTTTGGTTTCAGGGGAATTGTGTTTTTTTTTTTTAAAGGATGATAACGTGAGACCACAAAGAGTGCATTGGGTGGACGGATTTCTGGAAAGTGGGGATATTTACTAGATCGATTGGCCAATCAGATCTCCAGACCTCATCCTTATAGAGCAGTGCTTCCCAATTTTTTTACGCAACGGACCGGTCAATGCTTCATAATTTTACCACAGGCTGCGGAAGGGGGGTGAATAATTTATGCGCAGAATATTTTGATTTAATAATTTTAATTTAATTTTGCCTTCAGGATAAAATCCAGTTACATCAAAAATGAACTCTAAAGTTATTTATATAAAAAGGCGCATAAACTCAAGAGATACATCACAGTTTATAAAATGGGAATAGTTTAATACTGCTTGTGCTTCCTGGTACTATTCGATCCATGGACCAGTACCGGCCCCTTTGGGTCTCTATGGGGCTCCGGGACAGTCTGGGGGGACGAATTTCGCTTCCCCCTTCCGTGAACCATACAAGACCTGAAAACAGTGTTGTTGAAAGAGTGTGATTAGTTGTCACAGGAACTGATAAATTCCCTTATTCCAATGTAAAATCATGGTACTAGGTTTGTATATTTGTAAAACGTTACCATGCGTCATATTAATTAGTATTATTTATTTTGACTATTCTGAAGCTGCTGTTTCGTACCTTCTGACTCCAAGGAGTGTTATTCACACGATCATGGGTGTATGTTATAAAAATTAAATTTTTTTTTCATTTAGTCAATGCTATAATCTTACCAAATTTCATTAAACTCTGTCCAGTACTTCTATAGATAATTATTGACCAAAACTGAAAATTCTCTTAATTTTGAACAAAGTATATATATATATGTTCATAGCAAAACACGAATCAAGCTTTTTTATATTGCACTCCACAAAATGATAAAAAATTTCTCTCCCAGAACTTTTGTCTGGATCTTTTGCGTAATTAACTAAATTATAATCTATGCTGTCACAAAAAAACCATGTATTATAATATTTTCGAAAACAACATTAACTTCGAAAAAATAATTTTTTTGCGTAATTTAATCTCATTAATGTTTAATTCTTTATTTAATAGTTACTATATTTATGGGAGTAAAAAATATACGCACAAAAATATATAAATAATTTTTTATTAAATAACCAAAAATTTATTTTCCCCTTTTAAAAATGGTTTAAGCCAAAAACGCTTTTACCAAACCCCAAAGTCCAAAAAAACCTTATTGTATTAATGTTATTATTGTGAAGCGAACCAAATTAGAAAAGTTCCCGTTTGCCTTAGAAAAAGCTATTTGAAAAACCAAAGTTAAAACATTTTCACCTGAATTTTTATATTTTTTTAAAAAACTTAAAAAATTTTAAAAAAAAAAAAATTTTTTCCTTTATTTAAAACGAAAAAGCCTTTTTTTTAGGGATTATTTTTTAAACAAAATTTTTTTTAATTTTAATTTTTGTACAAAAATAATTTTTTGTTCATTAATTATTATTATTAATTTAAAAAATTAAAAATAAATATTTTATTTTATAAATTTTATAAATTATTTTTAATTTATTAGGCCCTTTTTTTTTTTTTTTTAAATTTTAAAATTAATAAAAATTTTTAATAAATTTGTTCCTCTTTTTTTTAACTAAATATTTTACATTTTAATTGTTTACAAAAAAAAACGTTTTTAATTTAAACAAAAAATTAATTTTCTGGGTAAAAATTTTAAAAATTATTGGGGAAAAAGCAAATAAAAATTTTTAGACAAAAAAACACTAATAATTTTTCAAGGATTTCAACAAATTTTTTTTTTTAAGGTAAATTATCAAAAATTTAAAAATTTTTTTAAATTAAAAGTATATTTTTTAAAACTTTTTTTTAAAAGGAAATATTTTTTTAAACATTTTTAAAAAAAATTTTTGTATCAACAAAGTGGGCTTTAGGTTAAAAGGGACTTTTTTTTAAAAAGTTTTTTTGTCTGTGTATAAACTTTTTTCTTTTAAAATTTTATCGGCTACTTTTTCCACGGTCCCTTTTTTTACGTATTTGATTTAACTGCTTTTTAAAAAGGCCCAGTGTGAACAAAAAAGGGCTTTTTTAAACCAACAAAACTCTAAAAAATAGTGTTTTTAAAATAAATATTAAAAACTTACTTTTGTCAAAAAAGATGTGAACTGAAAAAGCTCCAAATTTTCTCTTATTTTAATACACAACATTTTATACTAAGACTCCTAAATATAAAATCCACTGCCTGAAATTGGATTTAAGTGAAATTTTTTTAAACCATCAAGAAATTCCCAGGGAAAGACGTAAATTTTTTTTTGAATTTCTGGGGAAATTTTTCTCTCCCTTTCACCTAAAGTGACGGGGGAATTTCTTTCCCTTTAAAAATAAATTTTCCCCAAATTTAACCCCTGCACTAAAATACATATATAAGAACCATCATACCAAATATCATGTAGGAATATTTATTATTTTTTTATATTTGTGTTTTTACCACCTGATGATTCAAAGAAAAAAGCATTTAAAGATGGGGAAAAAATTGTTTAATTATTAGCATATTTATTTGCTTTAAGAAGAGTTGGTAACCTCTATATATATATATACTAACAAGGTTAAATTGGCTGTTTTCGATGTATTTTTTCTCAAAATCTCTGTTATATGTTCATGCTTGAATTTTTTCATACAATTAAAGTATACCTTTCTCATTATACTGAAAGGAGTTTTTAGTTGATTTTGAGTTTTTTAAAAATTTATGAAATATTTGATCAAACATTGCGAAATTTGACCCATTTTTCACATAAAAATGGGTCAAAATGAGTAATTGACTCTAAAAGGTGTTTTTTACAAAAAGCTCATTTTAGTATATATTAGCCATCATTATAAATATATAAAAAATTTACATACATCGAACATCAAAATTTACATTTTGAGATAAAATGATTTTAATGTATACAGTGAGACTTCTAATCGGCTAGGAAATAAAAAAATAAAAGGCTCAATGTAAAATAAAAGATACATGTTTTGGTTTATATCAGACGTTCAACTTTTAAGCAAAAACGAAGTACTTTGTTTACATTGTTCGCCATTCAAATGGGCGTGGCCCAGTTTCAAAGATTATTTAAAAATTGGTTTTAAGGGCTTCTAATTACCCTAGAGGTTAAAGTAAGATATTTTAGAAAGGTTAAATCTATAAAATTAGAAAATATAAAAATCTCAAACTGTCAAAAAAATCAGATTTTAGCTTTCCAACACTTTTTAAAATTTAAAAATTTCCTCTCTTGTATATTTCATCCTCCATTACTTCCTCACTAGCCTATTTCTTGAGCTTGGAAGTTTTGAATTTTTCCTCTGCGGTTTAGTTGTTGGTAATGATTGTCTTTCTGAAAAAGTGAGCAGAAAATTGTTCGTTTTCTGGACAGTTTTTAAGTTTATTATTTATTATATTCTTTAGCGTTCCATAGCGTTGAAAATGTTCAATTATAAAGATAAAAATGAAGTTAAAAGCACTAAAAATCCCCATTAATAACCACGCGTGTTGTTTGAAAGTAACTCAAACAATCGGCTACTGTTGCTATATTAGGGGTAAAAAAACCCTTGCAGGTAATGAAAGAAAAATTCTGGCGAAACATAGCAAATTTAGAAAATTCATAACCTACTAGTTCAATTTTAAAATTTTCAAACGTAATTTTTTTTTATTTTCTTGAATTTATTTTTAAATTTAAAATTCTATACTATTTTTTTTCTCTAATGGGGATGCGTATTCGTATTTCTACCTTTGCAGACCTAGTACATTCCCCAGGAATTGGTATCACGTTTTAGTGCGGCATCACATATAGGCGATACCAATTGCCGCAAGTAATTTTGATGCCCAGTTTCTCTCCCAGAGGAAGGTAGCTGATCTCTGCCGATGAGAAATTTGTACTTAAGACTAATTTTGTCGTGAGCATCCGAGACAAACGGAAACTCAAGAGATATTTTTCATGCCTCATAATCATACGACATGGCCGCTGGCAATTTTCTACACAATAAAATCCATCGATTTGTCCGGGGTCGAACCCTCAACTTTAGGGATAGAATGCCAGCGACAAACCAACTACGCCACTCAGCCGGCAATTGTGAAGTATATTAAATTATATTTTTTTTTTTCTTAATTATATGTTTAAAGAAACCCGAATCAAACGGTTGGGAAACGGATATCTCAACTTTCTTTTTGCTCAAGTAGCCAAATAAAAATAATTTTGGAGAAAGAAGAGTTCATATGTTAAGAATATTGAATTAAAAAGTTCGAAATTTTGATAAAGAATTGATCTTTTAACAAAATCAAATACATTAAATTGTATCTGAACAGTTTCTGAATTCATTAGGACCCATCGTATGTTCTAGATAGATCTATTTCAGTACATTAGTTCCTCTCCGATTCCTGAATCCAATAATTTCCTTTGAAATATGTGTTTCTATTTTTTTTTTTTTATTTGAAATCATCATTTTAGAATCAATGCTACTGTTCTAATATTTTCAGACTTTCAGAATATTTTCCAAGTCTTTTAAATTTGCTAAATGCTCCACCACTTCAAAATACGAATATTTGTAATATATTCCACTACACCGTTAGGTTTGTAACATATTCCATGAGACTATTACAGGAAAAATAAATTTCATGATATATAGGAATGAATATCTCCTATTTCACTTATTGCTTTTAAAAAAATTAATATATTGTACTATTTTAGATATTTTTTTAAGACAAGAGACAAACAAAATAAACTGTTATGTAATATATATCCATATATTTTAACACTGTAATATATTACACTGGTGTGCAAAACTTAAACAACAATGTAAAAATTTAGCAGATGGCCATGAAATTGCAGAAAAAGAGGTCTGGAGATCAGTACAGTGAACACGTAAGTCAGTAGAAACGTCATGCGTATGAAAATATCAGGAACAAAACGTCAGAAGCGATGTGAGCGTACGCAAAACTCGTGATGTCATGCGCGCTGCTCAACAGTAGAATAAAATGAAGGACGGAGACGCAATTCACCATATTCTCTGCAAGTGCCAGTGAGTCAGTTCGTGAAATATGGCTAGAAGAAATCACCTGGACGACTTTTCACGTAGAAGAATGATCGGAAAGCTGGAGGAGGGGCGTACTGTCACCAGTGTAGCTGCAGAGTTCGGAATCCAAAAGTAAGCCGTTTCGCGCGCTTGGAAAGCGTTCCAAACCACAGGTACAGCTGTTAGAAAGGTTGGTGTGGCCGCCCGAGGACGAAAACCCGCGGGGGATGACCGGATATATCATCCTGCAGGCGAAAACAGTTCGACAGCAGTCAGCAAGCACCATTGCCCCGGGAAAATCTGGACAGCAACAGGTCGACAAGTGGTAAGGTTTTTCTGTGGCCAGACGCCTTCACAAAGGGGGGCCCGTTCCCCGCCGTCCTGAACGCTGCCTCCCGTTTAAAGATGGCCACCGAAGCCACCGTTTACAGTGGACAGAGAGCACAAAAAAATTGGGCAACTGATCAATGGAGTCGTGTTCTCTTTACGGATGAGAGTCGTTCAGTACCAGAAGCGATTCTCAACGCGTTTTGATTTGGAGAGAGATCGGGACCCGGTTTTATCCCAGTAAATCAAGGAAAACACCGTTACGGTGGTCCTGGAGTTCTTGTCTGGGGAGGCATTATGCTGAACGGGCGAACTGAGCTTCAATTTTCGACAGAGGTCTGTAACCAGGGATCGCTATTGTGAGGAGGTACTTTTTCCCCCATGTGCGTTTTTTTTCCGGGGTGTCACCCGGACTTATTTATGGAACAATGACGGCCACATCGCCCCCTTTGGTTGAAGAGCTGCGGGAAAGTGAAGATATCATTTAATGGATTAGCCAGCGTGCCCCCCAGATTTAAATCCCATCGAAATTGGATGTTTTGGTGAGACGATTGCCACACGTTTACATCATCTGGAAAAACCAAAAACCAAACAGGTGTTGATTGAGGAATGGGCACTTCCCCAAGAAAGCTGACCAGCGGTTCTGAGTAGGGGAGAAAGGAAAGGGAACCCTTTTAGAAGGAGGGGGCAATACCATATTAAGGAACATCGTTGTTGTTTTTCCTGTTGATAGACAATCATGAGTCACGATACTATGCGTTCAATAAAGGTTTCTGTTTGATTCCAACCGTATGCGTTGTATTCTTTTTTCAGCCCCGATGCTTTCCACCTTTTTACGTACATAATATTTCCCCCATTTCAAAATTTTCGTCTCAGATGATTTTCGTGAAGTTAGGGAATAAACCCACCTGTTGCTTAAGTTTTTCACACCAGTGTATATTTTAGATATAAAATAATATCTCTACTTCCAATCTAATAAAATTGTATCAATTTACCATTTAGAGATGAAATCACAGTTTATTTGGGCATTGTAAATGGTATGTTTTTGTACTTTTCAATGAATTTACCATTTTTATTTTGAAAACTTTCGAATTGGTATTATTAAAAAATTAAAAATAATATAATAGTTATTACTGTTATTTTTCATAATTATTTACATTACCATTAATTTCAGAATAAAATATTTCAGAAACATATATATGAAATATGTAATTTTTTTATTTCTTTTTAAAATATTAATAATTAATAAGAAGCGCGTTAATATTAAATTTTATTAATGGTTTGAAACTCTCCTTTACTGTATTTTCTTGGAAATTTTGGAAAATTATCACAAATTAACTTTTTTCGTTTTAAATGGTGAATAATTTATGTAACAGGAAAAAGTTTTGTAAAGTTGGATTAATTCTGAAAAGGTAATCAGGGAAAAAAGCGGTTTTCATAATTTTCATGAATTTTAAACAGCTTTTTACAAAATCATTACTTTTAATATTTAAATTCTTGCACATATAGTGTTATGCTGTTGCACCTTCATTAAATAATCAATAGGAATATGATAATTAACCTGCTTATAGAACTGATAGGAGAATGGGGCAAATTCATCTCGGAGTAACAGCTTATACAAAATACTGTAATAGTAATAAAATTTTCATATGTAGCTTAGTATTATCTCTTCATTAGCAAATGAATAATTTAAAATATTTGTATCTTCTAATTTTATAATAATATCAGAGAAGAAAATATCCGACGTATAGAAAATGTAAAATTTACTAGAAAGTTTCCATGCTATTTTACACACTCCTGAAAAGGTTAATAACTACTGATAGCTGAATACAAAATCCCAGATGGGAATTGGTGAAAAAATATGTGAATGATTAAACTTGCATGCATTTATTGTCGCATGGTATCCAGATCCCATCCATAAAAGCCAGCATTTTGTTCATTCTGTGTATATTTTCAGTTAAATATTGCAGAATCGGACTATTGAAAGAACGGGGAAGGTAGCCCTCCTAAAAGTCAGTGAGCTGAATACCAGCAATTATTGTCTGCGAAATGACATCGCATCCTGAAAATGTATGACTAGGTTTTCTAATAAGTGCAATTGTCACTCTTGTTGGACGTGATGCAAGTAAAGTTTTGTGTTGTGTGGTAAGATAGATGAAGGGATGTCGGAGAAAAACAATGGATCGCACTAGTACACAGAAATGTTCGTTGATAAGCAGATTCTTCAAGGCTTGTTTTGCCCGGCTCTGTATCTAAAATGTTACCTGTCAATATTAGAGGATGCAACTGTCAGCAGCCAAACCAAAAGCAATAAATAGGTTGCATGAGCGGCAACTTGTTTTATAGGTTGCCGCTCATGCAACCTGCAACCTATTTTTTGTTTTTCAGTTTTGGTTTTTAAGAAACCAAAAGTTTTTTCTTTTTGGTCCCATTTTTCACCTTGTTTTAAGGATAAGAAAATTTTGGATGTGTGTATTTGTTTTTGGGTTGAAGAAATGGGGGGGGTTGGTGCTTATCAAAAGTCATGCAAGTCCCTTTTTCCCCCCCGAACTAAGGGGTTTCCTTTTAAAAGGAAATTTTGTCCCCCAAAAAAAGTTTAAGTTGATCGGTATTTAAATTGGTTTTCCGGGGGTTTTTGTCTTTGTGTTGGTCCCTAAAAACCAACAGTAAAATTTATTTTTTCATTACACCATAGCAAAATTTTAATGTTTAAACCCCTTCCCCTTTGGAGTCTATTGCCTAAGAATGTGGTTAAAGGGGCGGGCAGAAAGGGTCCCTCAAGCCCCCCAAAAACCAGCCCAAATTTTTAAGGTCCACAGTGGGAAGTAACCCCTTGGGGGGTGGCCGGGGGGAATTTTGGTATCGGATTGGTTCCCTTTTGAAGGTTGGCCCGTACCAAAAAACCCCCGGGGGGCAATAGTTAAATCATGAATAAAACGTTCCCTTGGGGGGATTGAAACCCCTTTCGGGTTCGCCCACTCACAAAAGGTTAAAATTTACGGGGCCGTCCCAAAAAGCCCTCGTTACAAACAGTGCATTTTTGAATCAATCAATAAACCCCATTAAAGGGACCAGGGGGGGAAAAACTGACTGACGCCAAGTACATACCATTTGTAAGATCAGTTTGTGGCACAAAACCTATTTGGCGGGCCCCCTAATATTCTCCCTTACCCACTGGCGTACCCCTAAAACGGGAATAATTTAAAGTGCATCATTTAATACATATATAATATCTATCTATATCCATCTATCTATAATATATATCTATATCTAAATATATCTTTACAGATATAGATATGGAAAAAATATGAATATAGGTCTCGAGCTTGTTGTTAGCATTGTTGATTCACGGATTCAAGCTTTGATGCCTTGGAAGTTAGGGCGGTAGAGGGGTGATGCACGTTTCAGCTGTTGTCACATTTTCCGTCGGGTAGTATGAAGTTTGGTTGGGTTAGTGGGGTTTCGCGGCCATCCTTCCTGACAAGAACAAAATTTGGGTTGCTGCCAGTAGGCCTCGAATTACTTTTGTGTGCGTGACGTTAATAAATGTTCCCTTTTCCGCCTACCCTTAAGTATTACTCTATGTACTCCACTTAGAAGACCAATGTCATAGAGGAATTGAGGTTTGCAGCCACTCATTTTATCAAGGATTATCTCAGGATTCCATTAACATAATCATTGATAATAAGTCTTGCTTATTAGAAGCATGTGTGAAGGCCATATTAAATAACGAATAAACAGTTCTTTAGTTTTTATTTTTGTTTGGCTTTTTAATCATTTTCATATGAGTGTTGTCCTTACCATTCCTACTATTTTAACAAGGCTACTGGCATTCATTTACAATATTGCATTTTGATTTTTGAAGAGTATTTTCCTTTTCGTAAACATCTGTGTGTGTGTGTTTCGATCAACATTTTAGCAATATATAAAATAACAGATAAAACAATAATAATGTTTTAGAATATAACATGTTTCACGATACGTATCTTTAAAACATTTCAGAAATTTTTAAACATTTTTCTGAACTTTAAGTTTAAAGAATAACAAAGTTATATTGAGTTATAAATGTTTATTTACATTTAAGTATTCAGTATTTCTAAAAGAAATCAGATAGGGCTTGTTGAATTTTCAGATAAAGTTTGTATATTTTAAATTATCGAGCACAGTAATATTTAATTTCCTTTAGAATAGCTACTTTAAATGATATTAAAAAAACAGAATAATAAAATTGCTATGCACATTATAGAATTTTTTCTAAATTAACTTATAAAAAAATCTCGAAATACAGAACATTCAGATATTTTATCCATGAATTTTCTTTGTCTTGCATAATGTTTACGCTGAAATTTGTATTCAAATTAATATTTGCTTCTTAAAAATTATACGGTAGCAATAAAAGGTTTAAAATAAGACAGATTGATCAAATAAAATCTCTCCAGAAAATGAACATAATCAAGAGGTCTTAAAAATAAACAAATTTTTTTAGCATTTATCTCATGTCCCTTATTTTAGTGCATTAATAATTCAATATTCATTAATAAATAACCAATTTTTATAAAATCATTTTGTTCATTACTTAGAATACATGATCGTGTTTTAAAAGAAACGCCTTTTTACCTGCGATTTCAAATGTGCAATTTCTTAGAAGGTTTGTATGTGATCACTCAAGCTGAGATATAAAAATATTCCATTCCCTACAGATTTTCCCTATTTGCAGGATAAGTCTAAATATACTTTAAAGCGACAGTAATGTTATTTTATATGTTTTATAAAACACTTCCAACAGCGGCATACATCAAATTAAAACGATGCTACAAAAGTAAATCAAATTAAAATTTGTCTTACAACTGTTTTAAACTTTCATATATTGAATGTAAACTGCGATGTTTTCCCCCTCTTGAAATGTGATTTACACATTTTGAAACAACAAATGTTTACATGCAAAGTTTCATAAATGACGAGTGTTTTTTTTTTTCTGTTTGTCTAAAGATATATACAGTCGACTCTCGCGATAATACGAACCTCTTGCTAATTCGAAGTATATGCTCAGCCCCTAGAAAAACTCTTGATATTTCAAACTAAAACTCTACGTTTTGGTACTCTCAATATTTCGAAGTAAAATTTGTGGTTGGCCAGACTACAACACGCGATAATTCGAAGTGATCCTATATAAAACTCTCGATAATTCGAACCTTCAATATTATGAAGTTAGATTCACTTCCTGTGTATACCTAATTATCCAACAAGCGGTTTTTTTACTGAACTTATTTTCAGTCCAAATTATGCATGTTGATAGAATAACTACTTTGTTTATTATATTTCCGGTATTTGCTAAGCAGAATTTTGATTTATTCCTAAGCCATCTGTTTTTTCTTTTTCTGTTGATATCCAAGCTTTAGATGGATAAAGGAAAAACTGCTTTCTTTTTTCTTCACTGTGCAGTAATGAGTGATTCTTCCTTTTACAAGTATTGCACAATAATTTTGATTTACGTTGAGTATTTATTACTACCAATGAGTCACATTTTAAACAGAGATGTTTTTTTTTTTTTTTAAACAAAAGCACTCAAACTACATCCAAGATAATTCAGCAGAATCAATTTTATGGCAGAGAATTGAAAGCGAGAAATAAAACCTTTATATAAAAAATGTAATGAGCCAAAGATAGGATTTAACTTCTATTCTATTATTTTTAAAAAAAGAGCGGTAATGTGCCACTAAGAATTGCTCCACGTGCCAGGTATGCTTGCCAACCCCCTGCTATTAAGCATACCCTCAGCTGGAGTGTGAACTGTGAATACACTTTGTGTTCATTTTAGATTCCAAATTTTAAATTAAAAAATATTTTTTACTAAAGTTGTGGTGATTTACGTTTCCTACCTGCGCCACTCTCTGATAAACCTTTGGGCCATTACTTTACACCTCACCTCAATGTCGACTTATCACGCGAAAGTGAACCACATGTCTTCTTTTAAAAAGTACAACTGCTTAACAATTCTGGAAAGTGCCAAAAAGGTGATAGAACTAGTTGAAGAAAGGTGAGAGGAAGGCTGATGTATCCAAAGTATTTGAAATCCTAATTGAGCTCACTCTCCACTATTCTGAAGAATAAAGAGAAAAAATCTTAAGTGCATCTTCGATTAGAGTGAGAAAAACGCGTTAGTAAAGGTACTCTTTCCACTGCCCTTGGAAATAACAGTGTTTAGTTTCATGGATGAGACAGTATCGAGGACAGAATATTCCGATGGGTGGCTCCTTATTGAAGGAAAAGGCTAAAACAATCGCCAAAGAATTAGGAATCGAGTTTTCGGCTAGCGAGGGATGGCTTACAAATTTTAAGAAAAGGAATGGGATAGTCTTCAAACAATGTGGCGGGGAAAGCCTCAAGTGTCGACATTAACGTTTGTTCTAAGTGTCAGAACTATCCTGATCTTAATAAAGGAGTACGAACCACGTAACATTTTCAAATACGAAGGAAACTGACTCCTTTTTCAAGTGTTTGCCAGAAAAACTTTTTACATTCAAAAGAAAAAATGCCATGGAGGAAAGCATAGCAAGGAGAGAGCTTAACTATTTTACTGGCTGTAAACATGGACGTCTCAGAAAAGATTACCTCGTCATAGGAAAATCTGGTAAAAACCTCGGTGTTTCATATACAACTCTCGTTCCCTACCAAATACCGCCTAAACAAGAAGGCATGGATGACCACCGAACTCTTTTTAATGAATGGTTGTGGGTCCACTGAACTCGGATATGAAAGAGAGAAACGACATATTCTTATTTTTAGACAACTGTACTATGCACAATAACGCACCAACTTTTATCAAAATGTGAAACTTCCACTCTTTTCCCTCCAAACTCAACCTCACAAAACTTCAGCCACTCCACCAGGGCATCATACATAATTTTAAACATTTTATTGGCGTGAAGTCGTTAAAAGCGTTTTGATAACCTCCTCGAAAATCAATAAAGTAGAATGTAACTATTTCTATTTTAACAGCTTTGATGATGATTTCGCTGATAAGGCTTGAGAGCTGTTACTCCTTTGACAATTCACAGCTGTTTTAAAAAGTCAGGCTTCCCTTCTCCGGAATCTGGTTGATGTGGACGATACACACTGAATTTAATGCTGAACTATCCCTTTGGGAATCTCTCTTCCAGAACAAGATTTATCGTTTGATGACTACGTGTTGGTTGACACGGACATTGCTGTACATGGGGGAGCCTCTACTCTGCTTCGAAATCTTCAGGCTTTGGACCACAATAATACAGGAAAGTGATGAAGATGAATCGGAGGAGTTGACTCCGTAACTCTGTCAGAAGTTAAAGAGAGTCACTAAACAACTACGCAACTTTTCCCTTCAAAATCATGTTGATGCAGACATTTTGCTGCTTCCATTTGTTCTGTTTTAGAAAATCTATTGACAAGTTAGATTGAAATGCCTTAAAACAAAAAAAAGATAACAGGATTTTTCTGGACAAAAAGGATTTTCACTATATATAGTATGTTTATTCCTTTTTAATAGTTGTTTCCAAGACATAAGTGTATTCTTTTAATATAGGACTTTTAACTCCTGTTTTATATTTGTACTGTATAAAATGTACTTTAAAAACATTTTGTACAATTGTTGCTTTATTACATAGTTTTAAGTTTAAATGTGTTAGAAAAAAAACTTCGTGTATTTTGAGAGTTTTTTCCTACCCACTTGTGTGTGTGTGTGTGTGTGATAATTCGAAGTTTTTCATTGGTCCCTCCAACTTCGAACTATCTAGAGTCGACTGTATATATATTCTTGTTATTTTTTTTACCAAGTAAAGATATTTGCGTACTTTAATAGAGAACGTGTTTTTTTTAGTTATCACTGAGAATAAATGAAAAAGAAAGTCAATCTGAATTCAATTTTACTTTCGACTTGATTTTCACTTGAACTCTATTACAGATGGAGAAAAAGTTTTAGTTTTCGAAAACGACTTCTATTTTCTTCCTATAAAATACATTTTACTACTGCATTATCATTTAATTATTCGCTAAAAATCAATAGAAACAAAATAATTAAGTTGCAAATATTAGTGCAATTATTGGTTTAGTTGCTTTAGTGACATTTTAAAATTAAATGCATTGAGTACTTAAATTTACCACATTTTGATACAATCACTAATAAAAATCCATTTTGATACCATCATTAATTATAAACTATTTTGATACTATCATTAATAATAATCCATTTTGATAGGAACAGACTTCTTTATAATTTTTCCCTAAACTTTTCCCCTTAAAATGAGAACTTGTATTGTATTAAATACCCAACTGATCTTGAATTCCTAAGTGAAATGTATTAAACATATAAAGAAATTATCTCTGTTAAGGCTAGAAAAATCTCCAGATGACTAAGTATATTTTCGGTGGAGATTGGGAATACAGCGTAACCGCTCACAATCCCCAATATACTCTATTCCATTATTTTCTTGAATATGGACATCAACTTTTACAAATGACTTTGCCTATCAGCTTGAAGAATTTGGAGAAAGTGTTTCTCATTGTGTGCTGCAAGATTAATAATGGGTTTCAGACACAACTGTCCAAACGATGTGATTCTTTTTGAGGTCCCTCTGGCAGCCTTTATGAGCAGCAAGATTTGAGTCGAGTTTCTACAAATATTTCAAAAAGCTTAGAGAAGTATTGCTTTCTGAATAGGATATCTGCCTTTATTTTAAATTGGATCAACAATCAACCTTTAAATCGAAAAGGCTCCCTTGATTATGTGTTGAAGAGAAATTTTAACTTTAATGATGAATTAGAGCTACGTGTTTTAGTTTCAATGCTCTTTTTTCCGTGAGAAATTGATAACTTATTTTACCAGACATGATCATCGTCTGAATATTCTTAGGTATAAATGGCTTTTGAAATCATTAAGGATATTCGTAGGTCTTCATAAATTTATACAGATAGCAGCAAGATCACATACAAGTGAAACAGGAAGTGCTAAATATTCCAACTTATACGAAGAAGATATTATATCAGACCAATACTTATATTGACCATTACTGATATTATATTGACTGACATTACTTTGTCTGTGGATCAGAACTGATGACAATCAGCTAAGCTCTTGAATATATGCTCTATTTGGACACGTACGATATTTGGATCCTGATGAACTGAAGAATCTCCATCCAATATTTAAAAAAAATTGGCCTAAAATTATAAATAATGCTAGTTAGGATACCATTTTTAAATTATTAGTGCTTGACAACAGAGGAACTCCATCTATCAAAACATGGTTATAAACATCTAAGGATACGGTTATAAAGTTGCTGATGACTTAGTAAAGTTTGCGATGTCCTCGCCTTTAATTCTGCCGATCTATGTCCTTCACAGAAATCCCTTTACTCTGCAAATTTAAAATAAATTCATCTTGGAAAATTCCACCTGCTTAGCAATACGCCGGGTGTGATAACTCTATGGGGAGGGGGAGCTCGAGGATATTAAAAAATCGAAAACAAAAGAATATTTAAAAAATTATTAATTTACTGAAAGTAAACATACAAAATACATTCTGACATAATAAAAAAACCAAATTAACGTTTGCACTGAAATAATACAATTATAAATAAATGAGTACTGTGCAATGTATATTATAATTAATTTAACAATATTAAGTTATGAACAAATTTAATAATTACCAGTGACCGCATGGGCTTCTCATATATAAAATTATGTACAAAAATTAACACTTACCTTGATAATTTTTTTGTACGGTTTATAGTTAATCCCTTAACTGCCGATTAAAAGTTACGCTATCGCTCGCCAATGCCACCATTTTTCACGTAAGTGAGCGCATATTATGTATGGAAGGGGGAGGAATAAATAAGAAAATCCTCTGTGAAATAAATAAATCCTTCGCAAAATCATTGTCAAGGTCCATTTTTTGCATTCTAAAGCCTTCGTAAAAATTTTATGGATAGCCGTGCACAGAAAAGATCGTACTTCGAATAGACATATGTATACGTCCTGGGCAATTAGTGCTTTGAATGAGTGAGATGTTTATACACGCAGGTGGCACTGAAGAAAAAGTCGTATTGCAGCTTTAGTATTAATGAATTCAATAGATATTATTATTTGTATGGAGGAGGGTACGATGAAAATTATGGTTGAATATTGAGTCGCAGATATTGAAAGTTAGAGAAGCACTGCGCTAATAGTACAGGATCAGGAGATTTATAACAAGGAAGATAGGTACCTCTAGATTTAAAACAGGGCCCTCTGTTGCATGAAATTATTTGAAGAAGTGAAGTCTTATTATCCCTCTACTGGCTCCATTCCTGCTTCTCTTCCCCACCTTATTAAATTTATTGGTTTCTTTTTGAGACAGCTGTCGGTTGAGCAGAGAATGATATCTATGATTCTTTTTCGTGGTAGGGTCTTTTGGACTTGCTAGGCTTTTCTCCCCCATGGGGATTGGAAACAATATCTTAGTACCGTTCTTTACTAAATTGTTCTAGCATTTTTCTGTAAAACTTTCCGCTATTTTAGAAAAATTAAAAAAAAAAATACTTAAAACTAAATTTTAATGAGGAAAACTAATAAAGTCTTGCAAAAAGTAAAGGAGAAATCGAAGTTTCGGAAATAGCGCTATTAAATGTAAAATGTCATCCTATGCAAAAGTATTATTTATTTAGTAGTGAATGTTATTTGATATTTATAGAAGTTTTAATAGTGTTAAGTTAATTTTTAATCTGTAAAAATTTAAAAGTAAAATTTATTTGAGGAAACTTTGTCGTTGGTTTGTTAAATATATTTTCTTAAAGAGCTTGTAAAGAATGTGTTATTTTTAGTACTTTAATTTTCTTAAAAAGTTATTATTTTTTTATTCACGATATTTTTTAAAATTCTGTGATGAGAAAAAACTTTGTATAATTTTTAAATATAATCAACCCTTTTTTAATATTTATACTTCCGGCCTCTGGGGTTTGTCTTTTTTGTCTGTGCAAGTCGTATTACTGTAATATAATAAAATTTTTTATCACTATCATCTTTTTTATTTTTTCCTACCAATTTATCATTATTTTCAGATGTAATGTTACAAAACCCTGTTTGAAATGTGAAAAGGAAAAAAATGTGTGATTAGCAAATAATGCTTCTAATCAATTAATTTTTGAATTAACATTATTATCGTCATAATATCGAGAATAAGCGTTTCTCTCTAATTTTCAAATTAAGAAAATATAGGAAATTTTACGTTCAAGTTACTGATGTACGTATTATTCTAAAAGAAACGTTGATTCCAGATTTTATCATAGATCTCTCTCTTTTTCTAACCATGATACAATAAAATGGAGTTAAATATTTTTTGTTCGGTTTTTTTAAATTTGGTTTGTACTAAGTTTGAAAGAAAACCTTATATTTTGTTTTTTGTCTTGTTTTAGTAATATATTCTAATCATAAACGAATTGCTATCATAATTTAATCTCAAATTTTCTATTTAAGAAGTTTTAACTAAAATATAAAGACACAAAATGGTGTTAAAAGAATTTGAATAACTCTACGAACCTGCAATAGAGAGATTTATTTAGAACATAATTATGTTTTTATAATAAAGGTATCAAATTATTAAAAGAACGGAATATAAATAACGTCAATTACCTATGTATAAACTTTTATTTAATTAAGTTTTCTTACATGCAGATATTTCTAAAGTTATATAAATAAATATTATCCTAGAAATAAATTTATTTACTCATTACAATATTAAATGTTATATTTTCCAACAATTTTAATGCTTACATTTGCATTGAAGCTAAATTTGGGGTTTAATTTATTTAATTTTTAAAACCTTTTTTTTTTATATAAGAAAAAAAAAATTTGTTTATTTTTAATTTGAATTATTTGATTCAAATTTGTTTTTTCCCCCTTTTTTTCTGTAGGAAATAACAGTAGTAAAATTTGAATTTTCCTTATTTCAAATCCCGTGTCTGATTATTATGAAAGGATTCGACAGTTTTTATGCATAGAAACACATAATATACAAATATACAATTGATAAATTACAATTTTACGTGTAACATGTTGCTTATTTCAATTTATACAAGTATATACACAAACTTTTTATTAGCCTTTAAAATAAAAAAACCAAAAAAAAATTTTCCTTTTCGGGGTTTTTAATTTCCCAAACGGTCTTGAGGCCTAAAAAGTTTTTCAAGAAAAATTTAAATTTTTAACCACCTCCTAAAAAAAATAACCACAATTTTCTCACCCAAACAAATTTAAATCAGGCCCACGTATTTGGGCCTTATGAAAAAAAAAAAATCTTACCGAAAACCGTATCATTCTACTTCCGTTTGGGCCAAACTATAAAAGGCTGAGATCTCTTGAGCGGAAAAAAGCTACTTTTGTGAACGTTCTGTAATTCCTAAGTGTTAATGTTTTGCTTTGTGAGCTGCTACTTGTTTTATGTATTTGTAAAAAAAAAATGGGGTTTTAAAAAATCCCCAGCCCCCCATCCTTAAAATGACTACAGCCTTTAACCAAAAAGGATTTTTTAATACTAACTTGTATTAAATCAAGTCCGTAATACTTCATATACATAACTAAATTGTTATGTTATTCAATAAAATATAGCATTGCTTATATGTGTTATTGCATGAAATGTTAAAAGAACAAACCCCCTAGGCCCAAATTGTGGGGGGGCTGGGGGATCGTATCTCGCAAACCGTTTTGGGGGGTTTTTTGGTTTTATACGTACAAGACTTTTCGGGACTTTTTGTCTTATGTATTATTAAAAAAATGCATAATTATATTTTCTAAAGTTGTGTTTCCTTTCGTCTTTTTCTTTTATAATTATCTATTGAAAAATGTTACTTTATTTTGGAATTTTAAAATTTTAAAATTATTTGACCACTTAAACAATTTTTTGGAAAGGAAATTTTGGCTATTAATAGTTAACTGAAAACTAGAGAAAATATTAAAACAAGCAACGTCACTTTTATTTGAAAATCATATAGGTTACATACTCAGTAAATACGCTTCCCAACCTTTACATGCAAGAAAAACCAAGGCCAATCTTAACATGAAATTATTGAATAAACCGTTGAGAGTGAGATAATGATGTGAACATTTTATTTTCTCGAAGTTTGAAAGTTTAACTCTCACGCTTGTGATATTTTGACATTAGTTTCTTTTGCAATGAATTTCAGAAATAAATATATTTTCGATAGTTCTTAGGTTTTGAAAGAATGGAAAATGTGCTATTAAGAATAAAACCTCATTTATAAACTTAAAAAGTATTGATTGGAGTAAGAAGTCTTGATGGTGACCGTTACGGGAGGGTTCCCGTAGGGAGGGAGCACAGGTACAAATATAAATGACCCTTTACAAACCCTTTGTTAAATTTTTACAAGTCTGAAACCCCTGGCTTTTAAAAAATTTCATGTTGGGAAGATGAAGTGCCGGGGAAGACCCCCAATTTTTCACTTCCCCGTATTTTAAAAATGTTTAAGTTGAAGAATGATTTGCATACGATAGCCATGCATCATCTCTTATTAAGTTGCTGTATTTAAATGTACCAAACTTAGCTCTTGTCTTTGAATAATTTTTAAGTTAAATGAAACATTTATATCAAATTGAATGAATATAGAAATAAGTATAGTTTTAACATAGGAAATTATTGTTTCTAAGATCTGCCACAAAAGAATAGGTTCAATATTTTGAAAGTTTTTGCCACTTTCTTATAGCCTAAACCAGGGGTAGTGAACATTTCTGGACCCACGGGCCATTTTTTCTAAAGAAGTCTTTAATGAAGTATAGACGTGCCGTCAAATAATTTTGACCTGTGATTATTCGGAAAATAATGAAACTAAATAATAACAACTCAAAATTCTGTTTACTACGAAAAATTACCTTTTGTACTGTATAGTTATAAATATTTTAGTTATACGTGTAATTCAAATTAAAATAACATGAGTGTGACTTCTGTTGTTACAGATTATGGCTGACAAATAACTTATATTAGGATTGTAAGATGTTACTTTTTGTAGAATCCATGCTGAATTTGAGTCATCTGCCAAATGGTTTCTAAGCAATTAATTATTTTTGTTGGGGTCACTTTTTTGCCCAGGGTTTGTGATTTGTTTCAAAATACCGTTTTATAGACGATGTTCTTCATACCACTATTCCAAAACATAAAACACACACCGCTTTGTCACCTTTACTAATAATGCCATGTTTCTCGGACTACCAAATTTGAAATTCTCTGTTACACTTACTATCTTGCACTTTTTGTTCTTTTGCTGAACTAGCCATGTTAAATAACAGTTAAAAATCATAAATATTACAAAGATAAACTTTAAAATACAGTTATGTCAATGAAATTGACTACGCTATACGTAGACAAACTTTACATCTTAAGTAATTGCAGTCTACGACGTAAATAAGGCAAGACAATAAAAAACGAGTGTGCTCCCGCGAACCGATCACTCGCGCTTGTTCGAAATACTTCAACTTTGAAATTTTTGAAATGGTATACAAACCCTTTTGATCACTGGCGTGCCAAAAATATTGCGCCGCGTGCCATCAGTAACACGCGTGCCACTGGTTCACCATTCCTGGCCTATTCGTATTTACTATCCTCACATATATAGATGAAATACTTTTATTTAATCAGAGTGTTTTGTATAATCGTGCACAAAAATATTTTTAATATTCTTCAATGTTATTTCTGGTAATTACTTATTCGTAATAAATGACATATGGAGATGATTTTTCACCCAATCTTCATGACAAATATTTTCAAAAAATTATAGATTTGAGTTATAACATGCAGTTTAATTACCTTGCTAAAACAAAAGCATATATAATTTTTATATAACTCTTTACATATGGCAATAATTTTCATTGAATATTTTTATTTTAATTCAAAATTTTTCGTAATTGAACCGTTGAAACTGTGTTTTAGAATCAATTTAATTGTACTATTAGTACTTTGTTATATAGAGTAAAAGGAATATATACATCATTATATTGAACGATACATTCTATGATTACATGTGGTCTCCAATTATTTGATATGACATGTTGTTAATATGTTGCATTTTAAGTTGTCCAAATATTTTCAACAATAGTAACAATTATCCCTATGTGTCTAAAAATAGTTAAGGTACCCGACTACCCTAAAATTGTGAATCTCGCTAAAAATTGACAAATTCTTTTATTATTTTATTTCATAGGCAATCTTTTTAGATTTGTAAAAACACCAAGTTTATTATTTTCCATTCACTAGAACAAAAACTACAAATATTTTAGTAAAAGCAGATGTCATTACTTTAAGCAAAATGTCATACTTTAAAATACGTTTTACTCGAAATGTGTGTTTTTTTAACTGCTCAAACAGGGACAGCGATTTCTTAAAAAGTTATGAAAATAATTAGCTGAAATTTTTGTGTATGTTTTGTATAATAGTAGAAGTGTTTTAACCTTCAGATTTATCAATCACTGTTTTATTGCAAAATTTACAGTTCCTTTGTGAATATAATCATTGTTTTAAGCAACTTCAATAATAATAACTCAGATCAAGTGCTCTAGTTTTTGTAAAAATTAAAATATGTCTTATCCTGAAAGTCATTTCAAAAAGAATAGCAAAGCAACACATCAAAATTTAGAAATTAAAAATTTGTTTCTAAACTTTTTGCTCAGTACTTTTTGTACCCCGTGTTTGTAATTTTTTGTTAATGTTTACCCATTTTAGTAATAATAATTTATTTTTCTCTTCTTAATTTTAGCATATTTTTCTTAAAGTGTACTGAATGAATCTAAAAACTACAAAAATTCTCCATGTCTCCTTTTTTTTTAAAAAAAAAAGTTGTCGCAAATAGTTGGATACCTTAAACACCTGCCTGAGTAATATAAACTCATATATGGACAATTATAGCCTTTTTTTGATTACTTTTTTTTTGGAACTTTTTTATTGAAAACATGCTTTCCCCGCCAATAAGTTATATAAAACCAAACCCTACGTAGAACAAAACACACTTTAGCTTCATCTTACTTTCTTTCATCGCTTAGCTTTGAAGAGGCAAGAAAATCAGATTACACAAGTCCTCTTAACAGTTGCTGTTTCCAGTCTTTTGATTTCAAGGGACTCTTTATCCTGCCTCTGGAGTGGGAACATAAAAGGGGAAAAATCCAATTTCAATACCATTTCCCTCAGCGTTACAGGAAACGAGGAACTGAAAAAGGGAAAAAGAAATAAACAAGTAGACAAATAAATGGCTGCTTTCTGTGCGTCACGCACCACGCAGTCTGGTGCCAGCGGTTGAACCCTACGCAAAAACTAGAAAGAAATAGAGCAAAATAAATAAAGGACGAAACAAACTCCTTGGAAAATGGCCAAGCAGTCTTCATCATTCGTGAACTCCTCAGTCTCGAGGTGAAGTGGAGACAAGGGTTAAAAAAAAGGAATAAGAAAAAAGAAGGATCTGTTCTTTTCCATCACTAGTAAATAATGTCGACCATTCGCTGCCAACTAGACGATCCTTTAGCGCTGTCTTTTCACCAACAAAAGAGCAGTGGAGTACTGTCAACTACATTTGCAATGTTTCTCACTATTTGGATCCTCCCTGGGGTAGAAGGGGAATTTTTTACTGGGGATCCCCTTTTAAACTTCCCCTCCTTTTATTGGTTTCAATAGACAAAAAAGGAAAAAAAAAACGCCAAAAAGATCGCCGAAAGCATAATCTGTTTTTCGAAAGTTGTCCCCTGTGGTCTACGATCAAGAGGCGATCCAAATGGGACTTACTAAGATTAACCTTCTTTAATTGCATATGTGTATAGCGATTCATTCATTGGTAATTCGCTGTTTTGTGACATATTTGATTGATTTTTTTTTCACCTTTTTTTTTTGGGCCTTTATTTCTTCTTTTAAAAAATATCTCTTTAAAAAGGAACTACATTTTTTTTTTCATTTTTTTAAAAAGTAGAGTAATAGGCTGTATTTAATATATATTTTTGTTATGTAATCTGCATATATTTTACGCATAATTAAAGAAAAAAATCATTGAGCATATAAAAATATAAAATATCATTCATGAATAGTACTTACGCAACAATAATAAATACTAAAGATATTCCCTGAAAAAATATTCGCATTATCCAATTTGAGCACAATAAAATTTCTTTATATTTTTGAGGAATAAAATAACAAGAACAATTTTATCATAAAAATGTATATGTATATATAGAGAGAAAGAAAGAGAGACAAAGAGAGATTTATATATGAAAACCTTCAACATTTGAAATAGCTTTAATTCGGTTTAAAATTAAAAAACATTTTACGAAATTTTAAAAAAAATTTTTTAATTTTAGGAATTTTTCAAAATTTTTTATTTCTTTTTAAAATTTTCCCTAAAATATGAAAACAAGGAAAATTTTGGTTTGTCAAAATTTCTTTAAAAGTTAGCTAATTTTTAAATTTTTAAGGGAAAAAATAAATTTTTTAAATTTTTTTTTAAAAAATTTCTTTTTTCCAAAATATTTTCGTAAAAGGAAAATTTGATTTACCCTTTTTCCCAAAAAAATTTTTCCCAAAATTTGGGAAGGGGTTTTTTTAAATTTTTGTATTGGTAAAATTTACAAAAATTTTATGAAAACCTATTTTTTAAAAAAAAAAAACCTTTAAAAAATTTGCAACAATTAAATTTTTTTAAAAAAAATAAGTAATTGTTTGTTAAAAATGCAATCCAAAACTTTTTTTCAGTCCAATTAATTGACAAATTAAGGTAAAAAAATTCAAAGGGATTTTAAAACAATAAAAAAGGCCCCCAGTATTTTAAATGAAACAAATGGGGTTTTTTAACCTTTTGAGTAAGGTAATTTTTAAAAAAGGGTTTTTTTTGCCCATGGATTGAATAAAAGGAATTTTTTTTAAAAGTTTCATAAATTTTTTTTTTTAACTTAAGGGTTTTTAAATTTTTTTGCTTATTTTTATAGGGAAAAAAAATAAAAAATAAAATTTTTGGTAAAAAATTATTTTTTTTTTTTTGGAAATTTTTAAAATTTTTAATTTTTTTTTTACTTTTTTGTTCCCCCTTTTTAAATAAAACTTTAAAGGGGAGAAAATTTGGGGGAAAGTTTTAATTTTAATTTTTAATTTAAAGTAATTTTAAAAAAATTTTTTTAATATTAGCAAAATTAATTTTAAAAACGTGAATTAAAATTTTTTTGTTTTTTAAAATTCAAAATTATTTTGGTTTCCCAATTTTACCTGAGGTTTTAGATCTTTGGGTTAAATAAAACCCCTTTTTTAAAAAAGTTTTTTATTTTAAAACCCTTTTAAGCCTTTTTTTGTAAAAAAATTTCAAAATTTAAAATGCAAATTTTTTAAATTTTTTATAAAAAAACCCATGCACTTTTTAAAAAAAAATTAAAATTTTTAATTTTTTCTCAAATTTTAAATTCAAACCCCTTTTTCTGTTAATTTTTTGGATAAAATTTAAAATTATTGATTTAAAAAAATTTTAAAGAACAAAAGTTTTCATGGGGAAAAAAAAAAAGGAAAAATTTTAAAATAAAGTACAAAAATTTCAAAATAATAAAATTTTTAATAATTTTTTATTTACAAATCCGGGAACCGTTTTTTCCATTTCTTTCCCTTTTTTTGGGTAAATTTTTTAATGATAAAATACTTTCCCCCCGGGGAAGGCACATTTACCCTTTTAAAAGCTTGCCCCCAAAATAGGTTTTTAAAAATTATGTTCTATATGTTTCCATTTATTCTTAAGATTCTAGTTAGCCAAACATTAATATATTTAAAAAACAAAAAAAAAAAGGAAAGATTTTTTTTAACTTCTTTGAAAACTTGAAGTTATTTTATTTCAAATTAAACAATCCATGCACAAGTAAATAAATAATATAGTGAAATTGTAATACATTTGTCGAGTTGTTTTCTGCGAAGACATGTTCCGCGTTAAAGATGATATATTTTTTTTCTTTGTTGACTTTACAAGTTTATGGTTGCGCGGTTAGTATCTGCATAAGAAGTCAGCAATTTTCTTTTGACATTATGCATGATACTTTTTTTTTTTCTTGAAAAACATTCAAGAGATACGATCTCTAACACATCCATGAGACTCAGATGAAAGAAATCCGTCCTCTCTCTTTAAAGAATGACTAATATCAGAGATGTGAAGGAGACCCTTCTTCCAGCTAAGAAAACAGATCAAAGTAGGTTGTTTACGAATGTCAGTTAAGAATCATTCCTTGCCTTGTTTGTAGACACCAGAAACCAATAAAGATAGGGCAGTGCTCAGAAAATTACATTCTACACATGGAGATATTTGATAGCTTCATTTATTTGAGAAAAAAATTATCATTTTACAGTTTCTTCCTCATTTCTTTAATTTATTACCTTAAAAATAGTTTAATTTCCTTGTATAAATGCATCTTAAATCCTTAAGAAATCCAATTAACGCATTATTTGTTGGATTATGAACTGTATTAAGAATAAGATGAAACTCACGTGTGTTTCGATGCTTTTTTGTTAATGATGTATATATATAAATATATTTAATCGTCATGCGGTATGATTTGCATTTTTTCCGTGTTCTTGAAAAAAGTGCTGATTACCGTAAAATCCGGCGTATAACGCGCACCTATACTTTCAAGCTGAATTTTTTAATTTTTAGGAAAATTTGCCGTATAACGCACCCCTCCCCCTTTTTTTTTAATGAAGAAATCTCAAATATTAGTATACATTGCTTTTACGTTTTGGTCATTTATTCGAGGTATTATTCCAGACTTTTGAAAAAAGTATACTTCTAGAACTACAAATCTTTCTTCGTAAGGCAAGTCGCTTCTTTCAAATAAACAGTGTTTCGATGCCTGTAGAAGTAAATTTGTTTTATGCTCATCTCTTTTGTTATTTTTAAAGCTATAGTTCTTATATCCGGCGTATAACGTCCACCCTTAAGTTTAGATCTTATTTTTTTGTGTTCAAAGTGCGCGTTATACGCCGGATTTTCCGGTAAGTACCAGGCAACAATTTTTTTCTGCCTGCATTAGCTATATATATTGTCGTAATCTAAAATTGACCAAATTAGATGTTCAATGATCGTCTTGTTGAAGGATTTCTTGAATGTTGCTTTATTCGAGGATGTAATCCACATGTCGTGCAAGATTTAACTGTTTAATCTGTAAGTATCTTTCCATGTGTGGTCTTTACTTAGGAAATATATACAATTCAGATAAATCACACAAAATGTTGCTTTTGTGCCCGATAGCTTTTAGCCTACAGGTCCACTTAAATATCATAGAACAGCGTTTCTCAAATGTTGCGCCCCCTGACTGACAACCTAACGAGGGGTCAAACATTGAAAAGTTTTAAAACAAAAATTATTTTAAAAATATTATTAAGAAAGTAAACAAAATATCATTTATACATGTAAAAAAAAAATACACATTTACATTTATATTTTCACTTTTTAAAGGGTATCATTTGCTACACAATTATTTTAAAATAAATTTAACATACTAAGTAAAACAAAATTTAAGAATTCCATTAACATGGATTGTAATTATATAAATTAAATAACAAAACTAAACTTATCTTATAATTTTTGTACGGTTTATAATACAATTCCCATAATTCTGATTAAAAGTTGCTGATTCTTCCTTTTTCCACGTACAATATTATTGGGGGGGGAAAAAAAAAATAAAAATAAGAATTTTTCGCAAACATTTAAGGGCCTTTATCACCCCAAAGTTCGATTTTTATGGATCTGTCGAAAAGATTTTTAAAACGTATATTCCCCATTAAATTCTTTTGGGGGGAAAAATTTTTCCCCGGGGCATTGGGTTAAAATTTTTATATTTTGGTAAATATGTTTATTAATTTACTTATTGGATAAAGGGGCCTAAAAATTTTGAGGGTTTTTTCCTTTTAAAATTTTTGGGACTGAAGAATTAAGACCCCCCCAAACAGTTTTAATAAAAAAATAAATTGTATTATTTGTTTTTAGTCGGGTTAAGCTTTTTAAGTCCCTTTTTTAAAAAAATTTTTTTTTTTTTAAAAAGGGGGTTTTTGGTTTTAAACCCCTTTTTAAAATTGTTTTCCCAGCTTTTTTCTTTTTTTAAAAATCTTTTTAATTTCAACTTATTTTTAAGCGTTTATTATACACGAGACATTTTGTTTCTTACGAAATTCAACTTGGAAGTAAAAAAAAAAAGTTATACTATAAGGTCTTATCTCATAAGTAACTATATAGCAGTACTTTAACTGATTAAAAATTTAAGTAACATGAAACACTGAAAATTTTCTTACAAAACTCTAAGAGGCTTACATTTTTAGTTAAATTTAACGTACTGTAATATTCATTATTCTACAAGTTGATTTCGGTGTAGTCAATTCTGAAACCCGTAACATTTACCTTTCTATCGCTTATAAACACTGGGAATTCCAGTAGCACAAAGGTCACCACTGCAAGCTTTATGGATCAGGACGTTCTGGTTAAATCACGTTATAATTCCATGATCCATCATGCTAAACAATGGAGACTGTTGGCTAAATGGAACTGCACCTCGAAACTGCTAGTGGAAGGATATAGAATGATAGTGAGTTTCAACTGTTCTTAATATTGTCGGCATCATTTGCCGAAAAAACCAAGTCTGACACCATTTGCCTTTACAGAGCTCTAAGTAAAAAACTCATAGTCAAAAACTAACAATTGTATAAATAACTAATAAATATTCATGTACATTGTAGATATCATATTTTATAATGCCTTTTATTATCATTTCATGTAATTCGATACAAATATAATTCTTATACCTGATTAAAATTAAATATTTCGTCAAATTCAAGCTCAATATATATTGCATGTATTTTACAAACAATAATAGCACATTCATTTTTTAAAATAATTTAATATTAAATTAAATTGTGAACTTTATCATTAAACTTTAATTATGGAGTGATTGATTGCTTTATATTATTGTATTACTTCGAAGCAACCCTTGTAATGTTGAATCACGCTAAATTGATGAAAACACATCTATCACACTTTCCAAAATCCTACATCACACCAAAATAAAGACTTTGAGATATGACAGTTTTAAAGCTTATAAACTATTCTAAGTGGTGAATCTCCTTAGTGGTTGTGTGACTTTACAGAAGAGTCGGCCACGAGTCTATAACCATTTCATTCTTGGTTCCCGCAATAGATATAATTGCATATAAAAGTGGTAAATGTATGTCAAAGTACATATTAAACATCTGCAGCTTGCTCTATATTGATTAGTTTTCATATTAGAAATCTCTAAATTATCTTACTTTGTGGTATAACTCATGACAAATTAAGATTATTTTGAATCATAGTATCTCAATTAAGTACAATATTGAGTGTTTAAAATACCAAGCTTTACTGTAAGAGTGAACATTTTGGTTATCTACTATGTGTGTGTGTGCTATGATAGATTCTATATATTTGAGAAATAAATATTACATTAATAAAAAAAAAATTCTTACATGCATTAAAATGCGTTTTGTGATAATGGCTTCTGCTCAGTTCCACACAAGAAATTTTCAACTGGGATGGGATCCAGGGTCCACCCTTCTCATATTATACCCTAATACGCAGCGAAACATATACTTTTCATTTTATGGATTGTAGAGAACAAAAACAGTACAAATATAAATTGTTTAACAAATAATTAGCATTAATTAATAAAATAAATTTTTAATAACAGATACTTAAAAAGTTTACGTAATATAAGTATTTATTACGAAGATTATATAATCAATCGGGAAAAAAATCAAGGGCTATGGAGTTGAGGGAGAACCCGTGGACACCACCATTATGTTCTCTACTGCTGCTGTTGATATTTTTAACTAAAAAGTAAAGATGAGATAGTTGCATTATGAAAAAGTCAAACTCTATGTCATAAATGAAAAAGCCCGGAACATATAGCACGACGTCATCGATAGTCCAATTGAGATTTATTCTTACGTTAATTTACTGATTAAATATCTCTACGATTTAATTCCTAAAAAGCAATTCCAATAAGTTATTATTGTGAGCATATAAAATTTGACCTAGGAATCATACTGGGGTAAATATTGAGTTATAAAATACCACATAATTATTACGATATTTATGACAATTTGTTCATCAAATTTTTAAATATACTTTCTAAAGTAAAAAAAAATAACGAAGTATATAACGAAGTCGCCATATCCCTGAAAAAGTCGTTATATGGAGAAAATTCGTTACATAAAGGTTCATCTTTGAATATACCTTATAAACCCCATAAAAAACAAATTTTAAATTCATAAGCACTATATATTAAAAAAAGTAAATATTCACACCTTTTTTAAATTAATATATATATATTCATTTTATATATCTTACCCATCAAAAAAGAATGAAAGGAAAACTGCAAGGAAAAAAAAAAAGATTGTCGAAGATCACTGTATTTTCAATATTAAGAAAATAATTTTATACTAAAATTAATGAATTTTAAGGACATTTTATAACCTCAAGCATACAATTAATATTAAACATACATTATTTTCTAATTAGAACATGGGGACAATTCCACTGAGGGTGAAAGAGGATATCAAAGATGTTTCTAGTGAACTGGGCAATGGGGATTAAGGGTTGCACTTTTTGGATGATATGTCTAGAACTCTATTGCTCTCGGCGAGTTATGATCTAATAAAACAAGTTCAAGATTTATGACCACCATAAAATGTGTTAAAGAGCGAATAACTTGAAATTTCTTAAGAAATACTTTAAAAAAAGGGAGAACAAAACTTGAATCTCAAAAAAAAGTTCGTCATATAGAAAATGCATTTCGCTATAGAGAGGTAATTTTGCTAAGAAAATCGTGAAATGTGCAAGGTTCCTGGAAAAAGTTCGCTATTAAGAAAAATTCGCAATATAAGGCTTGTTATAAAGAGGTTCGACTGTATATGGATGCTCCATTTTTGATAAATTTTATGAAAAAAAATTAGAAGTAAAACATGTAAAGATTTAAGCCGTACAGCTTACTATAAATTATTTTAAAAAAATTGATTTAGGTATTCAAATATACTTATCAATAACGGAGGAGTCAAGGCGAAAGGAAATGTTCTTTTTGTCAGAGTATAATTCACATTGGCCATTTAAAAGAACCTAGAAGTGTTTGGAGTCATGTTGAATTAACATCGCTCTTGAAATGGTACTTAATGAATGGGCTTATTGAGCAATTCCTCTAAGTGCCAGTTGTACTCTAAATTTTGGAATTTCTTGCGGTAGTCAAGTGCTTGTAGTATGAATTCTCATTTGTACATGTATTACAAAGATAAATTGTTCCATTTATCAATTATTTATTTAAATTCTTGAAACGTGCATAAAATAAATATAATCTTTAAGTACTTTTAATATAAGGTTCTTTCTTTTAAAGAAACAATCATATTAGAAATCAGTAACCTTAGCACTTGGATGAGAAAAGTGATATCTCTTTGCATAAATTCACAATTAAGTTTTTGACATTTTTTTTAAAGGTTAGAGAAACTTCCGCATTGAAGATAAATATATTTCCAGAAAAGATGAAAGAGATGTAAAATTCTGCTTTCGATCGGATGTTTTAGGGGCTTATTTTTGAAAGAAATCGATGTCGGAAGTATTATCTTTGAATGTTAATGAAACTGTTATTATAAAAATACCTATTATGGAGGATTTATTTCTCTTTTATTGTGTTTTCAAAATGCAAAATAATTAAAAATAGAACAATTGTATGGTTTTGCAAGCTGTTGCAAAAGTCTCATTTCTTTAGTAATGATTAAAAGCGAAACAAGTTGAAGTTGAGGAAGATTTCCCCCCGGAATTAAGTTAATTTCACTTTGTTCTTTCCGCCTGATAAAGCTAATTAACTAATAAAGGAAAATATATTTGCTATGAATATGAAGTGTGATCACATGGAGTGAATGAGATAAATAATGCATGGAATAAATTTTTGTGAGATAAATGATAAGACGATGATGTGAGATAAAATGGATTGCGTTAAGTTTAATTCCTTTGAGATTCTTGAATAAGTTTTAGTAACTTTATTTTTTAGAATACAATTAGAGACTTAACTTTAAGTTATATATATGCTGTGTTGAGAGAGATCGTAATATTTGATTCGCTTTAGTTTAATTAAAGTCTCATTAGATCTTCACGATTACGTTTTGGTGGCAGTCCTATAACAACCACATTGAGGAAATTATAAACATATTACTTTTTTTGAACATGAAAACATCCCTCAAGCTTTTCCAGATTCTGAATTTTTCTCTAATTTTATGCTATTTAATCAACAATGTTAAAATAAAAATACTAACCCTAAGTATCTATAAATGCTGACGTTTTCATAAGAGGATAAACATATTTTAAAACATGAAATGTAATAATTATTTTTTGAAATAATTAGAAAGATTAAAAATGTACTTGTGTGCATGTGTAGTGGTATTTTTCTTCTTCAATGACTCTACACCGTGTGTGGGCCCTGGCATTCTCTAGTTTTCTCCAGGCATCTATACTTTTGGCAAAGGTTTTCTTGTTTTTGACCTTTAAAATGCTTAGGTCTTTTTCGACACAGTCAGTCCATATTAACGGGGATTTGCCCTGAGGTCTATTTCCCATGGGCTTTACCAGAAAAATTTCTTTCTGCAACGATCTCCCTTCATTCTAGTCAGATGACCAGCCCATTTAAGTCTCTGTAATTTGACAAATTTTAAAATATCAGGTTGTTTGTAAATTTTGTAGTTTTAAGTTAGATCTTCTCCGTGATCCATTCACTTGATCCCACCGAGAATGCAGCGTAAGAATTTTCTGTGGAAAATTCCCAATGCTTCCTCATCATGTAAAGTCAATGGCCAAGTCTCTGGTAGTGATATTAGAGAGATTAATAAATTCATATTTGGATAAAATTTGTTTGAACAAAATAGAAATTTAAGCAATATTTTAGAATGTGTTTATTAAGAACCAATTTTCCCGTAACTCAATATTTATTCCATTATTACTATATTTAAAACAGATTCAAAAGTGATAATTGCTTAGAATTTAAATTAAATGAGCAATTTAACTGAACAGTATTTGTCTTTTTCATTATCTATCAATTATTGATATTAAACCAAAATTTTATGAAGGAGTGCTTAGTATTCTGAAGTATATGTTCTTAAATAGATAACTTTCCTTCAATCAAATTTCCTCAAAAATATTTTGTTCTAATTCAAATTATAAAATGTTTTCTTCCATAGTTTTATACTTTAATTTTAGCTGTTTATTTAGAAAATGTGGCAAAAAAAAGTAGTATTTTAAATGGCATTAACTTCTTCAGAAATATCTTACAAAATTGGAGATTGCGCTGCCTTTCTATTCAAATGTAAACTGTTAATCAAAATTATATACTCTTTATATTCAATAAAGAAACAAAATTTTATATTCGAATATATATTCTAAAGTTTTTTACAGTAATGCAACTGTAGGAAATGAAATAAGTTACATAAATATATTTATATTTGCTGTACCTAAAAACATACTTTGTCTTACACTTTTTGTTTTAAATTTAAATGCAAATATCATAAATTATCGTTTATATTATGTTATATCGTTTATTTTCTGTTAAAAAATTCCAGTACCCAAAACTGGTATTTATAATTGCATTTCTGTTTTAACCACATAAAAAAATGAAGATTCCTCTCGTGTTACAGATATATGGTACTCACAACCGAACCATTTTTCGTTAAGCCTTTTCTCCTTCGAGTTGCGCACTTCTGACATTAACGGAAAGAATTGTGAAGGTATCTTTGATTTATGATATGCCTCGGGTGACAGACACATCTTAGATTGCAGTTCTGGAATGCCGTTCAATAGAGGCATCATTTAGGTGTTAGGTGCCTTTGGATAAATGAACTGCTGCATTTGGAATTTCGGATATCTTCAATTGGATATCTTGAGCACTAAAATATATGTCTAAGAATTGAAAGTTTATTTTTTAATCAACATTTTTGCTGGAAAATAGCTAGCAAAATCGTCTGCAATACTAATATTGTTGCCACGTTAGTTAATATTGGTTTATAAACCTAGCTTGATTTTACCAGTTTATTTATTAGCATTGTCCATAAACAAACATTTAACTTTTTACATGGCATTGGTTTTTATATACTGCATAATCCGGCTCATAATGCGCATTTTTAACACAAACAAATAAGATCGAAATTTACTGGGGTACGGTATACAACAGGTATAAAAAATATAGCTTTAAAAATAAAAAGAAATAGATGCTTATAAAAAATAAACTTCTAAATATATCTCTCAAAGTATTGTTTATTTAAAAGAAATGAGATCCTTATGAAGTAAAAGAGAGAGAGGGTTGTAATTCTAGAAGAACTGTTTCTTCAAAAACCTGTGATATTAACTCGAATAAATGACTGAAAACATAAAAGCATACCAAACTGACATTTTAAGTTCCTTCATAAAATAAAGGTACATGTTCTACAGCTAATATAAATTTAAAAATGCAGACTGGAAGCATAGACCCGAGTTATATGCCGGAATTTACGGTATTTAATTTTATCAGCTGCTGTGTATAGTAAGAGTGTCAAACTTAAGGGCTAACTTGGGCCAAGCAAACAAGGTTTAACTTCTGGTTGACTGCAAACAAATCAATATTCATAGAAACGTAGGTTTATTTCCAATAATATATTGTAATAAACATATATAAAAGAATAGGAAAAGTTTTATCTTTACGTGTCCACACTTGACATCTCTGCTCTGCTACTATCTTTCCTGTTTCGGAAATTTTTTTTTATTTCATTATATATTATTGTAAGCCGATATATTGGCCTGGCCCCGCGCAAGAAATTTTCATTGTGAGCCGCAAATTTGACACCCTTGGTGTATAGTTTCATACTTCTTCTTTAATTTCTTGTTACATTAAATTTTAAATAATTGTTGAATAATCGTAAAATAATGTGAGCTTCTTTTAACTGCTGTGGATAATGTAGTATGCCCAGTGGCTATAATAAAGTAAATAAACTTAGATGAACAACAAATGTTATCTTCATTTATAGCTGAGATAGAAATACCTTTCAGATCTGGAATACTAAGAGCTACAACCAAGAAAATTTATGCTTAGAAAAGAGAGAGTCTAACATATAAAACTCCTCAATATCTTTCTATTATCTATAAGTCTTTTAAATGAATTAAACTCTACTATATAAAGTTTCTCTTGAATTGCAAACAAGTAAAGATGTTATATATGAAATTCTAAACCATATCTTAACCATGCTACCATGCCTTAATCACAGAGGTGGGAGACCCCTGACCACCCCCAGTGTGCTGTTCCTCAAAATTGGGTTGGAACTGAGCCAAAGCGTACTGTCACCTCTATGTTACTCAAAGCTACGACTAACGTCAGGCGTACATCTAGCCGCTTGCAACAACAACACTTTGTCTTGAATGAACAATAATTTGGCTTATTTAGAAGATATGTTAAAATGTTTAATGTCATTCTAATCTATTTCAGTAATAATAGAATTGTTTTAATAAATGTAAAATTGGTATAAATTACACCTATAATGTGGTTTCAAAAGAATTATTTTTACTTTTACCTTAAACTTCCACTCTGTCCTTCTAAGTCCATTACTTAGTTTAATTTTATGGAAATAAACTGTTGAATCATTTAAATTATTTTTAAGTTAGCCATTTTATCTGAAATTAGATTTCAATATATTTCTCAATTTCTGCGACAAAAAATTAAAGATATTTGATTTTCATTTATATTTTTGAATAGGGAAAATTATATGATAAAGAGTCTGTCATACATCGTTTAAAGCAATATTTACAAAACATTTTTAAATAATCGTTAAAAGATTCAAGAGAACTCGCTCCGCTTGAAAGCTAAGAATTACAAAATTAATTAAATATTTCATCACGCATTTTACAATTTAGACACTTTATATTGTAATGTGAAATATGACTAAGTTTAGAGAGGAAAAATTCATGTGTTTCTTCTTTCAACTATAACAATAGGTTTGTTGTTAGAATGCAATTTTATTTATTTTAAAGTGAAATAGTTACAGTTTTCCCCAAAAATTAAATGTCTTTGGAATAATTCATATGTCACTTAAAAATTTAGTGTTAAGAAAACTAGAAGTTTGCATCTTGATAATTATTTTCCTGCAGCGTTGGCCCAAAGAGAAACTAAACTTAAATTATTTCTTGGGTCATTATGTAATCACTTTGGATTTAGCAGAAAGAAAACATTTTCAGTCGTATTATAATTATTATCGTTTAGACTTCAAAGGGAAGGAGAACCCTATTTTGGCCATTAACAGTTACTTTATTTCTTATATTTTAGTTTTATTTAATCTGATATTAATTATTGAATTTTAATTCTAATATACGACATCCATTAAAAGCTATTCAAATCAATCTTTTAGAACAAAATTCTAAAGTATTATTATTGAAGTGATGAAAACATTGCAAAAATTTTTTTACTTTACTATATAAAAAAATAAATTTTTTTTATTCATTTGTCAAGGAAAAAAAAGGTATTGTATAAGCTACGATCATTTTATTTTATCCATGCTATAGTTTAGACTAGTCTATTAAAGTAACAATTTGAACTGCATTCGAAGCTTGGGCATTGTTTTAAATTATTATTTTTGCGAAAAATTTTAAAATTTAATATTTGCATCATAAGCCTTAAGCCTCTTGAAGAGATATTATTATATTTTTTTAGTTAGAATAGATTCTCTGAATATGGGTTGCAAAATGTATGATAGCAATTAGAGAAAATACATAATATATGAAGAATAAGCAGAATATTTTGCATAGAGGACACAAAAATATTTGAAGTTTTGAAACATTATTTACAAGATTCAAATACTCAAATTTAATTTCACTTTCTTCAATACTGAGGTAAAACATTAAACAAAAATCTTCAAGATTGTTGCATAAAGAAATTAATTAATCTTAAATAATATTGAATCGAATTATTTAAAATAGATTATTTTTAATGAAATCATTTTAAGAATTTAGTGATACATAATAAATACATAATTAGTTCTTAAAATCTGATAATGATTACACCTTTTAATGTATTAGGTAAATATTCCATACAAAGTATTTTTAATTTGAAGTTTTTGTTATTGTGATTTGTCTATAGTATTTGCTTATAACCACACTCCGTGCTAAGACAAATTTTATGAATGTTAAACCTCCTATCTAGCAATCATCTTAAATTTGTACCTTAAATTAATCCCATGAGTTTCTTTATACTACTCTTCTTTATTATAAATTATTGTATATTTAAAAACTTATATAAATTATGTATTTTTTTGTTTTAATCAATATTCTTAAAAATGTGAAAATTCAATGGATGAAGCATGAGACATAAAAGAGTATTAAAATCGGAATCAAATGCAAAAAGGCTATAACCATCTTTTTTCAATTCCTTTTATTAGAGTTCACTCTCTCCCTCTCTATATATTAGGTTGGGAAGAGAAATCCATTATTTTTGCAGGAAATTCAAGATCTTATTTAACATATTTCCGATTGTCCGATTTGGGTCAAATATGCACCGTTTTGTTGCATAATTTTGTTACCATTTTAATAGTACCTGTTAAATTCCTCTCTCGTAGAAGTCTTGGCCCTTATTGGTGAAAACATCTAGTAATCGATTTTCACAATCTTCTCTTGATCCCAATTTCTTATCACTCAGGAAGTCTTGCAATGTGAGAAAAAGGTGGTAATCGCTTGGTTCCAGGTCTGGACCATATGGTGGATGTATTAAAACTTCCCAACCAAGCTCCCAGAGGTTCTGGCGAGTCGCTACAGAAGTGTGTGGCCTGGCGTTGTCCTGATGGAACACAACACCTAATCTGTTGGCCAATTCTTGTCAATCGCTAGCTGCAAACGGCCCAGTTGTTGACAGTAGAGATCTGAATTTAGTGTTTGACCATGCGGAAATATCTTCAATGAACGATTCCCCTTTCCAGTCCCACCAAATACACAGTAAAACCTTCCTGACCGTTAGTCCTGGTTTGGCCACCGTTTGAGCTACTTCACCGCACTTTGACCACGATCGTTTTCGTACAATATTGTCGTATGTGACCCATTTCTCATCCCCAGTCGTCACCATCCGCTTAAGAAATGGGTCGATTTCATTCCTTTTGGCCAAGGCTTCGCAGATGGAAATTTGATCCATCTTGTATTTTGGTGTTAATTGGTGCGGCACCCAAACATGGAGCTTCTATTTGAATCCAACTTTGCGCAAATGGCTTAAAACTGTTTTATGGTCTATCTTTGGCTCCTGAGCGATGCTACGATTACTAACATACCGGTCAATTTCAATTATTTCTGTGATTTTATCGACATATTCAATTACGGGCCTACCTGCGCGAGGTGCATCTTTAACATCAAAAATACCTGAACGGAATCGACGAAACCAAAATTGCACTAATTAGCTGTTACGGGGGGTATTGGCGCCATAAATATCATTCGCAATTTCAGCCACCTGGCTTGAATTTTCGCCTTTATCAGAGAAAAACAGTAAAAAGAACCGAATTTTCTCTTTGCTAACTTCCATTTTTTTAACACCCTCTAACTCACAACTGAATGGACCAAACAAAAAAAGCAAAATAATTTTTTTAGTGTGAAATGTCTTTTTGACAACGAGCATAAATTTGAAACTGTTTGAGGAATACTTCACGAGATATCGACACTACAGCCATCTACCGAAAAAATAACGGATTTCTTTTTCCCCAACCTAATATTTATTTATTTATATGCATAATATATCTTCTTGAAATTTTCAATCGTTAAAAAATACTTTCTGTTCATCCATTCAAGTTCAAGTACATTTTTTTAAACTTGTAGTGGATGAGTCTTGATCTTAATACAGTTTTTTAAAATATTAATTCATTAATTAAATTTAAAATATGAATAAATAGTAACAAACAAAAAATAATATTCTAACAGCACATATAGAAAAGAAGCTTGTTCGTTGTATCCCTGCAGCTTGGACTTCTTCCTATCATTGGACTTCTGATCCTAAGGTCGTGGGTTCGAATCCCACCTGAGATGGCTGAATTTCTGAGAACGTGATTAATAAATAAAAAGTATAAAACAAACACAAAAAATAGATTCCAACGCATGTGTATGTAGAAAGAAAAATGGAAAAATGCAAGGAAAATCACTTTCTATTTTGTCACTTAATATTGTGATTCTGTCTCATATGTATATACATAGTTATATATTAATTGTAACTATTAAATATGAAGTAAATATAAAATAAAGTTTTTTCTGTTTTTAAGTAGGAATTGACTTGAAACATTTTATTTTATATTACGTGTTTAAAAATCTTTTTGTTCTTTAATTCTTAAACAGTTTCATAGTATTCATATTATGTATACAAATTTAAAATGACATAAAGATGAATCTCGAATACAACTGTTAATATCTTCAATAGTTTTAAAATAAGAAACATAACCCCCCACTCCGTACTGTATATGTATATATTTATGTTAGTAATATTTTCATATATACATTTATATTAGTGATACTTACTACTGGAAATATTACTGTTAAAAGAGAAAAAAAATTACAACACAAAGACAGTTTTTAAAATAAAGATCAGCATAAGAAAAACTAAATCAGAGTAAAAGCTGTACTGTAAAATATCATGCATTTCAAGTAGCAAAATCTAATAATTCATAATATGTATTTTCAGAACGTATTTCGATTTCTTTTTTGCTCTAACTACGGAATGTGATAGTATAAGAATTTGAATTATTTTCACTGTAAACCTCTTTTTTCTTGATGTTGTTAAACATTTAAATATAAATAATCATTGGATTTTTAAATTTTTTTTGTTTCGATGATTGTTTTTACAAAAGTAGAATAAATGGAGTTTTTGTATAACTCCGTATTTCCCTCATTCATAAAGCTTCATTCCATTAATGTGCTGCTTTTTAAATCAAAATCTTTCCTAATTAGCCATATGGAAAGTTACAGATTTTACTTAGCAGTTTTCACATAGTTGCTGGCAAAATTCCAGTGTAAACTTTTTTCATGAAGGTTAATTAATTAATGTCATGCCTAAATAGCTCAGTGATGACAGGTCGAGGTCAGAAAAGTTGTAGGTTATGCCACCCATTTTCGATAAGAAACACAACGACTTCGATGTATATGAGCCTACACACCAAATGACAACCAAGGAAAACAAGCACACAGCATGCGACTCTTAAAAAAACTTTAAATGAAGAAAAGGATATTTTCGTATATCCAACGTAAATGGTTTAGGTTCCGTAAAATCTGGCGTATAACACACACCGTCGCATAACGCGCACCAATACTTTCAAGCAGCACACGCTTTTTAAGACATTCGTCGTATAACGCGCACCCCCTCCCACTTTTTTACGAAGAAACCCAAAATATAATTATTTAATGCTCTTATGTTTTGAAATCATTTATTCAAGGTATCCCAGGCTTTTGAAAAATATCATATCTTCTAGAATTACTATCATATACTTCTCTTTTAAGCTCGTAAGGTTTGTCATTCCTTTTAAATAAACAGTACTTCAATATATATAGAAGTCTTTTTTAGTTCATCCCTCTTTTTATTTTTTAAGCTATTATTTTTATACCCGGCTTATAACGCGCACACGTAAATTTCGATCTTATTTCTTTCTGTTAAAAGGGCGCGTTATACGCCGAATATTACAGTATTGTCTATTATTGTTATTGAAACAATTTGAATTTATAAAAGACCTTTGACCGGATTTTACGCTGTATAGAATGAATATTGACTTTATTTTTTTTCTCTGTTTGAGGTTTATTTTTAGGAACCATCTCATTTTCTACTTAAAATATAGGAACCAAAAAGTATCAATAAATAGAAATAAGAAATGGCATTGTATCACAGAAGTCAAACTAACTAGAAATGTAAATCGTTTTAAGCGTAATATAACTGGAAATTGTTGGAGAAAGATTCATTAGCTGTGAATCCATAAATAAAGCTGGCAGACCAAAAGAAATAAGTATCATATTATACCTGAAGCTGTCAATTCAACACCTAAATCTGCCCTTTTCTTAATTGAAATCAGTTTTTCATATAAACTTTATCCGCCTTTTTCCAGTATGAAACATTTCTTGCTAGATTATAAATCTTCACCAGACTAGCTTTTTCCCTATTATCCAATAATTTATTATAATTAGGCTTGAAATTAAATCACACATGGCCCGATAGCAGTTAACTGATACTTAATTAAGAACTAAATCGTAGACCGAGAGTCAAACCCTTGTTTTAAACGAGGAAAATTGCTATAGATCATTTTAATATTCTTCACGCTTGTCGTCGAGATTTCTTTTTCTATACCTGTGTGGTCCGGATCAAAAGTGTTGTAACTCAACCCCCAGCCTGTCATTAGAATACGTTCTTTTCAAAAATGTCATTCTCATTATAAATTCTCTCCGAAAACCCTCCTACCCTGTTTGAAAAATAATGGCCTGACGCATTTCACGAGTCTTATTTGCATTCTCATCTAGCGTCGTTTGCGAAACGCACTTACGATTAACTCGCGCGAAAATTCACGAAAATATACCTTCACTGTATGATTAAAAGAACATTAAGTGTTATTACACTAAGAATTATAACGCGTTTATCGACGCCAGATGAGGTAAAAGAATTCAAGTGAAGTGGGAAAAATAAGTGTTTAATTGATTTATTTTATTTAATTGCTTGGCTTATATGACGTAATTAATCCTTTTTTGGGTACCATAAGGTCAAGAAAAATTTCAATGAAAAAAGAGTTGTTTTCTGTAGTTTTCGCCATTTATTTTAATGAATTCCTATTTTTACAGTATAATTTCTACATGAGAATGTTCCTACAAGAAAAATAAAATAACAATAAGATAATGGATTATGGACAATAAGAATTCACTTTTGACATTTTGCTCTAATAAATATTCATTTCATTATCATAATTAGATTTGAGTAAGGAAACGTATCATTAAATCTAATCCAAATTTCAGATAGATCATAATGATATGTTGGGAAATTATGAGTTATCACTGCGCTATTTCTTATAAATATATATTTCATTAACGTGTGTATACTTATTTACTTATATTTCTTTGCTCATTCTACTCTCTTATTTTTTTTTTCGATTTTTGGGGTAAAATCTACAAGGAAATCACAAAAATTACGAAATTGTAATCTATTTTCATAATATTTGTATTTAAAAACGAAATGCCGAAATTTCCTAACAATTTAACTTACTATCAAATTGATTATTTCTGTAATATGTGTGTGGAATGATTTTTAAAAAGAGCATAATACAATACCTAGTATTTTTCAGTGAATTTCTATAAACTAAAAGAGTAGGATATTTTCCAAATATTTGTTTTAAGCATCACCAAAATTGGCCATATATATAATATATATATATATATATATATATATATATATATATACTAAAAGCTTAAAAACAAGTTATACTAGCCGAAGAAGTATTCACGAAAACTCAATTTAATTCCAGGGAAACAATACAGAAAGTATTTTGGTAATTATTAATTTACTCTAGAAGAGATTTCTTTTTTTAAAAATTTATGCTAATTATTTATCAATAATTATTTTTTCGCCGAAACCATAAAGAAACTATTTTTAGAACTCAGTACATTAATGCAGAAACTCTTTATATAGAACTCAGTACATATAATTATTTCGAAACATATAAAATCTACAATTGATATACGATCTATTGCAATTTAAAAACATCGGATTAACTATGAGCAACATCGTTACATACTGAAGAAATATTTGAGAATCAAACTTTTTTACTTGCACTAGAAAGCTCTAATTTTCAGTCTTATTTATAACTTCCTTTTTGCAGACGTATATTTTAAAAGGATACAAACACACATATTATATTTATTAAAATTAATTAAAAATGCCATAGTTAAAAATTATTTAATACATATTGTAGACTCAAAATATCCGTTACATACTTGAAAAGAAATATTTTGAGGAAATCGAACTTTTTTCTTACTTGTACTCAGAAAAGCTCTAATTTTTTCAAAGTCTTATTTATTAACTTCCTGTTTCATGCAGACGTATATTTTAAAAGCGAAACAAACACACACATTTATATTTTTTTTAAAAATTAATTAATATTGCTCATAGTTAAAAATTATTTAATACATATTGTAAGGACTCAAAAGAATAATTCAAACACGCTTTAGTGTAATTTCAGCGATAGGATTATATGAAAATTTTATAAGTTACTAACAATAGTGATATCTGAAAGTATACTTTTTATTAGCATAACAAAACATCAAAATATTACAAAATAAATTTATAATTGAACATAAGAAGTCGGAAAATGGGAAAATAATAACTATTTGACCGAACTGGTATTTTCTTGAAATTTCAAAACATTGACAAAAATTCACTGTTAAAAAGTAAATGAATTTTTTAAAAAAACAGCTAAACAATGGAATTAATTTGCATTTCCCTATCTAGTGTTTGTGTAAAATTCTGGCATTATCATCAGTATATTTACTAATTAAAAGTCTGTGATTTGATGCAAGTTTTGGACTAATTCAATGTAAAAAAGTAAGTTGACACCCCATTTGTATAAACATTACATACATAACTATTCAAATCTTCAATCGTAGATATTCATAAGATTTCGTACTTAAGTCAGATGACCTTTATGTGTGTGTTATTTATTACTGCTTTTACTTTGTAACGGTTCAGTGGTGATAGCTTGATTGTTTTTACTGAAAAAAGCAATGACGTTACAATTTATTATTTTAGAATTCTTTAAACCAGTCTTAAGATGTTATCTTCTAGCACCATTTATACACTGGCTTCTAGAATGAGTAATTATATGTACCAAAAAATAACATTATGATGTTATACTTTCGCTCGGAATGCTGCAGCTGGTTAAGTGAAAGAGATATAATGGAAATAAAAAAAGTCAAATAATACAAACCTACAATTCATTCATTTCCTTCAAAAGCACTTTAAAAAATAAAGTAGTTAAGATTCATTTAAAAGAAAGACACTGAAAAAATACTCCGTGACGAATGAAAAATGTTTTAATACTTGTTTTTAATTACTTTAAATGCATTCCATGAGCTATATTTATCGTTTTATTAAAGACTCCACACATTGGAAAACTTTGAATTGTATTTAAATCTAATTTTACTTCCACAGTAAATCAATGGATCTTTATATTCGAAAATAAAATTTTTAAGTTTCTAATAATTCTTAATAATATTCCTTAATATTATTTACTAATAATACGCTTTCTTTTCATTTCGGATTACTTTGGCACAGTGGTCTTCAAACTGTGTTCCATGGAAGCCTAGGTTTCATGAGTCAAAATAAAAATTCATGAAGGAAACTATAAATGTGTATACAAAATAAATTTACATTTTTTACAGAGTTGAGACACCTGGAATACAAATTAGTGTTATCAATGAGTAAATTACATTAATATTACATTGAAAAATTTTAATATAAATTATACAATACTTATTTTAACTGTCTTTACGTATAGTAACTATATCATGTGTGTGGGGATTTACTTTAATATTTTATTAAGTTATGTTCTTCTTAGGAGAAAGTAGGGTTTCTCTTGAAAGTACCTTATAGTTCTAAGGGTTCCATAAGTCAATTAAGTTTGAAGACCCTTTTTTTTTTTTTTAGAATATTACATCTAAAATAATGTTTTTCATCCGATGATTCTATTAATTGGATTTTGTAACAGTGCTTAAATTTAAGGCTTTATATTATAATGAGCACTGAAGTATTGTATGGTCTATGCATTGTTTCTTGCACGATTTTTATCTTTTTAATGTCATAAGAGAGAAATTACTTTCTTACAAAAACACTCATTGTTATCCTGTCATTATATCCCATTTAAATTTTAACGGGGAAGTTATTCGTATGAGTGGTAGTTTATTTTAGATAATGTGAGTAGTGTTTCCTTTTTTAAGCACCCATGAATCATAGGAATAATTTTTTACCGTTAAAGATTACATCTCATACTGGAAATGGTAAAAAAGAGAAATGTTTACATTTTTATTATTAAAAGTTGTTAGACAATTTGATTAAAAAATCAATTAAGCAGTATATTCTTTGAAGTATTGATTAATTTAGCAATTAGTGGTAAAAGTGAGAGTAAAAACAGGGTAAAGTAAATAAGCCACATAAATAAAAATTATCAATTTAAAATAAATCAGTTTCCAAAAAATGATATCATATCAAAAATTTCAATTCTACAAATAATAATCTTGAAATTGTATGGTACGTAATGTCCTATGCATTGTTGAAAAAAAGTTAAATTGTAAAAAAATTTTAAAATATAAATAAAGGAGATACTATTATAAAATATAGAGTTATTACTGTTATTTAGATATTTCTTAAAAGAGATAAAAAATGTTTAACTTCCATAGTTTTTTGTTTTTCATTACAATTAAGTGTTCATTTTGAAAAAAAATTATTTTAAAATAAAGCTTTATGTGAATCATGTGTAGCGTCACGGCAGAAAATTATACACATTTCAGTTGACTGCTTTTTGTATATAAATGTTTTCATAAAATTTTTAAATAAAAAAAATTCAATATATATATATATATATATATATATTTATTTATTTTAAAATTTAATTTTTTTTGTGTTGTTTTTCTATACTTTCTAGAAATATTGCTTTTCCGAGAAATGCATAGAAAAAAAATATCTGCCATCAAGAAATTCAGGAAAATGTATAAAAACTGTCTATCATATGTACAGTCAAAATCCAATCGCAAAAAATAGAAGTGTGCACTTTCTGAATTTGAGAGAAGAATTTCTTTACAAATATTTGCTTTTAAAATCAAATTACAAATCAACTTCTGAAAACTAGATCGAGTAGAGACTATCAAGAATTCAAAAGAGAATTTTCGAAAATGTATGTTTTTGTTTTTTGAAAAATCTTATTCAAAATATACTCGTCTTTTTATTTAAAAATAAATAAATAAAATTTTATTTCCTAGCATCGTCTGTGTAACAGAAATGTAGTTTTTGGGGGCATAGGATTAAAAGTATGCGAACACAGTATTTTGAATTTAAAAAAAATGCTTGAAGTTCTTGGAAAAATCGATGGTAACGGATCAGAATAAATGGCCTAAGTGGCTTCTACTGAGAAAGAACGGGAAGAATAATTCTACCAGCAGCTGTTATAAATTTTTCATCGCTAATATCAGTTGAAATTGTATTGGCCGGAAGTTGAAGATAATGTTTTTCTGGTGGAAATAAATTAACACGTAACTCCTGAAAAGTGCGAGCAGTAAATTGTTTTATATATATATACTTGAAATAATTAATAACCATTTATAGTTAACATGTTTTATGTACATCAAAACTTTTAACTTAATTATTCATATTGTATAGAGGAATAAAACTTAATCTTGGAAAATTTTAGAAGATTTATTGCTGAAATTAGTTTTCTGATTTAAATTTCTTATAAGTCTCGTATTTAAAATTTTTGCTGTTTTTGTTCTAGAATTACCAAGAGAAGTAAATTAATTTAATTTACGTGACTCATAGTAAATGTATTCTATCCTCTCTTCCGCTTTCCATTTTTTGGCGTATAAAACGGGTTTTATGACTGATAATCATTACTTACACTAATTCATTTTCGCTTTTGTACATAATTACAGTATTTTATAATAAATTGCTTTTAGGCGAAATCTGGGTAATAACATATTTCTACATAATAGCTTTATCTCAATAACAGTACATTTCTAAAAATATATTTTGAATATTTTAATAATAAAAAGGTAATATTTTTTTATATTTATATAGTAAATGTATTTTAAGTGTATTATATTGTATTGCAGAAAAAATCTATATTATTCATTGTACTTATATATATTATTTATATTGTAATGCAGAAAAAAGTAAAAGAAGAAGTATGAAAAGTAACTATTTTTGAAAGGAATATTAAGCAACGTATTGACCAAGAAGAGTTTGAGGCTTATTTGATCTTAGATATTGAAAAACATTTTTATACTTGAAAATTTACTATGTTTCAGAGTTTTTAGAGATAAATGTGTTGTTTCTAATGCACCTAATCAACAGTGTGAAATCAAAGTTCACGAAATTCCACGTGGTAAGGAGCTAGTTTACGTTTATCGTTATCCGCAGCTTTGAGCACCATGCTGGTGCTTCGATTCCGTTTCACTCCAATCTTAAGGGAGAAAAACTTAAGGAGTGGTTAAGTTGCCACCCATCTTCTTCCTCGTTCACCAACCTATTTAGAGGACTTTCAGCTCGACGAATATTTAGAGTGCCTATGCATAGGTATTATGCATTAACAAACATCCACCCTTTCTCCTGGGCTCGAACCCAGGCCCTACGGCACCAACAGTTAGCGTCGCAAACCATTATTCTGTCGGTGTTGGCCTCAGAGGAATAAACAGTAAGATATCTGGTTATCATTTGATCGATATTTAAAATGATTCCTTTTTTACTAAGAGTCCCAATGTTAGAAATTAAATCCTAGATTTTAGAAAATCATTTTTGTTTTTAAATAACTGGGAATAATTTATGTTTTCTTTATCTTATATTCGAAACACATTATATTAGTTTAGGAGTAAGAAGGGATGTGCGAATCAATATTGTTGTGATCATTATAACTCCAATCAAATAGAAAGTTCATGTGTTTGTACTATAAAATCTTTCGTGTAAAATTACAAGGGTTATTCCATATTAATTTAAACCGTGTCTCAATAGCGTGATGTAGAAGTCAAGAGAGGGAGCCAAAAGAGGCTTCTGATCTCGTGAGAACTGTTAATTACGAGATGCTTCATCAGCAGTTATTATGTTGTCTTAGAGGACGCCTGGCCAACTCAAATGGCTTAGCGGATCACTTTCAAATAGCTCGACGTTGGATATAGTTTCCCATACTTTAGAAAATTTTCGTTTAAAATAATATAATACAAATTGAAAATTAATAAAATTGTAATGTTATACCGTGATTAAATACAATACTCGAGAGTACTCGAATAGTATATTTATTTATCCTTTCCTTTGTTATTTTTTTAAAGTTCTTATGTCCTATTCACGTTTGACGTTGCACATTTTACATTTAGCTGGTTTCCTATGCTGGCTTCAGTTAATGAAACACGAGAGAAACTCCATAAGCTCAATGTGTTAAAAATGTAATGTATATAAAAATGTAAAAAATAAAAACTTAATGTTTAAAATTGTTTCACAAACATTTGTGGATCAAAAGCATTTACAAAGTCGTTGCGCAAGATATTTTAATTTGGAATACCTCTTAAATAAAATTGATTCTTGATGTGGGTGCAAAAACTAATATATTTCATAGTTATATTGTAACCCAATTCCATTTGCAGATTTTCCGGAATGCGGTTAACGTTAAATGAGCGTAAAAATACTTCATACACTTTGTCATATATTGCCAGTTCTGAGAAAAGATTATCAAATGCAGTTACAAGTTTCTTAACTTCATTGGAATATGTACAGAAAAAATAGGGTGAATTTTGGGAACGTTATTTAACATAAGAAAAAATTTGAGCCTTATAATTTCTATAAGTTAGCACTCAGATTAATATTTTCTTTATTAAGAGTTTAGATGAAAATGTAAGCATCGGTATCGTTGTAGTAAAATGAAGTTCACCACAACGATGCCGATTATTCACTATATTACGAAACGACTACTTCTGAGAATGAGAGATTTTCTACTTGAAAGATGCTCTATAAGATTTCTTCATCGAGAACTTTCTGTATTCAGTTTCTCCCTTTAATTAAAGAAAGCTCCAGAAAATGCAAGTGGCGGCGAACTTTTGAATTTTTCATGAGATTGCTTATTATTATTTAATTGTTTTGTTGATATTTTATCATGAACACTTTAGTTAATATTATGAACTACAAACTGCAATTTGTTTTTCTTGTATACTCATCCAAGGCTTCTATGGAATCCATTTGACCCCAGTTGAGTGAATGAGTCTTACTTACTTGGCACTTCGAAGCTAAACGAGGGCTATTGACGACGGACATTGTAATTTTGAACCGTGTTCTAATGACGAGGACGACACTTTAGATGGCACCCACTCTTTAGACCCAGATTTAGAACGTTGATATACAAATAAGAACACATATTAGAAAAGTTCTACCGTTTTCATGATGTTGAAAAAATACGAAGAGAACACAAAATGTTTGTGTTCTAAGACTGTGCATTATTGTCTTTCTGGTAAGAGACGAATCCAACTGTCGTAAGATTTAAATTAAAATAATTTTTTTGGATGCTACAACTTTTATATCTTTAAGATTAACAGAGTTTTGTGGCTGAAAGAATTTGTCAACGTACGCAACAAGTAAAAATCAATGTGTATTAAATCAAAAACTTAGAAAGGATGGGTAAAACTTCCACACCAATCTTCATAATTTTTTGACGAGTTAAGACAGAACTTGGGATCATCGCGCAATCGTGATGGAGAGTAATACCGAGGTGTTGACAACAGTTGCATCTTAGCCACCAATTGTAATTGCAATCTGTCTAATTAGGATTAAGTATTAATGGCTTGTTCAAGAGGTAGAAGCATTACGTGTTAACAGTTAAAGTTAGATGCATTTTCCATTTCATCATTTCTAATCGCAATTGGTTTGCAAGAATCTCTCAATTAAGAAAAGATTAAAGTAGGAAAACACAGCGATTAGCCTGCGTCCTGTTGATCTCCATTAAAGTGTTTCAAAATCAAAGGTTTACACTGATGTAATCCTACGTCGCGTCAGCTTTCTTTCGATTTTTTTCATGAACTTTGAAGGTATCACAAATTCTAGAACAATTTGCCTTTCTTTATAATATTGTAAATATCAAATATCGATACACATTTTTCACAATTTTTTTCCTACAAAATAAGTTAAAAATGTGAAGGTGTGGCTTAGAATCGATGGCGGCGGTATAATTTCGAATAAATACAATATTTAATATTAACTAATATATTTTAATTGAGCAAATAATAATATTTTATATTTGTTTCAGTCAATAAATAACACATTGAATGCTATTTTACTTATTTATTAGTTCAGCATAATACTAGCGCGTCGCGAATATTTAACGTCAGTTAAAAGTATGCTGTGGAGTAAAAAAAAACAGAAAAAGGCACTGCACGCGCAATACCTAATCTATATTTAAGTGGCATTAATTAAAATTCAACGAATATTATAAGTAACATTTTATTCAAGTCTAAGTCTCGAATGTTATGCTTAAAAACAAACATTAACAAGTAATATAAAAAAAAATTAAGTCAATTCCTACTTTGAATGGATGAGTAGAAAGTATTTTTCTAACGATTGAAAATTTGAACAAGATATATATATATATATGTAGGGAGAAAGTGAACTAATAGTAGGAATTGAAAAAAGAGTATGACTTGCCTGCATTGTTGTAACAATGCACACCCGTTTGGCTAGTTTGGCTGAAAAACCGGTCTTGTTATTAAACTTGTATCATTGTTTTCACACTAACATTGTTACAGCAATTGAAGTGAATCTAAGTTGGTGCTCGAAAACTGTATTAATTTAATTTAATTAACGAATTCATATTTGAAAAAACTGTATTAACATCAAGTGCAATCCACTACAAGTTTAAAAATATTTATTTGAACATGGATGGATGTGTGGATAAAAGTGTTTTATTAACGTTTAAAATTTGTACAAGATATAATATATATATATATATATATATATATATATATATAGGGAGAGAATATACTAATAGTAGGAATTGAAAAAAGAAAGTTAAATTAAGCTTAATAGTGAATAACTTTTGGTTATCTTTTATCTTATGGATTTTTATTACAATACCCACATGATTTTATCTAATGTCACCGTAACTCTGACACTTAATTTGAAATTCAATCTGCTGTGCTGCACATTTTTTTACCTCTACCACCTTTCCAGAACAACACTTAAGCTAACTTTGTCGCACACGATGTAGTCAATTACGCTGTTTCTTTTGTCAAACTTGGGAGATAGCTTGTCACGATAATTTCTCGCCGGCAGGTGTGAATCGGTCCTAAACTATGAATTAGTGTGAATGAATGTAGTCTCTGCTTTGCTATCTGAAAGAAACTGCTCAATTTGGTGGCGGGCCAAAACTCAGTACAATGTATCATGAGTTTTGAGAATTGCATCACTTTAGTAGCTTACAAAGCATAAAGATGTACTTAAAAACTTCTGCAGTTGCTTAATTTTTATTTAAGGCTGTCTATTACTTTAAAGGTCATTAAGCTACTTTGTGAGAAAAAATGTTACAACTATTAATACTTCTTTTATCAGGAGTTAGAATTTGTATTATCCTTTTTAACATTGTTAAAAGACCTTTCATCTAATATATATTCTTAAACTAAAATCACAATTTATTCTCAGGTATGAATTATCTACTGTTTTAAAACTGTTTTGTGTACCAAAAATTATTACGCTTTCACGAGTCAAAATGTATCTATATTTTCTTAATAAATTTTAAGAATATATTTATGTTGATGTTTTGTTATATGAAATTAGTAAAATTATTTCCTTATCATGATAAAAATAAATGAATAACTGAATGTATTTTCTAAATAAATTCCTTTACAATTAGTTTGGTTTGAAATATTTACCATGATTTCCTTTTTATTTTATATAAGACTACTATAAAAGATATTTCCTTTAGTTCTTCAGATTTATAGAATTGAGAACATTTATAGATTAATAGAATTTTAGTATACTAGAAACAACTTTTATTGGGAAATAAATTTTATAAAATATGATATTTTTTTATTGTATAAGATTGAAAAAATATATAATTAGGTAAGAAACATTTAATATATTTTCTTATAAAAATATAGGGGCATTAAGACAGGAAATACAGATAGAAAGCAATCACAGTCTTTGAAAGATAATATTTCTGATTATATAATATTGAAGTACGGATCAACGGGAGGAAAAACTGCATTAGTAAAATACTATATTTGCTTTTATCTTTATTACTGAATAACATAAATATAAATGAGGGAATTTGCGATTTTCTGTTGAGAGTTTTCATTAGGGATTATTGAATTTTGTATCATTTAAGAAAAATAGTTATTTTTGTTTAGCTTATAATTTTTATTTTTGTAATGTAATATATGTATGTTTAATTTTCTTAATAATGTTAATTTTTCATGAAATTTTAAATAGCTGAAATTACAATTAAATTATTCCTAATTTTTGTAGTATGAAAAAAATTTCTATTAAATGTTTATAAAAATTACTCAAAAAAATATAAAAATTTTAATAATTATGTTAATTTGAGTGTTTTGTGAGGTAATTATTCTTTTTTATAAATGCAGTGAATATATTAAAATGTGTAGTCATTTAAACAAGAATTAACACTTATAAGTGTGTGTTATGGAATTACAATTATTTAGGTATGAGTTATGTTATTTAAAAAATCAACATGTTTATTCAAATATTCAATGAATTAATATTTTTTTAGTTGTTATTATTGCTTTAAATTGTGAAAGAATAGAAAAATAAACTTTTACTTTTTTAAAAAGTATCAAATGTAGCGCAAAAATCAATAACGTGTACAAAATTGATAAATTGGATAATATTTAAAGTAATTATGATGTTTAATGTGGGTAAGTTTCTCAGATGATTTACACACAACGCGTTGTACAAGAAGACAAATAAAAAAATTAAAACATTTATCTAATGATAATTTTTATTAAAAAATATTTAAATATGATAAACTATTAATATTAAGGAAGTCTTTTTCAAATTCACTTTGAAATTTGCATAGTTAAACAATTTATTTCAGGCAGACAAATTTACATCAGTTACTTTCTATTGTTTCTAAAATACACCACTTCCTGGAATGTAATGCAGTTTCTTTAAAAAGAAAAATACTCTACTCCTGTACACACACACACATATATATATATATATGTTCAAATACATATTTTAAATTGCAGTTAAAATTATTCATTTCTAGTTTTATTTTAAATTTAATAATATTTCATAGACAAATGCAAAAATATTCTTAGAATTTCTCATGTAACTGAAGTATTTATCTTAATACATGCATAATATAGTTATTTTAGTACTAATAATTTTATACTTTTTGATAAGTGCTACAGTTCAGCCAATAATTCTATGCTTTGAATTTGTATTTGGGTCCAGAATCTGGCAATAACACACACATTAATTCAGATTTAGTGCCGGCTATGTATTTTAATGCAATTTTAGGTAAGTTAACTTTTTGTTGTAATGAATTTAGAAATTCTATCCATTATTTTCAATAGGATTTCACTCAGTACTACTATAAACAGAAACGGGGAAAGCAGGCTAGCCCCCCATAAAACTGATTAAACCCTACTTTTGTACAAATTATTTTGTGTATATAACAGGTGTTTTAAATCATCAATGTTTAATACTGCAGCATCCATATTTTTTTAAATTGTAATAACTGTCTTTTAAATTTCATTTACCTTTAGTTTTCCATTGATTTATGTCTCTCTAGTAGAGAATTACACATACATACATGCATATATATATATATATATATATACATAATATGGAAAAATATCCGAATTTTGAACTACATATCATGTTCCGAGACATGCTGATATTTTAAGAATGTTTTGTCGAGAAATTTCTTTTATCCTCCTTAAAAATGTGAAGAATTGTTATTTGCTGAACCTTTTAGAATCGGCTGAAACTAAGCAAAAACTTCCCTGCTGCTCGGAGCTTTTGCAACTGAGAAGATTATTTCTCCCCCACCCCCTGGAAAGTCCAGAATGTCTGTTTTCATGACATGTGATTATCCACTACATTTCACCATATTTCATGTTACAACAAGAGGAAGAGAAGAAAAATATTCCCACCCAATTACGAACAAAAGTCGCACTGTCATAAAAAGAGATCGGGAAAATTTTTATGGCAAAAGAAGAGGAGTGGGGTGCGAACTGTCTTGTGATCTCTTAGTTACTAAGCCTGAGTACAACCATTGTACTGCATTCTAAGTAAATAAGAAAAATAATGTAGTACAGTATATGTGCCTTTGAATCAAAGAGAATTTATTGTAATTTTGATTTTTTTTATACTTCTACGGACATGTTTCATAATTCAACATGCACAAATTTGATATAAATCTAACTTCAATCTAATATATATATATATATATATATATATATATATATATTTGCTCACCAATAGTTGTCATACACTTAAACATATGTGTATGTAATGTAATGATTCTCTTTATATTTTATCAAGTGAGGTTTCTTTAATTTGTTTCGATCCTTCAAACCTCCAAACCTCGCGTGACAGTTAATCCTTTTTATTTACCCGCTTAACAGTATTCAAATTTTAACCAACTTTAGTTGTTTAAAAAAGTGCCTCGTCTCAAATTTGATGAAGAGCTGCGTAGCATTGATTAGCTCATAATAAAAATTCTTGTGATTAAAGAACTTTCTAGAAACTTCCTTGTTATAAATATTTAAGCTGAGGTATTTTTATTGAAAAAGAGAACGCTCTTGTCTGTTATAAGTTTTGTACGTATGTCTTGCTGCTCTTGCGTGTGTTAGTGTGTAAGCCTTCATGTATAATGTGTCGTCCCACAACCATTTCACATACATACATATTTGTGATTAACGTGCCTTCCTGAATATCTTTTGGTTACAAATACATCAGAAATAAATGAAGAACCTACTTTTTTACACACACACATACGTGTATAAAGCTATTTACATCATGTTTCTTTGCGTTCAGGTTTCTAATTTGGAAAGATTCTGATTGAAAGCAATGAGTTTTCTTGTAGTACAAATTCCACAAGAGTATTAATTTTTCTTCCAGATTTTGAGTTCATTAAGCATTTTTCAAATACAAAGCGTAATAATTCAAATCGTGTTACCAATATCTATGTAAAATTATAAAGACTCTCAAACCCTATGCAGAGAAAATTCTTCTTGTGTCTACATGATTTTAATAACTTATAAACTACCTTTAATTGTGAGTGTTTGTTTCAAGCTATGGAAGGTGTTTTGAAGAATATATTGTAAAATCCTTTCAAAATAAATAATATATTCAATAATAATATTACTGCAGTATTAGATAGGACTTAAGAGAAATGAAAGCGTTGAAAAATAGCAAGATGTTTAATGTTTGTAAAATTAGTGATTCTCCATTTTCAACAAGTGCTCATGCTCATTGGTTTGTATTGTTCTAATTTTAGATGTTTTGCATGTATTTAGCTCATCATTTTATTACAATAATATTTACAACTAAGAGCAAATTTTGCAGGGACCTTATCAACTTATCCTATGACAAAACCATTGTGCAAATTCTTTATAGAAAATCTCATTGAAATTAAAATTCAAAATGTCCTTCGAGGTATAAGATCTGAATTGATCAAAAGTCTAAATAAGTATTCCATGTTTGATTGCAATCATAAGGAGGGTGTATTCAAGTCCTTTGTGATCTGGTTTTTTATAATTAAGTTTCTGATGGTAATTACCTACAGAAACTATTTTGCATTAATCATTTCAACAAATCATTTTCAATATTTTCAGGTCACCGGATATGCACTCATGAATTGTTTATAATCTTCGCATCTAAAGTCTGGAGAACTTTATAAATCAAAAATTGCTATTAATTTATCTGGGTTCTTATTATATTAAAATCTCATTTAATAACATTTTTATAATTGGAAAGGAACAAACATTTAATTTAACACATATTTTTCTGAACTCCAGAAAGACTATTTTCATTTAGTTTATACATATACATAAAAGAACAGTATTCAATAAAATAATTTTTATTAGTATTTAATATGATTCTTATTTTATGTGTCTGGGAAAATAATTACAAATATCTCTAATGTATGAAAACCATGAATATCTGAAATGCCTTTCAGACTTTATTTTGAAAAAAGTGATTATCCAGTTCGAATAATTAATTGAATTCGTTTATTATCCATAAGCTACGAATGTGAAATTTTATTAGCAAACAATGGGAATATTTCCATTATGAAAGTCCAACTTAATGCAATTGTGATTGCATCAGCATTGAATGAACAAACGTAGGCGGTGAGAGTGTCTTACTTTAAAGCTCTTTTCAAATTCTTGTAACAATTCACATATTATTTACTTAATAGTTCTTTGACGCTCACCTTTATATTCCTGCAGTTCTAGAAATTCGATAAATTTTATCAGTTTTACCAATTCTATTCATTCTACAAGTTAGAAAATTGCCACGCCATTTTGTTATTCCAAGGCCATTTTTACATTTCGAATCACATTCAACCATATAAAAGAAATTGGATACATACAAACTCGTGTAAAAGCTCTCATACCACAACCAGAATTAGGTACAATATTAGGCATTATAATATTATTAAAACAATATGAATAAAATAACATAAAGCATTTAATTCCCTTTTTAACTCGAATTTCTTTTACAAATGGAAGTTACCAGGAAGTTGTTCAAGGAGCATTCCAGTGAGTTTCCAATCAAATACCTGCCCTGCATTCTTTTGACATATATCTAATCGAACCTTTGTGGTTCCGTCTGGATAACGGAATCCATGTTCCACCTAACCACCTCGCAATATTCGGAAGTAACAGGACCCTCACCACGTGTCCTGATACCAGATGTCTCAAACTGGCTATCAGAGCCTCTGAGTCAATGATTTACCTAGTGTTGATGGTTTTGAGGGACAAAAGAAGTCCTCCTTCATATATTAAATAAGTAGTAATAATGTAACGACTTTTCAGCGTTACATGCCATTGTATGCTCACAATTAGTAGTTTCGCACAAGGAAAAACTAAAATTCTGATCAATTTGTTCTTACCTATCAAAACATAAGTCTTTCATTTCTTACTAAAACAAATCCTGACCGCTCATTTTGATGATAAAAATCCCAGGAGAAATTGCTTTTAGATATATGATACATAATGATCAGAAAAACTCAAGAGCTTTATAATAACGAGTAAAACTGAAATGAGGCCCAAAAGGACTACAGGAAAAATCCTTATTAAAAATTGAACAAGCAATATTATTTGTAAAACTATCTAGGTTTTATTTTATATATATAATACTGACTTCTAATGCCTGTAACTACTACTAAACCCCACGCAATTCACAAAAATATAACGAAAAATAATTTCATTAGGATAAAAAAATATGTTGTAAAATCGTAAATATTTAACGATGATAATAGTACCATTATATTATACCAACAAACTCTTTAATAAACTAAAACAAACCAAATTGTCTATTAATAATTTTTATAATCATAACTTGAAAAATTTAATATCATGTATGTAAGAAAAGTTTGAGGCTCTACAAGCAAAAGCACATAATAAAATAAACGAAGAAATTTTATGTACACTGTATATTAAAATCAGACTATTTATTTATTTAACCCAATCCCACTTCTAGATCCATAGCCAATAGTAGTCATATAAGTACAAGACAAAGCTACAGAATAAAGCTTTTTGAAGTTTATTAAAAAATGAATAAACAATATTTTTTCAAAGATGCTAGAAGTAATATAAAGTGTAACGAACAAAAAAAAAAATCTAATTAGAGAGAATTCAAAGTTAGAGCTATAAGTGATCATGCTAATATTATATACATCCATACTTTTTTAGATCTCAATATTCACAGATTTCATACATAAATAGATCCTAAGAAATAAAAGAAATACGTGAAATAAATTTACAAAGAGTATGACAAATTTAAAAATGAAAAACCTCGTCAAAACAGCAACAAAATTAATATGTAATTAATTCTAAGCTTACATATTATTTTGCCTATTAACTATAAATGAAAAAAAATTGAACTACTATGGCCTTTCTAGGGAGAATATATAAAAGTGTAATTTTATTAAAAAAAAAATATCAATTTTTTTTTGTAGTTAGTTTCATGGAAAACAATTTTAATAAAGTCGCCAAAATTACAGTGAAAACTGTTTAACACAAAACTGAAGAGACTGAAATATTTTTTTTCGTGATAAAAAATACTGCGTAAAAAATATACTTAGCAAAATTAAGTTTATTAGAGTATGTATTCATGTATTTCATAAAAATCAATGAAACAAAAAAATTCACAAGAACTTAATTAAATTTAAAACAAAATTTATCAATGCCAAAATCTTGGCAGATATTCGTTTTTGTCCTCTGTTTAAATATTCTCTATTTAGAATTTTTCGGAGCTATTGTAAAAAGTCGTATTTTTCATTTAACTGATTTAGATTCGATATTAAATGACTTCAAGCATAAATTTGTTCAATAGATCACTATGGAAATTGACATGTATATGCATTTTTTTGTGAAAAAGGTTTTTGTGCTATCCTTGTTGTTGCAACACCTTATTAAGTGACGTTATCAACTTCTGCACCGTTCAATCAATAGCCAAGTTGTAAACAGGGTCGCCGAAAATGATGCCAAGATGTCTCTATCGCAAACATTTCGATATGTTTCCATTGAATCGACATTTTAATGCTAGAAACGGCATTTCTTGCAAATATTACAAATTTAACATAAAATAAATACAATAGAAAGTAATATTAACGTAGTACATATCCAGGTATAAATTATTTACCCTATTTTAAGCATTCATTACACAAAATTTGCAACAATATGTTATTTTTGCTGAGCAGAGAACAGTGTAGGAAAGTATTTTCAAAAATCGATCCACAAGGGAGTTACGGAGAACTTTTAAAACTTTTTATCAGCTATTAAGACCTACAGACTTGAAATTTAACAAATATGATGTTTTGTTCAGCTGAGATACGCAAAAAGTTTTTTTTATTTAATTTGAAATTCACGTAAAATTAACTCATTAAAAGCTTATTTATCCTTCGATCTGTATTGTTTACTTTTTTCAATTTACCCGTGCGAAGAACAGGCAAACCAGCTTGTATATATATATACTTAGATATATCCTAATAGTTCATTTCTTTACTTCTATCTTTCCAGGAATAGGGGCATCCATTTTGCAAGGTTTTATGCCATTATGGCCATAACTGTTTGTAAGTTTCAATACATTTCTTTAACTTATTACATTCAGAAATTATTTCCTAAAATTGGTGCAAATACACTTCAAGGAACTGTAATAACTCCTTTTACTACGTACGCGCGTTTTAGCTTCATTTAAAAAAATCAAGTAACTTTCATAACATATTGAGCATTTCGCACGAAAAAACAAATTTCTCACAACTTATAATTGAATTTCTTCAGAAATAAAGAAATTCAAAGCATAATAAGATAATTAATTACACATCCAGAGTTAATAAATTCATATTTTAACTGTAACACCCTACTTCCTTAGATTCCAATTGATCTCATTACGCTATTTTACCAACATGATCACAAATAAGAAAGAAATCAAAAACATGGAAAATAATGTAGATTCAGTTCTCTTCCCAACACCCGAAAACAGTAACAAGATTCGTTTGTTCTGGCGATTGCAAAAATTGTTTTTCTTCCTTTCTTTCCTTTTCCAACTTTTATAAATGATATGTAAGCGTATGCAAATGATTTCCCATCTGCACTTGTTAGACCAAGGCATGTGAGGGAATTTTCTTGAGCAGAAAACCGCAAGTGGCCCACGAAATCGATTTACGTGTTCTTCGAGATCCTTAGTACGTGCGTAACGAATGTTAAGTAAGTCCTCGCGCAACGATTCCTCATCATCTTCATTTCTTTTCTCTTTCGAAAACTGTTTCTGTTGGCGAGAGTGATGACGCTGGCATATATTTGCCTTGCTTGCCTTGGGCAAGGTTAAGGGATTAATTTGCTGCCAGTAAAATTTACAACTATTTTTTTCGGATAAGGAAGTATGCCACAAAGAACAGATTAGCACTTTACTTCAACAAAACCAGGAAGTGTTGGCTACTTTTTGTAACAGCGTAGTTCATACCCAAATATGTTTGATTTAAAGAAAGCTTTTTACGCGATCATTCTTTTTATTCTTTTCTGTCAGGGTCTTTTTTAAGTGCCACTGTTAGAGGAATATATGAAATTATATTACACCTTCGGATTCATTGTGAATAAGTGTTAGGCAGAGAAATTAATATCGAACAGTTTCATACTTTTGAAATTTATTTGCTTTGAACTAGGTGTAACAATTTTCTTTTTGGCATCAATGAAATTATAAATTAGTTAGGCTTGCAGACGTATGTACAATTCTGTAAAGTTATGTTAAACAAACATGCGCATGATGTATTTTTGATTTACTTTTTTGCATTTATAAATAAGATTGCAAAAGTATAAAGTATGATGTTTGTAAATTATAAATACATTCTACAAGATTTTAGTACAATATTTATTGGTTTTGTTAATAATACAGTTTTACTAATAGGGTATGAATAAACAAATGATTTTTATGTATTCATACCTTTATTTGTGTTGCATATTTGTATTCTCTGAAGACTATTTGTTAATTAAACGTACTCTTTGTAGCTCAAGTTTCACTTATATTTATTACTGAACATTTCATTAATGATATATTTGTTGTAGTCATTTATAAATAGGTTTATCAATTATTAAAACATTGAAGAATACAGTTTTAACTGATAAAAACACCACTAGAGTAAATTGATTTTAGAATATAAATGGATTATTTTTTAATTGGTTCCTGTTACATAATTATTTTTGGAATTTCTTCTATGTCTGAAAAGCGCGAGGTACAGAAGTAAGTAAAAGTTGAAATGATTGTGCCATTTCTTTTTTCTTTTCTCTGCAAAAAGTTATATTTTGTAGAATAATAATCAGAGTTAGTGGAAGGAGAATTAGCTTACCTTTTATGCATATTTCAATGGAGAAATTAAAACTTATTCTCGCACAAACTTAAAATTCTTTAAAGTAAATTCGTAATTAACAAAAACATGAATAATTCTAGTTAAAATGGGGGAACTTTGAAAGCTCATTGAGATAAAATCGAAAAATATTTCCAAATTAGGTGCGTGCAGATGAATTTGGAGATTCTTCGTTCGATCACAATTTTCTTATAATTTTTCTTTCGTAACAACGAAAAACTAGTTTTTTGTGTGCAAATCTTTTAAAATGGCTTAACGACTTGTTTTAAAATCCACCAAAAAAATTGTTCACTTGCGCTTAATACCTCATTTTAACTTACATTTTATGAAGTTAATTATTCTGTGAATTATTTTTAAGTTGCGATTTGAAAAGAAAAATTAAATTTTAGGTGATTTTTTTATTTAAAACTCTTCTACTTAGCAATTTCTTTTCTAAAATTAAATCCTTAACTTATACAGGTGTAAAAACAACAACTTATTTTGAAAAGTGATGAATTTGACTTGCCAAATGTATATGATTTAGAAGAATATAAATTTCATTTATATACAGTTGAATGTAGAATTTAAAATTTTTACATAAAAATCCTTGAGCCAAAATACAGTCGTTAGGAAGGGATTGGAAGATAAGCTTATTTTTTTATGAATTTTTATTTCAATGATAAGTTTTATTTATTTATTTATTAATCACACAAGTGCAGCTTGGATCATGCATTTCATTTCTTTTAATCATCAAAGGAGTGAAAAATACAATGGAAATGAACTTTACGTCATTGCGCTTTGTGTTTAACTCGATTTGACATTCAAAACGATTCCCTCTCTGAAAATGTTCTATGACTTCCTTTTGCATAAAAGACATCTTTTGATGACATAAATAAGAAAAAAAATGAACTTTAATGCACAGCCTTTGAAATCTAATTCAGCAATTATACAATTATTGAAATTTTAGTTTGCCAAAATAAATAAGCAACGATAGAAAACAAGGCAGTAAACATGCATTGGCAGAATTATATCTTGTACATTCAATATTTATTTGGAAGGAAATTGACAAAGACATAAATGTATATGCTACAATGATTTAAATAATTTATCAGTTTACTATTTTTATTTTTTCCCTAGTCTTATTGATTTGAAGTGTTTTATTGAATTCTTTTCAGAGTGATTCTAAATTATCGTATTCTTCAAATGCAACACATGAGTTCAATTAATCATTTAAAGTATTGGTTGTAAATATGAAGGAATAAAGAAAAATTTATTTTTCTATTACTTCTTCAATCGAAAAGCTGTCAAGTGCAATTTCTTAGATAAATGGGTAATACCCGGTCCTTTCTTATGTGCCGATTAATAACGGAAAAATGTGACGGAAGACTGTAGAATAATAATTAACTTACAATAAATTTTTCAATCTTTAATGTTTAATTTTTGGAAAAATATTTTCTGACTTTTATTTAAAAAGCTTTCTTCAACTGTGATAAATATATTTTCATAATGTGCCATCTCATTTATTCTGCTAGCATTTGATTATTTTTCATACGAAACAATTCAATAGTTTGTTAATGTTTCTGTTAATTCAAATAACTCGAATTTAATTATATAATCTGTGTTAGAAAGCCGCATATTTTAAAATGCTGTTAATAAAATATGTCACTGTTGTTTTTTTTGAAGTCCAAAGATTGCTAAACTAAAAATTAAGAGCAAAACTTTTCCTTTTTATTTATTTATTTTTTTATTCTTATTTTCATCGTCTGCCTTTTAATATTCTGTTTTTATCTCCTCAGATTATTTTTCTTTTCGTTTTATTTATTTTTTTTTCATTTTTTTTATTCATCCTAATTGAATTTCATTGAAATGACATCTTAAACAATTCATAATAAATAAAACATTTAAGCTAATTCATTTTGATCATGTTCATGATTTCACCATTATTTAGTAAAAATGTATGGCGAATTCGCTGAAACTTTGATTTAAAATCCCCAAAGTACCACCGCAAGGATAAATATTTTTTAAATGTTTACATTCATATTATAAGTAATTATTCTTCTTTGCATACAAGTAATATTCTAAAGCTCAAATGATCCTATTTTGTTTTAATGCTGATTAGATGTTAGAAATCTAAAACCGTAATTAAGCCCCATTAGATTTCAATTTTTCAATGAAATTTTTATCTATGCGAACTAGTTTGAACTTTAACGTAATAACTCTTCATACTAAAACATTTGATACATCTTTATGAGAAAGGTTAAGAACTGAATTTACTTCATGGTCATATATTTCTATGTACGACCAACATTAGGTGTATTTTTGAATCTAGTGGGAAAAATTTAACGAAACATTTTATAATTCTTGTGTTTAAGAAATTCGCTTTCAACTTTAATTTTTCTTAGCGTATAGTATACAAATCGTTTCTTTTTTTTCTCTCTGTTAATTATTTCAAATAACTCTAAATATCTCAAACAAAACTCAAAACAATAATATTTACAGAATAAAAAGCCCTTTAATTATAAATCTGTCTCTTTTTTAAGAATTTAGCATAAGTATAAAATAAATGTTTCTGTTCTCACAAAATATGTGCGCCACATTGCATATTACTTAAGATATAAATTTTATTTAAAATTCTTCAGTAACAAACATCACTTTTGATCCTTCTGAATATTGTTTATACATTTTAAATGTCAGAATACGGCAAAACATGAATCAAAATACTGCTGTGTGTGTGTGAATTACCTCTGTCTCTCCCTCTCTTTCTGTATATATGTATATGTATATGTAGGGTGACTCCTAAAGAAGTACACAGTTTTAAAGCACTATAAATCAAGAACAATGTGTGATGGATCCATTCGTCATCTTTCCACTAATCCTTTTGGGAAATCTTTAGGCTATCAATTCACGTTATTCACAACCAACCCTTCGGAAGAAGAAATTGTGATATGCAAATTAAGTTTACTATACATAGACGAAATTTCCTTGTTAGAGGAGAATAGGAGTGGATGTAAACCAAAAATCAGGTGGCATTGTTACTGACAGGTACCATTATTGAATTATTGCAAATAAATACTTATTAGGGGAAAAATTTAAAAGTGACAATTGATCACTGAGATTAAATTAATATTACATTAAATCGGATAATTGATTAGATCAGTGATACTCAACATGCGGGGCGCATGTGGCCTGGTAGCTTTTCCTGAGTGGCCCGGTTATGGACCACAGCACTAAAAAAATCAATTATTTAAGAAGAATCTATTAAACATTTAGAGAGAAATTCTATCAATAAAGCAATCAAATCTTTCAATTTCCTTCTTTTTTTCAAATTTTTTATAGTAGAATGTATTGTTACTAGTCTCCCGTCTGGTGAGACGAAATCAGACCAGATCATTGAAACCTTTGCCTTTAATGAAGTCCGATACTAGAGGTGAACTATCATGGATATCTTCTCAGTCCAGTTCAAGGCAGTCCAAGATGTGCTGATGTAAAGCCTGCTCTATCTGGGATTCAGGGCAAATAGGAAACCTCCTATTGCCTCCAAAAAAGTGAGACTCTTTAAATACCTACTGGCAAGTCGGGACAGACAAATGTTGGACTGTCGGTCTCAAGGAAGAGATAAAGAAATAGCAGAATGTAAACAATAGGTTTGGTCATGGATGAAAGGAAATCGAAACTACCCCATAACTCAGTAAAAAAAAGCATAAAGTAAATATTTTGTGTGTATGTTTGATAGAAAGGTTTGTAAAGTATTAAAGTATAAACCGAAATTGAGAGTTTTGATGTTTTGATCAATTTTATTTTGTCCAATGTGCTTTGGTCCTATAGCGTCCCCCCCCTCCCATTATACTCATGTTGCGGCCCGCGTGAAATACTTGTCATATTTATGTGGCCTACCTAGAAAAAGTTGAGTACCCTGAATTAGATCCTATATAAAGTAAGGTTCGGTTTGATAGTCTCCTAATCATTCGTGCATTTCGTCGTTGTTCCACTTTCACGGTGAGCACCGAGAGATTCTCTTACTGTTATTAATTGAATTTGTGTCGTTATATTCTGTGATCAATAAATAGATTGATTGGATCATATTTAGTGTGTCTTCCCTATCTCCTACATATCTTGGTGCCCAAGAAAGAGATGAAGACCACTCACAAATGTATGATATTATATGTTACCTGTAACAGAATTGCATGGGATTACTTAAAGTTTTGTTAGAGAAAGTCATATATGTGTGTATTCTATGTGAAAGCCCGTAGTCACAGGCCACACATTGATCCAGTAATCCGTTTCCTTCCAAAAAAATTCGTGTTAAGATATCTGAATCAAGTCCATCGAGATAGCGGTTGTGATACGTTGTTTCAACGACGGAAAGGACGAATACTTGTCCTTTCCTTAAGGTATCCGACTACTTACGACAACTTTTTGAAAAAATGGAGATATGGGGACTTTTTGTGATTTTTAGATTTATTTTTAGTATATTTTAAGGAAAAAATCTTAAAATTGAAAACAGAAAAAAAAATTATAATTATTAAAATGGGAAAAACTGGTAAAAATCTACCAAAAATTACATAAACGGAACCCACTCTGTACAAACATTTATGAACAAATTCTCAATTTTTCAATTTTGATGTGTTACTTTGATATTTATGTTTGAAATGACATTCAGGATAGGAGATATTTTAATTTTTACAAAAACTAGAGCACTTTATCTTAGTGATTATATGAAATAGCTTGAAAAAAACAGTGATTATATTCACATAAAGGATTATAGATTTTGAAATATAAAACAGTGGATTGATAAATCTGAAGGACAAAACACTTCTGTGTTATACAGAAGATACACAAAAAATTTCAGCAATTTATATTGAAAACTTTGAGAAATCTCTGTCCCCGTTTCAACTTTTCGAAAAAAACACATTTCGAGAAAAACGCATTTTATAGTTTGACATCTTGTGTAAAGTTAAGGCATCTACTTTTACTAAAACACGTGTAGTTTTTGTTCTAGTGAATGGAAAATAAAAAAACTTGATATTTTTATTAAGCTAATAAGATGGCCTATAAAATAAATCATAAAAAGAAATTCTCAATTTTTTTAAAAAATCATGATTTTAGAAATGTCGGATACCTTAACCCTTCTGGAGCAAATCACAAAGTATAGTCAGGACTTCTGGGTGGTCATTGGGTGAGTAGCATGTTGTATTCCTTGACTCGTCGAGTTCATAGCAAGGGAGATGTTCATTGAGGTAATCTCGCACGTTGGCCGATCAGTGTAGTGCTGCACTACCTAATTAAAGAATGAAGCTGTCAATGTCGTCCTGCAACTGTGGCATCAACCAAAAATCCAAGCATAAGTTTAAAAAGTTAGTATAGCTTAAAGAAAGCATATCCAAAAAGTAGGCCTGTGTGACATTTTACTATATTTAAGAGAGCAAAAGCCTGTTCCATTGCAAATGCCATCATTCAATTCCTAGTATTATAATAGCTTACTCTCTCTATACATTTATTTATCTTGTTCAAATTTTCAACTGTTAATAAAATACTTTCTATTCATCCATTCAAAGTAGGAACTGACTTATTTTTTTTATATTACTTGTTTTGTGACTGTCAAGTCACATGACACGCATGCACATAACGCAGAGTATAACTACCTTACGGTTCACAAAAATGGTGCTTGTCTTTGATGGACACGGTTTTACAGCGTCTAGAAAATGTATATTTCTTTATGAATCACCGTGTACACACAGACATATATATATATAACTCAATAACTCACTCACTGATCACGAGATTTGCTTCAGTATTGGACCTACAGATTTGAAACTTAGCAGGCATGCTTTTTCTGTTGATTAGAGATCCGGTGAGAAAGGATTTTGGGAATTTGACCTCTAAAGAGAGTGGGGGGAGAAGCGTTATATGCAAAAATTCCCATTTTTGAACTAATACACTACCTGCATACTAAAAATTTGGCAAGCCATTTTCTCAAGTTGAGCATACATTCGCTAAGAAAGAGTTTTGTAGAAATCGGCTCTTAAGAAAGGTTGCGAAATTTACTGGGTGATCACTAAAAATGTTTCATGAGTACACATTCAGTATGAACGAATTTTTCAGAAATTGACTTCCAAAGAGGATTAAAGGGGCATTATATTAATTAAAAACTCCGTTTTTGAGCTGTTAGACCAATAGACCTGAATTTTACAAACATATTCCTTTTATTGAGCTGGGATTCTTAAAAAATGGATTTTGAGGAAATCGATTCCAAAGTGAGAGAAGTTAGTGGTGCTTGAAAGATAAATGTGCTTTCGTTTTAAAAATCCAAGCCCTGTCGTCTTTAAATCAAAAGAGCAGGACTGTAAGATAGTTTTTCAATACAATTGAAAGCTTCATACTGTTACTTAGATATCAAGATATCTAAAAACAACATATGCATAGACAATCTTTTCATGATCACGGACTATTTAATGAAGCAGCTTGCTTGCATAAAGCTTTTGTGCGTATATACAGTTAACTCTCGCAACTAAAACTTTCCTTAGTACGAACTCTCGCTAATTCGGAAGTATATGCCTTGAAGAACCAATGGTGTTGAGGACAGTGTCTGAGGGAACCGGTGCGAAACGATTTTATTTCCTGTATTATTTTAATAATAATAAAAAAATACAGGACTTTTTAAATTCTGTATAATATTTATGCTCTATATAATATATGTACTCTTTAAAAATACTTTAAAATAATGTTATACATCTGTACATTTTTTGTTTTATAACATAGTTTCAAATTTAAATTAAAATTCCCTTCGTGTATTTTGGAGTTTTTTTCTACCCTCTTGATAATTCAAAATTTTTCATTGGTCCCTCCAGCTTCGAATTATCGAGAGTCAACTGTGTATAGTTCAGTTAGTCAAAAATCCAATTATTTCATCCTGCAAGTTTATAGCGTTCTGATGCACAATATTTAAGGCCTAAAAGTCTTAGGTTGTTAAGGCTAATATAGAGGTGGTTGATAAGATCCAGAAGAGATGTTGACCTCGAACTTTGATCCTGATTCAACATGACCATGCATATTGTCTGAATCTAGCAGCCCTATTATTTTAACAGACAAAAATAGTTGGGAATGTGAAATAAACAGATAAATCAATTAGTAAAGAAACGTAAACAACCAATGTTTTTTTATTACAGAATATGCGCAGTAAAAACATCTTAATAGAGCGTCAAGGTTTAGCTGTAAACCATTCTGTTTGCCATGAGGTTGGTTTCTCACAAAGATGAATCTCGAAATCATAAGTTTTTATGAAGAAAAATGATTATCATGTTACCAATTATATAAAAAAATGTATTAATTTAAGAAATGAAATTTACATTTTGATTTTAATTGATGTAAAATTTATTATACTGTTTATTAAATATTACGTATTTATAAAACTTTTTAAAAATACTTGAACTCAATTACGTAATATATGAAATTAATATTTCAGGTAATGCATTAAATTTTTATTTCTTCCATACAGTTTTTATTTTGTATGTTAGCATTCATTATAGCATTTATTTAAAATGAATATACAGTCAGACCTCTACATAACGAAATCGCTAAATCGCGAAAAAAAGTTCGTTACATGAAAAATTCATTATACAGAGGTTCATCTTTCAATATACTTTATAAACCGTTTAAAACAAACTTTAAATTCATAAACGCTATGCATTAAAAAAAGTAATTATTCACACCTTTTTGTAAATTAACATCTACTTTTTTTTATATATATCTTACTCATCAAAAAAGAAAGAAAGAAGAAACTGCAAGGAAAACAAGAAAAATATCGAGGAACACACTGTATTTTCAATATTTAGAAAAATTATATTAAAATTAATGAATTTTAAGGATATTTTCTTTTAAAGCATGCAAGTAATTTTGACATACATTATTTTTTAAATAGAAATTGATTTTTGACTTTTCAAGGACACGGGGACACCAAACAACTCCACTAAGTGTGAAAGAGGATATAGAATGTTTCTAGTAAACTGGACAATGGGGTTAAAGGTTGCACGGATGAAACCACCAGAATTCTATTGCTCTCGGCGAGTTAGGCACCAAAGGGCAAGATTTATGACCAGTTCAAGATTTATGATCACCATAAAATGGGTTAAAAGAGAGAATACCTTGAAATGTCCAAAAGTATTTTAAAAATAGGGAGAAGAAAATTGAATCACAAGAGAAAAAGTTCGTTAAATAGAAATTCACTTCGCTATTAGGAGGTTATTTTACGAAGAAAATCGTGGAATGTTCTTAGTTCCAGGAAAAAGTTCGCAATATAGAGGCTCGTAATATGGAGGTTCCACTGTATTGATTTCGAAATCAAAACAGAACCCGAGTTACGCAATTTTTAAATCTCGTCGCTTCGTCTTTTGTTTGAGAAAAAAGCTGTAAAATTAGTGAAATTAGTAATGTGATTGAAGAAATTGTCGGTCTTGCCTGGAAATAAATTTATAAATCGACAGAGGGATGACCTTCAAAAACTACTGGTTTCCCACAATCAGGAGCTGACAATTGATGAGCTCATAAAATGCATGAGCAAGACATTGAAGAACTTAAGTCTTGACAAAAATCAATCAGAGGATCAAAAGACGGTTGGAAATTTGATAGAAGGCCTCAGTTTAATTGAGAAAAAGGTTACAAATTTTATAACCTATAGATTACAACGATAAGCATATTTTTTCAACAAAACAAGGAATAAAAAAGTTATTAGTATGTCACGAAGAAATTTATCAAGAGAAAAAAAAATTTTTAGCACAAGAATACTTTGTTAAATTTTAATAAAAAAAAACCTTCGGCTTGCGATTTTGTATTTATGTTATCTAAAATTTTATTTAACATTTTTTTTTCTAAATTAGTATGTTCTTTCGTCACCGGCCACAAATAAAAATATATTACATGCATTTATTTGAAAAATTATACCCCCACTTACGCGAATTCGATTTTAATCGTTATCACTCAGTCCCATCTATAGCGTAACGTCGGTGTATTACTGTACTCTAATTTGTTATTCAGTCTAGTGTTCCTTTTTAAAATTTCAAACTGTAGTGTTTACATTTTACTCTGTTCATTGAAACTTAATTTATCTAAATAAGTAAAGTTAATATAAAATCTTTATAAGTGAAATTTTAATCTGAATTATAAATGCTTTTCGGCATCTTAATTTATTTTTTTCAAAATTAAGAAAAAAAACTATTCTAAGATTATTGTTTATGAATTATTTCCAAGATTATTTTTAAAGAATAATGAACTAAAATGTAAAGCATGCAAAACGTATAGATTCATGCTAGGAAAAAGCTGTTCTTTCACATAAGATTTATTAGATAATTTTTTATGCAAAATCAATCCTAATCTACCTGTATCATGAAAAACAAAATCAAAACCTGAATTAACCAGTTGCTGCGCCTACATTTATTTATCTCAATAGAATTAAAACCCGTTTAAAAAGCTGAAGGGAAATGGAAAATTGAAGGGGCACACCCAAACTTTTGCATTTTTTACCCCTTGATTATGCAGGCTCACAATTAAAACGTTCCTATCTTCTGAGAACTAACATAGCATGGAAGATAACAAATTTCGATCGTTCTTTGCAATTTAAACGATTTGATGAAATTGCCCGCGCACCATCTTTCAAAAAAAGAGAATATTTTTTCGTGTTGGTAGGATGTTTTGCTTGTGGTTTTAACTTGAATAGATTAAAAAAAAAAGAAAGAAAAATTATGTCCAGGTATCTCAACTCAATGCGATATTCATTTTTTAAAATGTATGGTGATTTATTATGTGAATGTAGATATAAAATTGAATTTCTCTTTTTAATCACGTAATATTGTGTGTTTATAATCATGAACAGCACATACATTTATTTACTAATCTCTAGAGCCAATTTAAATAGTATTTTTATAATCATCCCTCTCTCTCTCTCAGTCGTGCAACAGCCCAGCAAGGGTCAAGGCCTACAGTGCCTTTCTCAGTTTTCTTGACCTTAGGTGCTAGGGTGCATTGGCAGATGTTCCGGCCAGGTGGTCATTTTGAAGCGAAATCTCCATTATTTATTTCCCAAGCAATCTTGGTACACATTTTATCGACCCACTGAAAGGATGAAAGGCTGAGTCGACCTTGCCCAGCCAGAGGTTTGAAACCTTGACCTATGTCATGGAAGCACGATACGCTACCACTTGACCGCTTGACTTAATTTATATAATCAAGACTTATTATTATTAATTGTAACATAAATTTTAAATATTAAAAAACACTCTAGAAAATTATATTACTAATTAAAATATAAATCTGTGGATGCTACTGATTTTCTTATTTCAGAGAAAGATTTCCCACTAAAACATCACATACGCTTGTCTTTGTGAAAGGGGTTAAGTAATATTTTAGGATTGTATTAAAGTATATATAAACACCATTTTGTGTATGTGTGAACAATGTATTTAAGTGTTCAAAATTGAGCTCATTTTACTGATTTTGATTTCTAAAAATATAATTTAAGCAACATCTTTAAAATTCAATGTTCCCCATATTTGTATATATTTTACTAAAATATATACGTTTGGGGAAGAAAAGCTTTAGAAGAAGTTTCATAGTCCTGAAAAGAGCTTTTACCATATAGAGAAATGGCTATTATTTTTTAAATACCTTTCTCCATATTTTAATATTTTAATTTGAGTAAAACCCATATGAGAAATCATTTTTTTATGATAGTATTTTTTTCAAGGAACCAATTTCACTTCTTCATTTTACGTTCATTGCTATAAAATATTCAGCCTAACGGAAAATGATTCATAGAAATATTTAAAAAAAAATTTTGAAGATTCCACGTTTTAATTTTTGTGTTCTGCATTGTAAGCAAAACATTAATAATAAACTAAATCCTTTTTTAAAAATATAATGTAAAAATTTCTGTACCTTAGAAAAAACACAAAGAAGGGGGTGGGGCCCACGCACCTTTCGGAAGCCATTATACGAGTCCAGTATAGAACTCGCACACTTTTCCTGCAATTAGAGTCGTGCTGAAGAATCAGGACCGTTGATTGCTAAAATGAATTATGTTTATTTTCACTCCTAAAGGTTAAGACAGTGAGATACGAACTTCAATGTTATTGACGAGACGTCTTGTAACTCTGAATCGTATTGTTTCAAACCAAATTATCGGAAATTTTGAAAAAGTAATAATTAAATGAACATTAACTTTAATTTACTATTCAAGGGCAATTTTTTTTTCAAAATAATAATATTACAAAATATTGAATCAATACTTGAAGAAGAAATTGCCTTTTTATTAAAACTTTTGTTCCAAGAAATCAAAGATAATATTATCTAAAATCTAATTTACATAGTTCATCTTTCTTTTTGAAATTTTAATTTGAAAATGGTAAAATAAAGAGAACTGGTCACATTTTTCTTATTCACTTTCTAACTGCTCATAATTAAAACTTTTTCATAGAAAAAAGAACTGATAGTTTTTCAATTGATTTATAAAAATATGAATTGATGTATTTTTTTTTAAACAATACATTAAATTTTATAACTTAAGTTTATTTTATATAGATTACTCTATTATAAGGAATCGTATTTTCTATATTAAACAATACTTCTGAGAAGATAGTAATTACTAACTTTCAGTAATCTATTTGACACTAAAAAAGAATAACTTCTACTTTCCCTTTGAATATCGCAACTCGCTTGATTTGTGTTTTGTAAACCTAGAATATATATACTCTAGGAAACGGGCTTATTATAACACGCATATCTACTCCGCAATAGATTGTGAGGTCTTACGCTCCGACAACGATTAATGTTTCCAGATTTGAATGTCTGATGTCCTCATAATCCATAAGTCATTTTCCATCTTTTGTAAGAGAGGTAACATTTGTCAAACCGAAAGTCCTATAGTTTCGGATAACTATGGAAAGGACGCTGTTTCTAAAGGTTGAATAGAAGTGTCAGGCAACGGATCTCTTTCGAAACAAATCGTTCATTCTCGCTTTGAAACGCATGTTGTGCTCTTTCGGCTGAATAAAAAGGCGTCAGAAATTTGCGAGGAGTGGATTTTGAAGTTTATGATTGTAAAAGAGATATTGGTATCGTGCAGTCTTCTCCCTTTTAATGCTTTTGTTAAGTTTGAATTAACCCTTTATTAGACACGCTTCAGAAAGTTTCATCACAAATGGCGCTTGGCATCTCTCGGATGCATCAACTCATACTTACGTTTGAAGATGATTTAATCATTTTATTTGTGAGAAATATATTTGACATGAAATAATATTTAAAATAAAATCAGAAATTGATATATTTAAACGAGAAAACATCAAAAATATAATGTTTAGTTATCACTGTGTTACCTCTGTTTACATGTTAAGATGCCGCTTCACAAATCACCTTACATCAGTGCTTCTCAAACTTTCAATGCTGGCGCCCCCCTTTTCAATCACAATTTTTATCGCGCCCCCTTCTTCATTAATAATGTAGTGAATGCAATAATAATGCACTTTTGACGCCAAAAGCTACAATACGCGATCTTAATTATAAACCATACAAATAAATAACATAAGTATTAAATTTTTGTATACACGTTACTTTTAAGCAAAAAAATTAAGTAATAGGATAATTATTATGTTATTTTTCCTTTCTCTAATTTTTAAATTAAACATATTGCAAAATGCGGTGGCTGCTTAGAAAACAAAATATACATATCAGCTAAATATAGAAAAAGAACTCAGAGGGTCAATTTCTAATCATAAGCATTCCTTATAATAACTTTACTTCCAAGACAAGCTCCATGGAAGTCGTTAATACTTATTAAAAACTTGTTCTTAATTTAGTATTAATTAATTAGTTATAAAAAAATTTCTGTGCAGAACTGATACATTAAAAAAGTATACCGGCTGAAGTGCCCACTCTTTACAAGAGTTCATCTATAAGAAAATAAAACATTATTGATATAATAGCTGAATTGTAAGGAGAGTAAAGCCAAGTGAGTGTCAATGTTTACAAAATGTAAATGATTTTTTAAAATGATTGCTCCAATTATAATTAGTTTTAAGCGAATTGTAATTTTAAGCCTCACAGAATTAGCATTTATAATTGATGTTATAAATAATGAACAATAATATAAAATTCCAATGAAGAATAATTGTATTATTTTAATATTTAAAGCGAAAAAGACTTCAACATGTTTTAACCCGGGAGCAGGCGCGCACTCGATACGATTATTGAGTCACACCAATCCTTATATATATATATATATATATATATAATTACTATTTTATTGTACACGATACAAATCGTGATTCCAGTGAATAATTTAATTAAGAGAAAGTAAACTTACCTACTTTCCAGAACTTTTCAATTTTTTTCGTTGGTAACAAATAAACAGTTTTGCCAGAATTAACGATTCTGTGATCTGTGTGTTCCGCGCGACCACTTCCGGGTTAAAAGTCTTGGCCAAGTAATCCTCCAAAGTGCTCTCCGAGATTTTCCAAATATCATAAAACTCTTTTGCATGGAAAAAAGCTCAACACAGAAATAAATACATTACTTACAACTTCCCTAAATGAGAAACAGACACATATAAGAGGGGTCATAACTAACTGTACCAATAACTTAGAAGGTCAAACAGATTATCAGCAAAACAGATTACAGCTATAATGTGCAGTATTTCAAAAATAAGCACAGTGATGAATTTTTTATGTTCCTAAATTTTTTTCTATTCTGGGTCTGGGATTCGTTTTTCCTCTGAAAGAGTAGTAAAAATCACTTATCATGAGATTACAGCAAATAAAATAAAAAATTTTTTATTTGGTTTTTGGATCAAAGATAGCTAATTAGGTATTGAAGAAGTTTTTATTTTTGAGATGACTTATATCGCATATAAATTATATCAGAGTAAAAGTACATTTTTTACTATGTCTGAAAGTATTTTGTTTTAATTCATTCCAGTAAATTAATTATTTTTTAAATCTTTTATTTTCGATATACTCGCGCCCCCCTCGTATCCCACAGTTTGAGAAACACTGCCTTACATTGTTCAAAGAACATGGGTTATTCGTATATCGTAGAACGTCGTTTATCCGAATCAATTGGGAACGGACACCGTTCGGATACGCGATTGTTCGGGTAACCGAAGACCGAATGCGATCCATGCAGTGTATGAAATCGGACACTGTACGAATATTATCATCACATGCAGGAAACGTGCTTGAAGAAAAAGCAAAATAGGTGCAGAATGTCGCAATTTTACCTTTATCGTGGAAAATAATCACTTATTTTTCGCTGTACCATTGTACACCTTTCTTTCTTCGGTGCAAGGTATCTGATTCTCTTGAGCGATGGTAGTTGAGTAGGACAGCACTCTAATTGTTGTTCGTACCACTCCATAGCTGCCTCTAACGCAGAAAACGCGTCAGCATTTGATGGACCCTTGCTACTTTAGTTGTTGTTGTTGCCCTGGTCTTCAGCCGCTTCATCGTCGACAGGATCGGATTCTTGCGCGGTAGTCACAATCTCATCATCATTTAGCATTTGAAATCCGCAGAGTCTTCTGCATAGCATGTCATCCAGGTTTCTACATCTTCTTCATTGCATTCTTGAAATCCTGGGATCGATTGGACAAAGTCGGTAATCTCCTCCCTGTGGTCGTCATGGAAGTCTTTTTCGCCTTCTAAATCTTGCCACAGCTTATTCCAAATCACCCAACTAAAATTCCCCAAATATCCCTGACCTTGGGTTTTCCTGTCACTTTTGGGTTCACGCGAAACAACTGTCAAGCATTACACTGTTCAAAAATGTATTCATATACAGTACATGTAGTACACAAAAAAGCTGAAAAAAAAACTGGTCTGGATATTTGACGCTCCGGATAATAAACGTTCGGATAAACGACTCTCTACAAAACGATTACAAAGCACGATTACAAAATTTTAATAATCTTTTCTTGATGTACTGACACGAAGGAGCAGTACCTTCTTTTCCAAGTTCCTGGTGATTTTTCTCGATTTTTCGTCTTCAATGGAGCTTTGTATATTGGATATTTCTTCAATCCTGTGTCAAAATGAACAAAGCATGTGAATGTGACGCTTAAACCGTCTTCGTAGGTGCTCTTTCAAAAGTTCGTGGCCTAGTTTTCCAATATATGCGTGTGAATGGATCTGAGTGATTTGATTCCCATATCGATATTTTAGGAGCTTATTCCAGGTGCATTGAGGATTGAGTAAAATGCATACACTGGCAAGAGCGCGGCTTTCCTTAGAAGTATCTCAACTCCCAGTAAAAAAAAGCAAAAAAAACTATCAAACAAACGTTTTGTTTCAAATTACTTTCGTATAAAACTGAAAACTACACTATTTTACTAGAAAAAAAATCAATATTAATGAAATAGTACAATGTCACAAAAAATTACAATAGTGCAACGTCATTGGACGTGCTCTATGTATCAGATACAATGCCCCCCTATGAAGAAATCATCCTCGTCTTTAACACTGAATCCTAGGACGAGTGGGGAAAGGAAGATAGAAGTAGAAAGGGCATGTTCCAATCCACCGTGTAAACCCAGCACCGAAACTATTTTCCAAAATTCCCACTATTAGCTCGCACTCTCTCTATATATATTAATTTATTTATCCTGGTGGAATTTTCAATAGTTAATTAAATGCATTTTAAAGCGCTCAATTGAGCTGAAATTTTGTGTATATGATTATTTTGGATGACAATACATTAATTTAACTATAATTAATAAAAATTAATTGATTAAAACTAATTATTTAAAGAATTACAAATACAGCCACGTTGGCATCATTTTTGCCAACTTGTATCAAAACTTGAAAAGATTTTTTTTCTCACGTGTGAAAGCATTCAGTTGAACTGGAATTTATATACACGACTGTTTTGAATGACAATATAGGATACTTTAATGATAATCAATAAGAATTAATTACCACTTAATGTTGTGATTCTGACCTATGTATATACATATTTATATTAATTGTATCTATTTAATAAAAGTAGCTGAAATAAAATTTTTCTTTGTTGATCTAAGTAGGAATTGACTTACCGTAAAATCCGGCGTATAACGCGCACCGTTGTATAACGCGCACCTATACTTTCAAGCAGCATTTTTTAATTTTCAGGTATGTTCGCCGTATAACGCGCACCCCGTTTTTTAAAAAGAAATCTGAAATTTTGTATACAACGTTCTTATGTTTTGAAGTCAAATGCCAGAAAAAATAATGCCGGCCTTTTGAAATAGTTGTATATTTAGAGAACTAGATCTCTTTTAGTTCATAAGGTATATCAGTTCTATTTAATAAACAGTATTTAGATATGTGTAAAAGTAAAAATTTGCTTATGCTCATCTCTCTTGTTATTTTTAAAGCAATCGCTTTTATACCCGGCGTATAACGCGCACCCTTATATTTCGATCACATTTTTTGTGTTCAAAGTGCGCGTTATACGCCTAATTTTACGGTAATTTTTTTATATTACTTGTTGTTAAGCATCTGAGAGTTTCACGCGCCTAACGGAGGATTAATGTCATTGGGCATTGGAATTTGAATTTCACTCAAATGATGTAAATAACTGAATTTGTATTTTATTTTCTAAAATTCCTTTCCACACCATGTAGAGACTAAAAGCAAATTTTTCAGTTAAATATAAGCAGCTTTTCTTTTTTCTGCCAGAAGTATACAATGGAAATTGAAACAAACCTACAACGAACATCGCGAGATCATGATTCTGAACATTAAGCACATGTAACAGGTCCTACTTACGCCTTTCACTTTTCCTCTAGAGAATTTTTTTTAAGTGTTCTATGTTTATAAAATCACTTTCAGTGGAGGAATCATGATCTGTACAAATGTAAGTTGTAAGTCAAGTGAAGAGTGAGGAGAAGTCGATCGCGTCGTCAGGTTGATACTGAAGTTAGAGTGTTAGAGTTATAATAATTGAAGCCATAGTACGGAAATGTCCCAACAGAGAAAGGTCATCAGAGCTGCGGAATTAACCGTCACGGATAAGTGATCCAATTATTTGTTATAGATATCTGAGTTAGTAATTAAGTTGACCACTCCCTTCGCCTAAGCTAAAGTTTAAGAAATTGGAAAGTCAAAAAAAGGTGGTGAGATTCTACTAAAATTTCGTTTGATTCTTTGCATCTTAATCTGTTCAGGACCATGATCATATATATGTGATCACGCGTTTCTCCCTCCACGGCCCACGGTATCTATATATTGATTGAGCCATTCCTGCTCGTAGGCCCATGATCACACCGGTGTGATCAGAGTTAGGAACGTTTTATATTAATTTTTACAAGCATTAGTTGGCGGTTAAAAACCGTTTTTTTTCGAATAATGTTTCATAAAAATTTGAACTTCAATGTGTTTTTTCGGTTCCGTGCTTTTTAATTAGATCCAAGATATTTCTGAATATAAACAACTGCACATGTTTATTTTTTGAGAGAATCGGACATTTAGAGTTCGTGATTTATTGCTCTATGGATTAGTGTTTATATTTGGAATAAGTTGGTTTAGTTTTCTAATATTTTTCTATATTCGTATTTAAATGTATGGGGTTTTTGTCAATTTTTTTGAAAGTGTATGTATTTTTTTGCTTTTAAATAAAAACATTTTATTTAAAATTCGCAATTGTTTTTTTTAAATATAGCGAAAAATTTTGTACTCTATGTTCAAATATTATAAATGATAGTAAATTGTAAGTCTTAGCATATTTGATTGTTTTTAAAACGTTGTATGGATTTTTAAAGGAAATTAGGCTTAGCAGAGAAATTCGACCGGTCCCGTGTTTGCGTATCCTCTTCGAACGTACGGGGCTGAGCCAGCGCTTATTTTTCCTTCCGCTGTTCCTGAAGGGGTTACCCACCAGCAATCGCAGGGTCGTGACACACCTGTAGTTTTTTTAGATTAGAACACGTAGGAATAAATAGTGCAGCATTTGTGTAGGCATTAATTCTTTAACTGCCAAAGAAAAGTACAATTCGCTCCCCAGGGCCACCGTTTTTCATATAAACGCGTGTAGTTATGCGGTGTATTGGAGTTAAAAGAAAAGACCTTAGTAAGAGTAAATCCTTCGCATAAATAAGTAAATCCCCCCTTCATAAACACTGTCAAGGTCACTGTATTGCATTCCAAAAGCTTCGGAATAGTTTTACCGAAAGCAGCGTTTTGTACTTCGTAAAAGCGTATAAAACCAGGAGCAGTTAAAGCATCGTCTGAGAGAACACATACACACGCTTGGATACATACACATCGTCCTACACACGCTCGTGGCAGATAAGGGTTTAAAAGATTTGAATAATTTGAATAATTGGGTTTAGTATATATCAGATAAGTAAATATAAATCGTAATATTAAAAAGATATTGGTATCCGTTTCTAGCGCCGCACTAAAAAAAGCTAAATACCAGCTTCAGGGGAATATATTAGTTCTGCAATGGAAAAACACCAATCCCAGCCCATTAGAAATCAAATATTAAGAAAATATCTTTCCGTTCACCTTTCATTCCCTTCACAAACATGGTTTTCTTAAAATGGACTCTTATTAAAAATTTCTTATTTAACATTTTATTTTCAGAGGCATTTTAATTTTTATTATTGCTATGTGTTATTAAAATAATGATAAAATATATAAATAATAACGAGGAAAGAGAAACCGTAGTATGGAATCTAGATTAAAGGTTGCCTTTAAACTATTATTAATACGCTCTGTTCTTGTGTCTGGATTAAATATCTCTAATTATGATTTTCAAGTAACTGGATGAATTGCATATTGTAAACTTTTCCTACAGTGTATTTATTAAATATTTTTAAGAATGTTGAAAATTAAAAACATTTTACTAAGCATATTATTATAAAAATATGTTTCATATTATTTTAAAAACACGAAAAGAGAGAAAAAAAAACGAAAAATAAAATAATTAAGAAAATTAATTTGAATTTATCATGATAATCGATTTGATTGAAATCAAACTTTGAGTTGCAGACTTTGATTTACATTTATTGCAAATAGATTAAGAATGCGTATTCAAAATCGTTAAAAACTCAAAATTTATAGTTTTTAATAGTTTTTAGATACGTATTACATTTTGATTAAATACATAAAACTTAAGAAGACATTTATTTTAATTTATTTTGATGTATACAGCTCTTTAATTTGTACATTTGTACTCAATCCTGTAGTTTTCTCAAAGCAATTTTTATGTAACGAAACTCATTTTTCATTTAAAACCATAATAACGAGTATTCAAACTTTTTCCTATTTTATGCCCTAAAGAATCCTTTCTTTGTTAATAAGTATTAACTTCTTTGTCCTCGATAGAAAATATTTTTGTGAACATGATCCGTAAGATAGGTATTACTTTAAATTATTTTCGATTAAAAGTTCTAAAAAAATATTTTTTGTTGTTGTTTTTAGCTTTTCCATTAATTAAAACTTTTCGGACATTAAATATATAAACTTATAAAATTTATATTAAAAATGTTAAACTTGAAATATGGTATTAGTATTATCAGTACACTGGGAAATTAATATATTACATAGCAACAAACTTTATTAACCTAAATTACTTTCCCCGGCAGGACAAAAAAGCCAACTTTTTGCTTAAAGTTAAATTTACATTGTATTCTTTTAAAACGGTAAATAATTTTTTAAGTTATCAGTGTTCATTTTCTTTAAAAATATTTCAAACTATTTAAGACAATTTCATGATAAGATTTATCAGCTTTCCTAAACTTAATAAAAGCACATAAATGCTGATACATATAAATCATACATTTATTCATCGTCGGTACCATATAGTTTTTATAAGTGAATAAATCTTTGGAAAGAAACTACATAAAGAGAAAGAAATAAAAGTATGTATATCAAAAGAATATTTTCGATATAAGTCAAAATATATTATTCATGCAACGCTAAAAAGTATATAGTTAATATTTTACGTTCAAACCTTACCTGAGTTTTTCTGAACTATACTTTTATATCCGCTGAAGCTTGGAATAACCATTCGGATTTCTGACGTGAACGAATTCAGCTAGCAATAAATTTGTGCTTCAAAAAAAAAAATTTAAGTGATGAACTTTATGTTTGACTCGGAAAAATCCTTATAATTTATTGGGGAGAGAGGTCGCCGGAGGGCATGTAGGCAAAAAGAAATATTTGAAGGATTTCAGTACACCCCAAAAGGAAAAGAGAAAAAAGGAGTCGAAGAGACCATGTTATCCGAAGTTTCTTCTCACAGCGAATCGCTTTCATTCAAGCGTATGGAAAACTGAAGAAGTTGGAAGAATAAAGAATGGCTTATTTCTTTCTCTTTCGTAAGAAAACGTTGTAGAACTTTTATAAATTCGATAGATAAATTCGGTAGTCAGATACCGTGTAAAGTAAAGGGATATTGCAAATAGGATATATCTGAGTTTCTTAAGATTTTCTTAGGTAAAATAGATAAAAAGTAAATATTTCGATCTACCTTTTTCAGTGTTTCTGTACTAGGATTTTGAAGTTAAAGAATTCTTTAAAGTATTCTTACTTTTTCCCCTTTTACAATGTAATTTATTTTTACATGTAACTTGGGTGAATATTTTCTGTTATTTTTTTAAAAGTTCCAACGAAGTATATTAGTTCTATATAATTTCCAAAAAATTAAATTGCTGCACCACAGTTGATGAATTTTACACCGTCACCGTCAAAATTAATTAAATTTCAATATTGTTTTCATTTTTTCTATGCCTAAAATATTGTTGATTATATTAAAGATGTTTTTGAACAATTTTTTCTAGAAAATAGCAGTAATACCATTTTTTTTGTGTGTGTGTTGAATCTTTGTAGTGAGGTAAGTTGATAAATTATTTTTTATGTGCTTGTGTCAGTAGCGTAACGGAAAATATTAGGGCCCTTCCCCCTACGAAATCAAGTTTTGGGCCTCAAGTTGACCTTTCAAAGTATTGCAAATCCAAAACATAGCTTAAACTTTGGACCCCCATAAAATCCTGTCCCTTCCCTGCGATGCGGGGGTGTACGTTACTCATCCAGTGTGTGCTTACGTGTGTGAAAGAGAGGGACCCAGAAGGATGCAAGTTAGAGAGTTGTGAACTTATTACAATAGGAGTCACATGTTTTAATATTTTAGCTTATCTTATTATTAATTAAGGATAAACTGTCTGGATATTATAAAATATTGTTCATATAGAGTGAATTGATTAAAGGGAGTAGGAAACCTCTAAACCGGCAATGTTAAATTGTTGTTCTCGATGTACCTTTTCTCAAAATCTGTTATCTATACATGTTTGAAATTTTCATATAATTAAAGTACATCTTTCTCATTATATTGAAATGAGCATTTAGCTAATTTTGAATTTTTTCATAATTTATAAAATATTTTATCAAACATAGTGAAATTTGACCCAATTTTCACATAAAAAAATTTGTAAGAAATGAATTTTTGAGTTTTTTACAAAAAGCTCATTTCAGTACATATTAGCCATCATTATAAATATATCATAAAAATTTTACATACCGTGAACAGTAGTTTCTCTGAAAAGGTACATCGAACACCAAAATTTACATTTTGAGATAAATTGATTTTAATGTATACAGTGAGACTTCTAATCGGCTAGGAACAAAAAAATAAAAGGCTCAATTTACAATACAAGATGCATGTTTTTATTAATATCAAACACTCATCTTTTAAGCAAAAACGAAATACTTTGTATACATTTTTTGCAATTCAAATGGGCGTAGCCCAGTTTCAACGATTATTTAAAAATAGGTTTTAAGAGTTTCTAATTACCCTAGAGATTAAAGTAAGGTATTTTTAAAAAGATTAAAATCTATACAATTTGAAAATGTAAAAATCTCTAATTGTCAAAAAAATAGGATTTTAGCTTTCCAATACCCCTTAAAAGTTCTATTCTGTTTTAGCATTACACAAATAAAAATTTAATTTTATTATATTATGTTACTTTGGTAGTTTAAAAAATTCATAACGACTGTGATTGAGACACTATAAAATAAATTGCTTCCTGCATACATAAAAGTACTTTCTCTACTTTTCTCCCTATGCTCCATCTATTTTTCAAAAAGGTTTGCAAATAATTGTAATGCATTAGTCAATTATATTCTAAACCTTCTCGAAATTTCCAGATAGAACAGTAGAGTTTTAACAGTCTATCATTCATAAGTATGCCAGAAGGTTCTGAAACCGCGAATTCTAAGATTTATTGCTAATCAGATTTCTCTAATTAATTCCATATTTCTTAGTCAGAGGAAATTTTAATCAGATTACATTAAGTACTTGAAAATTCAGCGTTATCTCTACCATTCGAGCTTACTTTATTTACTTGTATATTTCAGTTTAATCTTATAATAATATATAGGAAATGCCCGCAATTTGCCTTGGAAATTAAAATGAAAAAAAGAATAATTAGAATCTTCGATGTATTCGAAAATAAAAATTTCATTTCATATGTTCATGTAAATAAAACATGTTAAAAAATAGTTTTTCTTTTAATTGTTATTTTATTATTGAAAATTATAGTATTAAACAGCTGCGGTTATTTTAATTTGAAACAGTCGCACCTCCATATTACGAACCTCTATACTGCGAATTTTTCTATGAAGCGAACTTTTTCCAGGAACCAAGAACTTTTCAAGATTTTTTTCTTAAATACCCCCCCCCCTTCCTTCCCTAATGCATTTTCTATATAAAGAAATTTTCCTTGTGATTCAATTTTTTCCCTATTTTTTAAAGTATTTCTGGACATTTCAAGTTATTCTCTCTTCTAACACAATTTATAGTAGTCATGAATCTTGAACAGGTTTTATTAGGTGCCTAACTCACCGAGATCAATAGAATTTCTGGCGTTTTATCCAAGAAGTGAAATCTTTAATCCCCATAGTCCAGTTCACTTAAAATATCTTCACTAACCCTTTCCACCCTCACTGGAGTTGTCCTTGTACTATTATCCGTTTATTTGTAGTGTTGATCAGTCGTACTGGTAACTTCATTTCTTGTAGCTTCGCTTCTTCGATGTTTCAAAACGTAAGTGCTTGAGCATCAAAGAAAATAAATTTAATTCTTCAGAAAGTGGATAAATGTGTAAAGAAAAATGATATTGCTTTAAAATTTGATATTCCTCAAAAGCAGATTATCAACTATTATAAGAAATCTCGAAAACAGCTTCAAAATTATGATTCATCCAATTCTTGTTCAAAAGCATTTAAGAACATGTGCCTATGAAGATGGGTGACGAGACAGTTTTGATCAGGACACATACAACGCGAATTAAAAAAATGTTGAGAAGGCATTGGGTTACGACAAATTTCTAGGTAACAATAGATGGCTAAAAAGATTTAAGAAAAGGCACGAAAAAATACGCCAGAAGCGATTTTTGGTGCGATTGAAAACCTTGAGGCGTATTATGAAACACATGAAGCATTTTTTTCAAACAAAAACACTCAAACAAAATTAACAGATATTATGAGAAATTAAATTTAAGGACGCATGTGGTAATGTATGCTTAGAAATTCTAATTATAAAATAACATATGCTTAAAATTACACTTGTATGCTTTAATTAGAAAATATCCTTAAAATTCTTTAATTTTAATATAAAATTATTTTCTTATTGAAAATATTAAGAAAATTCGACATTCCTTTTTCTTGACATTCCTCGACATTTGTTTTTCGTATTTTTCTTGCAATTTTTCTTTCTTTCTTTCTTTCTTTTTTTTTTTTTTTGATAGAGGTTAGAAATATAAAATAAATAGATATTAATATACAAAAATATGTGAGTAATTACTTTTCTTTTAATATGTAGAGCTTAAGAATTTAAAATTTGCTTTATGTGGTTGATAACGTTTACTAAAAATGAACCTCTTTATAACGGATTTTCCATATAAAGAACATTTTTTAGGGAGTTAGCGACTTTGTTAGGTGGAATTCCGATTATATTAACTAAATATATTTGAAAATTTCTTCCCAAGCAAATTGTTTCTTAACATAGCACAATAGATATTTATTGTTTTTTATTAACATTTAAGGGCTGTTAAAATTATTTTCGGTTAATTCTATATTTTTTCTATAATCTGTTTTTCCAAGCTCTTTACAGCTCTATTTTTATAATAATAACAATAAAAGTTTTTTAAACATTAATTAAGTAAATGCGTGATATAATTGTGAGCGTTCTTATTTTCTGAAAAGTCTTTTTGAAACATGTATATTATAAGATACATTAAAATACACTCATGGACAAAAAAATTAACGCACCAAGAAATAATTGCGGGATCGTAACGAAACTTGGCATGAAGGTACATATCGTGGAGATATGCAAATGATTAGAAATGCAGAGTGTTTGCACATTACGTATAGATGGTAGAGGGCGTTTAACGTCGTTCTCCGGGGAGTATAAAAAAGGTAACTAAAGCTTGTTTGAGTGTGCTGAATCGCTTACAAAGAAGCTTCTGAGATAGACATGCAATTAGGCCGTTTTCGAAAACAATATGAGCAGCTGTCGCAGTTTGAGAGGGGGAGAATCATCGGCATGATGGAAGCTGGGTGGTCAGCTAGGCGATTATCTCGTCAATTAGGCCGATCTGATTATGTTGTGAGGAGGTATTGGGACCAGTGGATCCAAGAGATGTTATTTACACTAAGACCAGGCTCAGGACGCCCTCGGCAGAATAGTCGTCGAGAAGACCACCACATCGTAAGAAATGCACGCGTACAGCCAACTGCTTCATCGGCCGCCATCCAGGCACATTTAGCACCTTCCCTAAGGGCCCCCGTGTCTTTTTAAACCATACGAAGGTACCTGGCTAAAGGACATTACATGTCCCCTTAACGCCCACTCATCGACGCCTCCGTTGGAGTGGTGCCCGCACGAGAAAACTGGACTGCAGCGGAATAGCACCAGGTTGTCTTTAGCGACGAATTCAGATTCAAATTCAGCCGTGATGACAATTGGGTTCGTGTGTGGAAACCCTTTGGTGAACGACTCAATCCTGCCTTCGCTTTACAGTGACACACCGCTCCTCCAGCTGGTGTGATGGTATGGGGTGTCATTTCCTACAATACACGGTGAACCCTGCACCCACATGTGTTGCCACTCATACAACGGCTCCCAGGAGTCATTTTTCAACAAGACAATGCTCGGCCTCACATGGCAAGGGTATCACAAAGACTGTCTTCACACTGTTACTACCCTTCCATGACCTGCCGGATCTCCAGATTTGTCTCCAATCGAGCATATCTGGGATTATTTGGGACGGTAAGTTGGGTTTCCTACGAGTTTGAACGAACTTGTGGCAAGGTTACAGCAAATATGAAGCGAAATGTCTCAAGACATCATTCAGAACTTGTATGCTTCAATGTCCGATCGTATCGCATCATGCATTCGCGCTAGAGGGGGTTCAACAGAGTATTAAATACTCCGTTCTTTTGCCTTTTTCTCTGAAATAAATTATCCTTTTCTTTGTTTTTTCTAATCATTTACTTATAACAAAATAGTCATTACGTAAAAATTTCGTTTAAATTTGACGATTTTTTTTGGTGCGGTAATTTTTTGTCCGATTTACTATCATAATATGATTAAAAGGGGGAATATATATTCATAAAAAAATTGAGAGAGAAAAAAAAAATTTTTTTTTTTCGTATATATATATATAAAAAAAAAGGACGTCAAATTAAAAATTTAATAGCATTTTCCTTTTTAAGTTGTGAAATTAAGATTTAAATATTTTTGAAATGTACCAAGAAATAATTACAATTTTCTTCACGGTTTTGTAGAATCTTTAGTCACTTAGATAATTTCTTATTTCTATTTGAGTTTGAATATATTTCCGTAGCTTCATTTGGAACATAACTAATTAACGAATAAGGAAAAATGTTTATAAATTCTTTTGCTAAGTTGCTATACCATATTTATTTTATTTATATTTTAACTGTTAGCATGCAAACGAAATAAGCAAAAATTTAACTGGAATGGACATGTACGAATCTAGACATTTAATGAAGTTTTATCTTCGCAATTTTTCTTATAACTGTTTATAGAATACGTGAGTGGCTTTAAAAAATGTACGTAATTTGTGTTAAATATAATTTCTTTCAAAAAATAACAAAACGTATTTAATATTTTTTAAGGGGTTTTGTTAAAAAGTCAATTTTTTGTGTGTGTGTGTGAATGTAATAAAAAAAATGAACTCTTAGAATCGTTCTATTATATAAAACAAACAAGTTTGCGTTTTCCTGACTTTGTTAAAATTTTGACTATTGGGAACCGGGTTTTAAAAAACGCATAAATGGATAATTTTATTATTTGGGGTCAATCAGATTCGAATGATGTTTTGTTTTGGGGGATTTTTGGGAAAAATTTAAAAAAAATTTTTTGGTTATTAAAAAACTTTTTTCAAAACCCTTTTTTTAAAAAAGCCATTTTAAAATATTTTGCCTTTAAGGCCCCCCAAACCTCTGTACAGAGGATCAACTGAAGTTTTGTGAAAAATTCACATTATTTTTAGATTACCACCCATTGAAAAAATTATTCGTTTTTTTTTTAAAATTGTCCTTTTTGTTGTCAAAATATGGATAAACCCCACTTTTAAGTTATATATTTCAAAATTGAGTTGAGCCCGCAGAGGTTGAGCTATATACAGGAAAAAAATTATTATAATGAAATTTTTTTACAAAAAAGAACCTTTGAAAAAGATTATTCTAAGTGAATTTTTACCAAAAATTTTTTTAAATAATTTTTTTTTTCAAAATGTCCTTAAAAAAATTTTATGCATGTATTCTAATTTGGTGACACTAAATATTATTAAAATTTCCATTTATGCGTTTTTTAAAAACACGGGTTTCCGCGTCGGGTCCAAAACATACATAGAATAATTTTAATATAAGGGACATTTTTCCCGCTAAACGTAAGAAAAAAAATTTAAATTTAAGCGAAAAAATCTTTAAAAAATAATTATCTATGCGGCAAAAATGTATTTTCCTCTTAAATGAAACAACCCACCCATAAACCTCCCCAAAATTTAACCAAATTCAAAATTTCTTGCGATGTTATCTTAGATATAGCTGGATTTATTCGCACAATAGATAAGGAATAAAAATATTTAATGCATAATATAAAATTGTTACATAATTTCATGTATATTCATTTTATGTTACATAATTTCAAATGCTTGGTGATATATCTTTTTTCCTTTAGTTTAAAATAAGAAGGAATTATTTTTATATCTTGCAGTGTAAAACAGGAATATAAATTAGGAAACACCCTTGAAAAAGCCTAGACTAAAATAGCCGAGCCTAAATCTTTGCCATTGTATACATTTTTATCTTTTAAATTTTGGTGTAACTTTATCTAATCCCTTCAATTTGGTGAAACTGAAGTTTAATTTGTCGATATTGAATACGGATTACTAATTTAATTTAATTTTGAATTCAGGAATAAATGAGTCATCACAAGTTTAACCTTTCAAGAAATCAGTTCGGTAATTATATTCTGTTTTCAGAAATGTTAGCAAAAGTTTAATGATTTACTAAGATGTATCAATTATTATTTACAACATACTTATGACTCGAATTAAGATTAAATCTTTCGAAAAAGGTAGAAGAAAAAATTAGTTAAAATAAGTTTTATTTCATGGACATAGAAGAGTAAAATATATTATTTAAATAAGTGCATGGACTCAAGTTATGGATCTGCGTTCAGATTAAAAATAATCGCAAATCAATATTAAAAAAAACAAACAAATTAAGTTCTTTTGATAAAAAGAAAAAAATCAGCAAACTGCGTAAACATTTTTTTATTGAATAATTTTAAATGATCAAAAAATAAAAACTGTATATTTTTATGCATTGATGTATACTTAAAATATGCTGCATAAATCTTTAGAAGAATAGTTTTCGAATTTATAATTCTTGCTCTGAATCTGACATTTTTTTAAGTTTTAAAAGTTAGAATAAAATAGAAACATAAAAGTGATCAGTAAAAAGTAAAGAATGAATATGAATAATAACAGAAATAAAAGATAAACACTATGAAAACGAATTATTTATATATTTTGTCTGGTTTTTGAAATATACAATCATCCTTATATATTAAGACGTTTCCCTTTCAATATTAAGCTATTTTAACTGTCCGTTTCACTGGCTTTTCATTACGAAACGCCGAGAACCTGTATATAAGGAGTTATAAAAAAAAAGATTTATTTTTCAAAGGCGAACATAAATCTTATTTCCTTTAAGACATCTTTTTTTCCCGAAGACTAGGTGTCCATCGGTTTTCGAAGAATCATCTATGTGGTGTCGTTAAAAATGATTTTGGGAACAGGTATCATCACAGTCGACGAAACAAGTTCGAACTTTTTGCCACCGACCCAACATTGATCATGCTTCCGAAAGTCATTTACTTTTTTTACTTCTTTTTCATTTCATTTCTTTTTCTTTTTTTTTTTTTCTTTATTTGATTATGACGTTAGGGGAATCTCTACAAATTTAATATAGAAGGTGTTAGCAATTTTCTCACGTTTCCTTTCAGTATAAAAATATTTATTTGCTTAATATAATAGTATATTTAATTGGAACATATTTAGATGAACAATTTGATTTATTCAATTCCTACTATTATAGTGCACTCTCTTTCCATATATATATATATATATATCTTGTTCAAATTTTCAATCCTTATAAAATATTTTCTATTCATCCACTCAAGTTCAAATATATTTTTTTAAAACTTGTAGAGGATGACACTTGATGTTAATACATTTTTCAAAATATAAATTCATTAATTAAATTAAAACATGAATAAAAATAGTAACAAAAAATTGTCTAACAGCATATATAGAAGGGAAAATTGTTCGCTCACATGTGGCGCAAGGGGTAGCGCGTTAGAGTTCTAACCCGAAGGTCATGGGTTCGAATCCCATCTGGGATAGCCTAATTCCTAAAAGGTCGGGTTTTTTTCTATATTATATTAGAAAAATAAAATTTGATTATTTAATAAATAGTAAGGAAAAAAAAAATAGTCCGACACCATATATAGAAAGGAAAATCGCTTTCTATTTTGTCACTTCTAATTGTTATTTTGTCATATGTATATACGTATTTTTATATTAATTGTAACTATTTAATAAAAAGTAACCAAAATAAAATTTTTCTTTGTTGACCTAAGTAGGAATTGATTTAATTTTTTTTTATTTTACTTGTTTATTTTATTTTATTGCTTTTTGTCCACCCCGATCCAAATCAAAATCGAGGAGTTTTGGCTACGGCTTCGTATTTCTTAGCCACAGTCAACTGAGGAGGATGACACCTGAATTGGCAACCTAATCTTTCAAGGCTTCCACACCACATCAACGTACCATCTTTGAGCCTAGGCAGCGCGCAACAGCACCTCTGCAGGACAATTGTCTAATCAATATCATTTGCCTTATAATTTTAAACATGGAAATGAGGTTTTAATTTAATCTGTTCTTTTTTTTAAATACATAAATTAATCATTTGAATGCTTTATTAATCATTTTGATGCTATTTCTGAAATTGAAAATCAAATATAATCTATATAGTAAATGATATTTTATACATAAAATAATTCTATATTTTTCTCACTGATATTTTACGTAAGTTGTCACGTTCTTTGGTAAAAATAATACTACATTTCGACTAATTTTTGAAAAAAATTAGTAAACTTTAGAATAAGGAATATGGTTGAAAATGTTTTTTTTATTTTAATATTAAAAATACAAGTTTATATCACGTTACAAAATTTAGGAAAAACGTAAGTCTTATGAAAATGATGTCTAGCTTTGTTTTTCTTAAAGAATCGTAAAATACTAAATCGACGTTTTTTAAAAACACCCCCCAAAAACAAAAAAAAACAACACACACACAACACAGTTCTTGAAATACAGCCCCGCAAGAAAATAATCTAATTAGGAAAGTATGGGCAGAAAGTGATAGGTGGCGCTGTACGTGAGCTCACAAGGTCGGCACGTGTGATTTCCCCCATTTCATACATGGACAGCGTGCTATGAACATTAATCGTTATACGAACGCCGATTTGACGGATATCCATTTCATCTACGGCCTAACCAACGTAAATGGACGTATTGCTGTTCGGTTGTATGTGGAAAGATATCCAACGAGGCGGCAACCGAATTATCAAACATTCACTCGGATGCATCTGAACCTGGCGGAACATGGATCTTTCAGAGCCAGGATTGACGACATGCCCTTCAATTTTGAAATAGGTCAGGTGGCATGATTATCCATCGCTGCTGCTATGATCTGTGAAACACCCGGTATTTTCGAACATATCTCCCAAACCCCTGGCGCCGATTGTGCATGTCTCATGCCAATGGAAATTTTCGAACACCTCCTGGGATGCTTTAATATCACACTTTTAATTTTTTTGTTTTTTTTTGTTTTGTAATAAAGCTTTTTAAAAACATTCTGATGTTGTTGGGGTCTTTGTATCTCTTTATCTCGTTAGGATTACATTTCCGCCCAAGCTTTCCTATGTAATTATTGCTTCTCAGCATGTTCTCTACCTCCCTTCCAAGTCTGGACACGTCATTCGGGGACACCCTGTATAGTTAACTCTTAAAGAGAAAATAAAAATTTTCTTTTTGTAATTGACAGTTACGTAATTGTCTCTCCGTTTCGTTGTACATACAGGCATTCTAAAAAATAGAACAGTTTATACTTGTTCGTCTTCCAAATATAATTAGAAATGCGATATACTATACCTTTATGTAACTAATACAAGCAAGTTTCCATTTTTTCAAGTAAAAAAAAACTATAAATAAGATATTTAATCTTCTTCAAAGAGTACTGAATATTTGCAAAAAATATGGTCATATTGTATTAATTATAATGTAACGGAGGGTTTAAATGTTTATTGTATTTATTTTGTGAATTAGTATTCATGTTAATTTTTTGCTCTGTCGAATTGATTACATTTTTTGTCGGTTCAAATACTTACTTTCAATTAATATTTTATTAATTTATTTTATCTCTCTCTCGATTTCTATAACTAAACTAAAAATCTATTTTTATGTTGTTAAAATTTCATTGACCAAGAGAGCAAAATATTTTGTTAATATAGCTGAAAGGCGAATGAAATAATGTTAGGAGAAAATATTTTTAAACATGCTTTTACACCCGTACGCTGTTGTTTTATTTCTTGTGTAATGTCACCAGGTAGCGCTCTTCTCTTTAGGGAATAAGCCAGGGATTTAGCAAGATAGGTTTGGTAGTTACACAATAAATGAATATAACATATAATTATGGGCCCTTCGTGTTCTAATGCAATGGAAATAAATTCTTAAAATAAGGCCCTTAGCTTTATCACTGTTTGATACGCTATTTTATCCTCATGTTTATAAAAAAAAGATGCATGAAGTAAATTAAAAATATCATCAAGCATAATCCTAAATAACCTACTAAATAATTAAAGTACTGTGAAGAATTAAAGTAAAATTCTTTTATTATACCTTTATTAATTTTTACACATATTATTTCTCATTTTTTTTAAAAAAAATAATCTAGTGAGGTCTAGTTTTTAATTAATTATGAAAAACTATTGTTTCTAATCATTCGCGTTTCACGCAACATTAATAAAATAAATTTTCAACTAAAATATTTTGCAAAGATATTTTAAGGAATTTAAACTTTAACTTCTCCACTTCAGAAGTCATTTTTAAAATTTTTTAAATTAATTCGTATTTTCCAGATAAAGAAAAATTAGACGCGGTTCTTTATATGTTAAAATCCTCACATATATTAAAATTCGAGTAAAATGACCGTATACTATTAATGTAAACTATGCATTTTTTGAAAATGAATCAAAAAGAGGATATATATATATCATTTTATATACTTCTATGCAAATTAAACCCTGTGTTTTATATATATAAAATAACGATAGAAAATTATATGAAATCTAACAAAAGCCAAATTATTTTTTATTTATAAATATATTAAAATAACCAATAATTCCAATTAAAAAAAGGTTAATTTTTAAATGCATAAATAATATAAATAGAATAATATTTTAGAGCTATTCTTATTTAAAAAAGAGGCATCTGTTTTCTGCTTGAAACATTTAAATAATGTGTAAATGTAAGCGAACGTTTTTAAGAATGTAATTGATATAATTCAGCTGTCAAAGTATTTCTTTATATTTTTATCTATTAAACACAGTCTCAGAAAGTACGTATTTTGTGATTAATGTTAAATATCTAGCTATTTAAAAAGCATTTATATTTATATGTTGAATGTATATGTTGTCTGGATTATTTCATTCGAAAGTATTGCATAAACCAAAGTGCTTATTACATTCAAATAGTTTTAACGTATAATGCATGTCATAGCGTTTACTTTAAGTTATACTCAATTCTGCGCAATAAAAGAGCTCCGATATGCAGACCTTTTTTTAGTAATGAATGCCACACTTTAATAATAATAAATGTTGTTTTTCATAATGCCATCACTCGAATTCACTGGTCCCAACACCTCCTCAAAACACAATCAGAGCGGCCTAATTAACGAGCTACTCGTCTAGCTGACCACCCAGCTTCCATCATGCCGATGATTCTCCCCCTCTCAAACTGCGACAGCTGCTCATATTGTCTTCGAAAACGGCGTAATGGCACGTCTAACTCAGAGCTTCCTTTTAAAACTATTCAGCACACTCAAACAAGCTTTGGTTACCTGTTTTTTACTCCACGGGAAAGACGTTAAAAAGGGCCCCCTACCGGTATACGTAATGCGCAATACGCTGCATATCTGATCATTTCCATATCTCCTCAACATGTACCTTCATGCTAAGTTCCGTTATGTGATCCCGCAATTATTTCTTTGTGGCCCAATTTTTTGTCCATGAGTGTACAAAATATAGGCAATACACTTTAGTCATTCTATTGAAATATGGCTTTTTAGTGTAAATAAAGACAAAGAATTTGAAAAGAGTAACAAACAAGTAATATAATTTTTTTAAAGTTAATTCCTAGTTAGAATAACAAGGAAATTTTTATTTTATCTACTTTTTATTAAATAGTTACAATTAATATAAATATGTATAAAGATATGACAGAATCACAATATTGAGTTACAAAAGAGAAAGCACTTTTCCATTTTCCTTTCTGTATAGAGTGCTGGACTATTTTTTGTGTGTGTTTGTTTGTTAATATTTATTCATAAATTAAATGTGATTATTTTAATAAAATAGTATAGTAAAAAAGAAATCACATATTCTCAGAAATTAGGCATCGCAGGTGGGTTTCGAACCTATGATCTTTGTATTAAAAGTCCAACGCGCTACCCATTGCTCTACAGAGACACAACGAGTGATTTTCCATTTTATATATGGTGTTGGACTATTGTTTTTTTTTATTACTATTTATTCATTTTTAAATTTATTTTATATATTAATATTTGAAAAAACTGTATTACATCAAGTGCCATCCCCTACAAGTTTAGAAAAAATGTATTTCAACTTGATTGGATGAATAAAAAGCGTTTTATTAACGATTGAAAATTTGAACAAGATATATATATATATATTAAAATATATATATATATATATATATATAGGGGGAGGTTTAACAATATTGTTGAAAAATCAAGGAACTCTTAAGCGCAAAAGGGATTAATATGGTTGTAATAAAAATATGTTAATATTAAGGGATATATTAATTAAACCCATAACATTACAGTTTTCTATATACTTTGCTATAAACAAATTTTCCATTTGTTTTTCTTTACATAATTATACAAATATATCCCAACATCATCACCAAAACTCACTCATGACTGATACCTCCTCCCCCAAGAGAAAATTGCTCCCAGTCAAGCACTTTTATGAATACTAATAATGTAAAAAACTACTTCCCAAATGGGGGCGTAGCTGTTTTTCGTTATTGCATAATTAACACCCGCCGTCACTTATTCATTATTTCAATTATTCTTACCACTACTCAGCCATAAATAACTTTAAAGTCCTTCTGAAAGATCGCTCTATTACCAGTCTCCAAATCTTCCTCGTTGGCCCTTCCTTTTCCCTCATAAATAAACGAGTTCCTGCTACCTAATGATAGCAGCGATACCCATGACTGCGACAGCGTTCGCTCCCCCGGAAAATTTAAACCCGGGGGTTATGGGCCTCGGCGGCTTTAAATTTCCCCGTCATTTTTGGCCCCCCTTTCCCCTTTCCCAGATCGTTTTCCGGCCCTTCCACTTGTTTTAATGATCTCTTTTAAAGCTTTCCTTTCCCTTTAAAACCAAATTTAAACGGAAAAGCGCGCCCCCTTTTTGGTCCCCCCCTCCTTTAGCAGCACGAGGAAGTGATTAGTGATCCCCTCCCACCCATTGTCGGGAAAGTGGGTTTGGGAAACCCTGGAAATTCTGCAGGGAAAATTTGACTTAAAAACCCTTTTTGGGCAGCCCGGACCCCGTTACTTTGGCTTCAGCGCAATCGGAAAAGAAATGTGGGATTTAACCCATTTTTTAATTGCGGGGTTTGGGGTGTTCAGGGGGGCTTTTTTATTCAGAAAACACTAAAGAAGACCATAAGTACAACCGTTACTCAACGCAATATTCTTCCAACTCGATATCGCTGAAACATGTTTTGAAAATGAAAGAAAAGTCCCCTGTCCCACGATATTTTCTGAGAAGCATTTCCAGCAAAGCGAGTAAAATTCTTCATAACAATATTAACAGATCATCTATACTTAAGGATTTATTGATTTAGAAAATGCAACTGAATCATGCTCATAAAATTAAAACGATAGATATCTTTAGCATGAATTGTATTTATATTTTGATAAAAAGAGCATTCCTCTTAGTCATAATTTTTTTTTCTAGTGTTTGTCCCTTTTTTTTTCTTTTTGTGTTGCATAAAATAGCGAAAAGCGATAACACTCTTTCGAACACCAATCTTCTTATGTGGAATGTTACTTTTATCTTTTTTATAGATTGTTTTTCTAAAATTAATAGAATTTCTCACAATGAATCATTTAGAAGAATCATATATGTACATACGTGCTCTAAAAATAAAAAAATTTCATTAATTTTTTTTTTATGTTTTAAATTTTAATTTAGTTCAGTACTCATTGTTTCCCCCTGCAAATTTTTTAAAAAAACATTTTTTAATCTTTCCCAAATATGTTTTGCATACAAGCTTTTTTTTTGAGAACTTTACTTGGGAAACTGGGGCAAGGGTTTAAAACATCTAAGCCAGTGCTTCTCGGGGAAATTTTTTATTCTTTTCAGAATTTTTTAATAACAATTTTCATCGCACTCTCCCCCCCCCTTCCTCTGTACAACAACAATGTATTGAGTTCAGTAATAATATACTTTGACGTAAAAAAAACAATACAAAACTTTAACTTTTATAAACCGTATTTTCCAAAGTACTAAGGTTTTTGTATGTAATTTTTTGAATACCCATATATATATATATTATATAAAAATATATATATATATATATATATATATATATATATATATATATATATAAAGGGTCACTATTTAAATTATTAAACTTATTCTTAACTGAGTACTGTTAAATTAATTATGAAACACATTATACAGTACTGATAAATTTAAAAGTGTATTGTATCAATAGAAATGTGTATTTTATTTTTTATGTCAGAATTTTTTTTTTTTTGCTTCCTTTCAGTGAATTAATAATTTTCTTAAAATAACCTTTTATTTTTAACTTTTTGATATACTCGCCCCCCCCTTTGTAGGGCTATCACATGCCCCTCTAGACGTCGTGCCCCACAGTTTGAGAAACACTTGTAATATAATCTCGCACTTACTTTCTAACCTTTTCCACAGTCAACACAATTATCTCAATTATCACTACAATCAAACAAACACGTTATCAAACAAATCCGCCGTGTTAAAACCTCTTCTAAGGAACTTTTATTCTTCGTTTTGCAAATCACGCGTTATGCTTCACTTTCTCACGGAAGGAATTTAATTTCTTTCAACCCCAAAAACAATCCAGGGCTTCGCGCTTCCAAAAACGAGGGACTTTCTCTTGCCCTGACCGCCTCGTTCGAGAGCCAATCACCTTCTCTCTAAAACACAGTAACTCGCCTCCGTAGGCGCGGTGAATCACGCCAATCATTCCATAATCCACCGCCAACAGTAGATCAAACACTACAACACTGATCTAAACAGTTAAAATATTTTTACATCATTGTCCAATTTTTAATAAGTCTATATTTAATAGTCGGTAATTTTTAAAATACACTTGTTTCAGAAGATTCATTCGAAAAGAATCGTAATTTTGCTGTAAGGAACAAATGAACAATTTTCAAAGATCTCAAGAAATGTTCAGTGATGTTACGCGAAAATTACTCTAAAATCATGCGATTATTCTAAAAAAAGTTATATATTAACATCGGGTGGACTCTTCTCTCTTCTTTTATCCTACCGAACATCCAATCGATATACCCATAACTCAGCAAATCTCCGGAAATCCCCTAAAGAAATAGCTATCCATGTATCATTTATAGTGTTGTACAAGTATAATTACGAAAGTGTTACAGGTAAAAGATATCGTACCCGAACTCATCTTTATGTTATGTCTCACATATTTTTAAGTGATTCATGTAAAAGATTTTCTAGCGGTATAATGATCGAAAACTATGGGAATTAATAAACTATGAACACATATTGCTATTTGAAACTCGACGCTCGAGTCCAAATCATGCACTAAAATTGTTCAAAAGGTTCCTCAAATAGATCACGTATGATTTTAGACCAGAGATATGGCACATAGTCTTCCTTAAAAATTCCATGATTGCTTAGGTACATGAAATCAATTAATGGCTGGAAAGGGTTTCCATGTAACTGAACATAATCGTTTCCTGTCAATTATTGATTCAATTTGACTAGAGGCTCCTTCCATACCATGTAAACACAGCCTTAATTATTATGGAGACACCTTTAACTTGCATCGGCCTTGTTCACAACTTGGGCTTATGGCCTAGTGGATTCTACCTCCACGTTAGGACTCTACTATTAGTTCTTACGAACTACATCCGTGACTCATTTGACTTAGAATTTATTTGCCAGTCATCTGTTGTTCAACTGATATGTTCACAAACACGACAGAGGCCATGCAGTCGATAACATGTTGCTAATAAATGCATTCGAGTTGATCAGCTCAAAAATTTGCTTTATTGGCTTCACGATCATGTTTGGTATCATTGATTACTCCACATAGTCGTCACTTGTATGAATCAATAAGTATAAATGCAGTGTACCACCGTGTCATACATGGTGTGAGGTAATTTCTGTAATTATGTATTCTCAGTGTATTAGGGACTGTTGAATTTTAACAATTTCTGAAATAGAATGACCCGGTGTAAATTTTTAAATAGCAATATTGTTCTATTTATTAATTCCCTGTTTTAAATATTCCCGCTAAAAACCTTTTCATGAATCACTTGAAAATAATTGGAAATTTTAAAGTACACTACTCATTTAAACATTTCTCATAGAATGTTACTGCAAACTAGATGTTTACTTATTGCTATCTCCCACGATTTTTAATATTCATACATACATAACTTTCTTACATATACATACATATATGTATTATAATGCAAAAATTTCTATTTTTGTGAACCTAAAATTATAAATTCGTTGTACATTGATTGAAAAACAGCAACTTGAATAAAATAAACCTTTTTTATGAATATTATATATTTTTTTATTTTAAAATTTAAAACAAATCCAATCATTTGGCTGAAAGAGAAAATTCTACTCAAACCTAATTTCTTTCACTATTTATTATAAATGAAAATTTTCTTTTTACTGTGTTAAATATTAAAACTCAGTACAGCATTAAATATTCATTTATTCTTGACTAACATGGTGAATTTGAATTAAATCTCAATTATTCATTGAATAAAAGGAGCGAGAAGAGTTTGAAAATGTTAATGGATTTCATGTGACACAAAGGTGAAATATTCTCTGTGTAGTTGCTTTAATTTTATTAATATAAACGGAGAAATCCAATGAATAATCAAGATACATTTTCGGAGCCATTCTCTCTCTCAGTGCTACTTCTTATTTAATTCGATGACCCTATTTCCTCTTTAAATTTTATAGTTGCATAAAATTGAGGAGTCCATTTACAGCAGAGAAACATCAAATTCTGTTTATAATTTGATATCAAAATTCATTAGGAAAATCTCACATAATAATAGAGGAGATCATTAGCTCTCCACCTCTGGAGCATGCAATCGTAGTCTTGAAGCGTGTCAAGCATCACGAAATATTGAAATTATTTGGGCCATAAATTTGATATCATTAAAGCCCCATTGAATGTTTATTGCTAAGTAGTTGCTGACCATACTAACTTCTGTTAGTTGATTATTATGTTGTTAGTTAGTGTTGTGTAGATGCGTTTTGTGAAATTAAAATCTGCAAACTATTTTTATAAAAATTTTTAATGTCATACCCGAAATTGAACTTGTCACTTTCTCAAATGAGTGAAATTATTTATACTTCATCAAACATTGATCAGTGGAACCATAATATTTTTGACAATCATGTGCTTCCGTTTCTGCGCTTTAAGCATCCTACTGGATACTTTTAGGATGACAGTATATGGTGTCAACTCTTTCAAATTGCGCCTGAATTGATGAACACTACACACATGACCTTACTTTCCCTGCCATTTGCTTAACCCATTCTAAATCCTAATGGAAATATCTGTGTTATCATCGTCAGAGATATCCAATCTTCTGGTTTTGACTCATAAAATCAGCATGAGTTGATGGATATTGTTGAAAATTAGTGAGTTCATATACCTTTTCAGAGACGAACAGTCTATGGTGGTAATTTGACGGTGATAATACTAAACAGGTGCGTGTATTTTATTTACTATTTAATGGATATATTATATATATATAATTGATTTTACAGTAAGTTCTAATACATAATTGTATAGAAATATTGTGTATCACGTATTTTAAAAAGATATTTAATTTAATTTTGTTACAGAATGACTGGTGCAACATTGAGGTTTAAACTTGATTTTTCTCAATTTTAAAAAAAAATGACTGTTGAACCCATCAGATTTCATAACCATCTGTTTACAGTTTTTACTTAAGCATCAAGCTAATAATTAAATAATAGATGCTATCAGTGAGCAAGCAGGTAGCAGTTAATACTACCTTTGAAGGTAGCAGTTAATTGTTTATACCTTAAAAAGATTAAATTATGCGTGTGATGCCTGTCAAGATCTAATTAGAAAAATTGAGTTTAAAAAAAGGAATACAGTCAATAAAGTTACAAAAATATTTGAAGTTTATTAATTTAAAAACGATTAATGAATCTTTGATATCGGCATTATTATCTCAAACAATTTAATGAATACATATACATGCAAACCCAAACTATATAATATTCATAGCTGGAGCGTTGAAAATGCTTTTGTGAGTCTTAATCTAATTAACAAAGTAAGGTGATAATTTATCAAAGTAACAATTCTATGTGAAAATCTAATAATATATATATACATATACGAGTATGTAGGTTATACATACATTTCAATAACAGTTCTGGATTATTGAACAGGTTCAATTTCATTCATTAAGCTTAGCGATAACTTTTTTTAAGAGAATAATTTATATTCCTGAAACAAAAAATTATGCTTTTCTCTAAATCCTCTAATATAGTATATAAGGGGATAATTACATACCTATATTGAACATCTCTGCTTAAACTTCAACTATCTGGTATTTAAAATATGAATGACTTAGTCAATTCAAATTTTTTTTTTTTTTTTTCGCATTTTAGAAAAATACGTATGATGCATAATAAGTTTAATTAATTTGTTAGTTTTAGCATTATTGATCGTTTCATTTTCTTTAGTAGGTTATCATTAAAAAACACATTTTTTTCAACATTTTGATGCACAGCCACTAACTAATTAAAACAGTTCAGTAAATTATGATTTCATTTTGAATTTCAACTAAAAACACAGGGGGGATAAATTAGAGTTCTTTTTTAAAAATTTGAACTCCTCAATGTTACCCAATTTCTTTGGTTTTTAAAAACCCCTCAGAACTGCTAGTCGATAATTATTTAAAACACCCTTCTGTTACTACTAGTCCTCGTGATATTTTAGCAAGTCATTGCTTTTTATAGATCCCCAAACCTTTTGGAAACACATATTGTAAATAGTAAATTGGTAGCATATCTGGGCCCCAGGAATTTTCAGTGGGGGAAGGGGGGCCGAGGGGCGAAAATGCCACTATTCTTTTATCATAGCCCAATACACCACCAAATTCTTTTGATTTTGTCGTTTGTCGGGAACAAAAAACAGTAGAGAATAATTTATTAAATAAATAATTAGAAAATAAAAATTATAACAAATACAGTCGAACCACCATATAACGAACCCAAATTTTTTTTCTATACAACGAAACCTTTTTTTTGGAAAAAAAGAACATTTCACGATTTCCTTCGTAAAATAAAATTCCTATAGCGAAGTTTATTTTCATATAACAACTTTTTTTTTTGTGATTCAATTTTCCCCCCATTTTTTTAAGTATTTTGTCAAAATTTCGAGTTTTTCTCTTTTAAAAAACTTCATTGGTCTAAAACTTTAACCCCGGGTTTTTTTAGGTGCTTAACTCACCGAGGGCAATAGTATGGGATTTCTTCCAAGAAAGGGGAACCAAACCCCCCTGTCCCGTTTACTGGAAACATCTTTGATGTGCCCACCCCCGGGGGGCCTGTTTTTTAAAGTTCATTTGTAATGTTGATCAGTCATATTGGTAACTTCGTTTCTTGCAGCTCGAAAATGTCAAAACTTAAGTGATTGAGCACCAAAGAAAAAAATTTAATTTTTCAGAAAGTGGAGAAAGGTTTTGGGAAATTTTTTTTTAGGTAAAGATATTAAAAAAAAATATAGATTGTTTTATTTGGTCTGAATAATTATTTTTTAATATATAGTGGTTGGGAATTTAAAAGTTTTATGGGTTTATAAAAAAAGAAAATTGAAAGATGAACCTGTATATAATAAATTTTTTCCATATAACAAATTTTTTTTGGGATTTAAAAATTTTGGGTTATTTTGGAAATTCGACTGTACTTAATTACATTTTACGTACTTTATACGTAGGGTTTTATTCAATTGAAATAAAATCAAGAGTTATGGGAGAGAGGGGAGGGGTTCTGTGTGTACCCCTTTGTGTGAACCACTGAGACATAAAATCATTAAACATAAGCATGTAAAAAACATTATAAAAAGCGTGTTTTTCATAAATAATAAAATAAGAAGTATAAATAAAAAGGATACGTATATTTCAAATATATTGTAAAATTCACTATGAACATAATATAATCCACTAATTAAGTAAACTGATATTGCGTATTAGTGCTTAAAATTTACTTATTTTAAAGATAAAAAACATTACATAAAAAAAGAAAAAAACCCCATTTTTGTTCTTTTTAAATAATTACAAAAAGTTATTCCCCCAAAATAGTTTTTTTTGATAATTTCAGGAAAAAAGTTGAAGCAGATTTGATGTACTTGAATGTTTGAAGAATTATAAGTTTCTGATAAATAGGAAATTAATTAAGGTATTTAAAAAAAACAGAGACACATAATTTTTTAATACATTCATGAAACAAATGACGTTATCTACAGCAAAATAACGGGTGGAGTTAAATGATAATCAAAATCCAAGAGAATTGTTCTAGAAATAAGAAAAACCAATGAATGGGCATAATTAATTATTCAGATTTATCGTTAATAAGGAAATATGGGAAAAAAAATTTAAAAAATGTGAAGGAAGAAGGCAATTAGTGATGATTTATACATTGAGAATTAAATATATATCGAATTGAAAAGGTGGAAACTTTCAGATTTGAGTATTCTTTATCATTTTTTTTTTTGTTTAGAAAATGTACTGTCAAAAAACGTTTTTATTTTACTTTCTTTTTCAAATTTTGTCTTTATTTATACGAGTTAGATCTCAATTGTCACATTTTTAATGAATATAGGATTTTGAAGCTGTTTGAAAAGTTATTTAAAAATAATGGGGAAAAGTTTTATACGGAATAAAATTGTGTAAAAATAAAATAAAAGAATGTGAATAAAAAATATTTTTAAATTTAAAACGTTTAATTTAAAGCAATTTATTTATGCTGCTAAAATTGCATTTCAGAGAACCTATTTTATTAATATTTGGTTACAGATTCTATTTGCTTTTTGTAATTTGTGATTATTCGTAGTTTTCCTTTCCCTTTAGTGCCAGAGTAAAAAGAAGTGTAATGGAAAACAAAATTTCATACCTTTTTAAAAGGGATTCCGGGCCGTGGTGATGCCTTTTCTTTTTAAGTTATCTTCGTGACCTAGGGGTGTGGGGTGAATGAAGAAACGGGCTTTCCATGATCTTTATATATTTTTTAAGATCTTTCTTTAAACACTATACAAAGATAATAGTTATATTTTAAACTTTGAGGACCGAGGTGAAAAAAAAACACAATACGTATTACCAAATAAGGGCGATCTTAACCGGGATATTTAACTTTTTCCCCCCCCATTTCTAATTTTAATCTATACATAGTTCTAATAGATACTAGAATTATCCCCCTTTAAATTTTTTTTGTTTTTTTAAAACAATCCTCCTTTGGATCCTAATTTTTTTTGTTTATCTCGGTGGGAAAAGTATCCACCTTAAATTTATCGATCTGTCACGGATAGCTTTTACACCCCTAACGGCTTCCCCTTCCTTTAGTTTTCCCCGCTTAAACTCCCGAGTCCTTCCCCCGGGTTGGTCAAACTTTTTAAAATTTGTATTTTTCCTTTTTCATACCCCCTAAATTCGGGTTTTTTCCAAAAAGGCCCTTTTAAACCCAAAAAAACCCAAGAGGGGGGTTCTTAGGCGCGATGAGCCCCTCACAAACCATACACCTAAATTAAAAACCCTTTTCTTCTTTTGGGTTTAAAAATTTTCATTTTTTTTTTATCTGAGATAAAAAAAAATTATAAAGTTTACTTTATTCAATGGGAAATACAATTTTTTAAAAAACAGTTAGCTTCGAAAAACAGTGTAATTTTTAAAAACCCCTTATAAAAGTTTTAAAATTTTTTTCTTTTTTCTTTTACAAAAAGGATAACCCTGGTGTAAGGGTGACGCATTGATGGCCCCCAACCCCTCCATTCATGGCCCGGTTTTTTAAAAGATTAGAGGGTGGCTCCTTTTTTGGGTTGGAGAAAGTGCACGTGGCTTTGGTGTCATTGGTTTTTGTTTGACATTGAGTCTGCAACTACAGAATTTCTTTAAGTAATAATATACATAACAGTGTCCCGCCATGTTACATTTGACGGGGTCTGTCTGGATGAGGAGACTGATGCCTCGTAGGACGGAAGGAGAATGGCTTCAAAGAAACAATGGTTGCGTGATGGACAAAGTGTCCATATGAGCGGACGAGCCGTCTGCCACCGGTGCATTCAACAAGGACCAGAGAGAGCGATTGTTAGGTCCGTGCCAATAGGACGCTAAATTTAATCTGAGGGCCATGCGTTTTTTTGGAAACCCGGGCCCAAAGAAAAATGATGAGGGTGTGTAATGGACCCACCCCCGAGTTTAAAAAAAAACCCCCTTTTTTATTGGGGATCGGATCGAGACGGGGAGCCTTGGGGTTTTTAAAAAAGAGAAAAAAACGGGGGGAAAGCGCTCTTCCCTGTTTTCCCAGTCGTGATGGTGAAAGCGAGCGGGCCTTTTAAAGCAGTGCACCGCAACCTTTTTTCGCTGCGGGCCGGTCAACGTTTGATAATTTTTTACCCCGGGCCCCCTGAGGGGGGGGAAAACATTGATTGTTTATATTTTAGGTTTTTTTGATTTTTAAAAATTTTTTTTTTAGTTACATTTAAATATGCCCTTTAGAATAAAAAAATAGTTACACCCCCAAAAAAGAATAAAATGATTTAACTTGGAATATAAAAATTTATTTCCGAAAAAAGTTGCGAAAATCCGAGAGAAATGCACCACTTTAAATAAATGGCAATAGTTTAATGTTCTTTTGGGAGCCCGGGGACCATTTATCATGGACCGGACCGGGCCGCGGAAGGGGGGGATCACTGTTTTTAAAGGGTCTTTTTGATGGGATAACGTGATGGCCCAAAACCCTCCGAAGAAAGAATACCCGATGGTTGCAGAACGGTTAGGTAACCGTGAAGCCAATTCAACACGGGACTGTATTTTGTTATTCTTACGTGCAAACAAGGGGTTAATTAGTCTACGATTTTCATTATACTGCATGAATTGAAATAATATTGAAGTAGAATATGAATAAAATAAATTTTTTTTCGTCTTTTTTGTGACTAACACGCTACCTCGTCACTACGTTACAATGGCTGTGGAGGGAAATCAAATGAATATAGTAATACCCCGAACTTATACGCGATAGGTGGGATTGAGTGAGAACCGGGGAAAATATTTTTCATTTAAATGCTATAAATTATTTTTTAGTTGGGGTGGAAACAAAAAAAAAAATAGTAATTTAGAAAAAAAATATTCTCAATAAAATCTTAGATAACCCAAGTACAAAATCGACAACCAAAGGTATTTTGATATAGAAGGTTTCATAAAATCTAACAAGCAGTCTGCCTGCTCAAAGATTTTTTTTTTCTTCTGCAAAATTTCTTAGTGGCATACTAATAATTTTTTTATCCCTTGTTTCGTTGAAAAATATTGCAGTCTATATTTTCTAAAATTTGTAAGCTTTTTCAATTAAATTAAGGCCTTCTGTCTAATTTCCTACCGTCAGTCAATCTTCTGGTTCAGTTGGGTTTAAAGACCGTTTTTCAATGTCTTGTTCTATCCTTTTATGAATTTCGTGAGCCCCCAAATTTCAGCTCCTTATTGTGGGAATCCAACAGTTGAACAACATCACTATCCACTTCTTAATTTATTTGCCTGACAAATTTGACAATTTATTCAATCAAATTACCAGTTTCATCAGGATCTTTCTCTAATTCCGTCTAAGTTTCAGTGATGATTAAAAAAAAATTTACGA
>BMAV01014665.1:0-19792 GCA_019973955.1 Trichonephila inaurata madagascariensis | reverse complement strand
TGGCAATGTCCAATGCAGGGAAAAGATAGCTGCAAGTATAAAATACATTATGTGATGGTAAATTATATGTAGACAAAACAGCAGGCCTTCTTAAATCTAGTGATTAAAGTGATAAAGCCTATCTATTTAAGCACTCTGTGATAAGGAGTTGCTAAAAATGCCTTCATGGCATGACTCCAAAAAATAATGAAAGTTTCTCATTAATGTATTGTGGTCTGTTTTGCTGAAAGAAATTTTTGTTCCATAAAACTTTGTTTTGGGTTCTACATTGCTAAGCTTGCCATCTTATATAATTCTGCTATTTAGGGCTGTTGCCTGTATTTAATTATTTAGGTATAGAAATTGATCCAATGATAATTTAAAATTATATGGGAATTCGAGCATAGAGGAACGCAAAAAATCGAAATGCCATTACATCTAACAAACCTACCAGAAAAAGTACAAAAAGCCAAAAAAGTCCAAATTAGCTAAAAGTGAAGTTTAAAGAGGGCTTGCTTATAAATATGGGGAATTTTGAAAATGTTTTGTAAGAGAAAAGTAATTATTTAGAGTTAAAATTAAAATGTATGATGAGAAAACTGTTATTCACATTTTCAAGTGATAAAGCTTTATTTCACAAAATATTTTTATGATACTAAATTTAAATTTTCAGAATACGTTTTATGAATTCTATCTTGTAAGCAGGAATCAAAATATAATCCTGTGTATATATTTATGTATCTTATTGCTTTTTATGGGAAAAAAGTACTAATTTTAAAATTGAGTTTTGGGTAAGGAATTTGCATATTTAAAATCTCCCAAAAGCATTATATAAATTTTTGATTCCTAATACAGATAAAGATGTTATTTTATGTACAGTATAAAATATTAATGGAATATATTTATTAGAATTTTGTGCATAAGATTTGTCGTAACTGCAATTTTCACCAAAATTCCTGCTTAAAATGATAATTGTTATAGTATACAAAACTCTCCAGGAAATAAATAAAAGGTAAAATAAATGGGCTAAACTAGTTTTTATATGAAGCTAAAAAGAGCTTTGAGAGCTTATAAATATGGAGAGTTTAAAAGTGTACAATTAGTAGAAAAATTTTCTTACCTTTGTATTAAAATCTTTTAAAATGCATTTCCTTTCTGAGAAATCTTACGGTTTCTAATTTATTCTCTACGGCACAGTTCACTGTTGCTATAACTTCTTTTAAGATATTGACCTTGAAATTCTCTAGAAAAATGCTCTTATTTTAGTTTCCTTTTATCTCGTTGTCTGACTATAATCTAATCTCTGTGTATATATTTATTTATCTTTTATTGCACTTTTGTGAGAAAATAAATACTAGTGTGGTTTTGTAAAATTGAGTTTTGCAAAATCTGATACATTTCCAAAAACTTTAGAAGCATTTACACCTTATAGCTTACCAAATAACCAGATAATAAATTTGGCATTTATGTACTGTATAAAATATTTATAAGAATATATTAATTAGAATTCTTACTAATAATCCTTACTGCAACTGCACTCTTTCACTAAAATTCCCATACAAAATCTCTGTAATATTTTCCAAAATTCAATTTTAACTTTAAAACTGTATTGGAATCCTTTACTTTATGTCCCATTCTCAAATAAAATGTTCCATTTAATTGAAATTTTATATATTCTAAAAAGCAAGCTCCAAAGATAGCCTGGCATACCTTAAAAAGGAAGCATCAGAAAGTGTAAAGAAACTCCTTGTCCGGTGAGCAGGATCTGGAACTCTGGCAATCTTCTGATTCAAAGGTCAGACGCCTTATCCATTAGGCTACGCGATAATGAAATTCTTTTGTAACTTCTACATATATATAAGAATGCATTATGTATAAAAACTGTTTCAATATAGCATTTATTGCGTTTATATTGCCCCTTCTTCAAAAAATACGATAAAAATGGATGCGTCTCGTCGAATAGAAATGGAGTAAGCAATGATATGGGCCAAAATCGAGTGTCAATCTAATCTTCCCAAGAGAGAGAGGAATACACCCTATTCTTATCAAATATATCCCTATAGCAAGCAAAAATCAGAATTAAAAAGGGCGCATCGTGAAAAGTGTAAATAGAAATCTGTCCGCGATACAGGATCTTGAACCTGCACCCTCTTGATTCGAAGTCAGACGCCCCATCCATTGTACACACACAGCGGATATGAAATCTTGTAACTCTCTACATATATATAAGAACGCTTCTTTATGTATAAAAACTATTCTAAATATATAGTATCAGGTTTATATGTTCCTTCCAAAATACGATAAATGGATGCGTTCCCAAACGAAATGTCTAAACCCATAAAGGATCCTCTGGAAACATGGAAGCCAAGTTATTTCTCGTGAATTTTGAAAGGTCACTAATCAACGAGACCTGCAAATACACTGAGTACTATGCGTGATGCTGGTGGATTCTCAAGGGCTTTTTATAAGGAAAGATATAGTATATGGTGAAAATATATTACAAAACCTAAATGTATAAGATATATATACAAAAAAAGAGTAGGCTCATGCCTTCTTAAGGAACTAGAAAAGAAATACCCAAAGGACTTGGTGGAAAGGGGAAATTAACTGATAACTTATTGATAAACTGGGCAGAACTATTGCGGATTGCCATCCGTACAAATGCTGGAGCTCCTGGAAAAAATGCAATCTGCTGTGAATAGCTGCCTTCTTCTAATTGCTGCTCTAGGCAATCAAAATCCTATGCATGGGCAATGTCCACAGGGAAAGATAGCTTGCAAGTATAAATGTGTTTACTATGTGATGGTAATATATGTGGCATAAAACAGCAGGCCTTCTGCAATTCAGTGATTGCAGGAAGTGATAAAGCTCTCATTTATTTAGTTAATTTTGTGATAAGGAGTTGCTAAAATGCCTCTTAAAAAGTAAGTAATGGACTCCAAAAAATAATGGAAAAGCTTCTTTTAATAATGCATTGTGGTCTGTTTCCTATTGAAAGAAATTTCCTTTGTATTCATATAAAAAACTTTGTTTCTTTGGGTTCACATTGCTGCCAATCTTATATAATTTGGTTATTTAGGCTGCTGCCTGTATTTAACTTATTTAGGTATATAAATTGATCCAATGATACCTTAAAAAATTATATGGAATTATGCAGAGAGAATCTAAAAAATCGAATGCTAGCTTGTCATATCCAACAAAAACTCACCAGAAAAGCAAAAAGCCAAAAAAAGTCCAAATTACTAAAAGTGAAGCCAAAGAGGCTTTTCATAAATATGTAAATTTGAAAATGTTTTGAAAGTAGAAAAGTAATTATTTAGAGTTAAAATTGAAAATGTGTTTTATGAGAAAACTGTTATTCAACATTTTTCTTTCATGTGATAAAGCTTTCATTTCCTTAAGCAAAAATATTTTGGTGATACTAAATTTAAATTTCAGGGAATATGTTTTATGTAGTTCTCTATCTTGTAAGCAGGAATCAAATATAATCTTCTGTGTATATATTTATAGATTTATTGCTTTTTTATGGGAAAAGCATTTAATTTTTTAAAAATTGAGTTTTTTGCATAAATCGGCATATTTAAAAATCTTCCAAAAGCATTATAAATTTTTGATTCTACTATGATACATGTTATTTATGTACAGTATAAATATTATTTGAATATATTTATTAGAATTTTGTGGTGTATAAGATCTATCGGAATCTCGTAATTTCTAAATCAAATTTCAAAAATTCTTAAAACGATAAATTGTTATATAGTATACAAAACTTCCAGAAAAATAAATAAAAGGGTAAAAATAAATGGCCAACTAGTTTTATATGAAGCTAAAAAGAGCTTTGTTTATAAAATATGGAGAGTTTTAAAAGTGTGGCAATTAGTAGAAAATTTTTCATTCTTGTATTAAAATCTTTAAATGCATTTTCTGAGAAACTTATGTTTTTCTAATTTATTTCCTCATGTACAGTCTACTATAGAATTTCTTTTTAAGATATTGACTCTGAAATTTCTAGAAAATGTTTTATTTATTTTATCTTTGCTGGTCTGGGACTATAATCTAATCTCTGTGTATATATTTATTTATTTTATTGCACTTTAAAAGTAGAAAATAATACTTAGTAGTTTTGTAAAATTGATATTTCAGTGCAAAAATCTGACATACTTTAAAAATCTTTAGAACTATTTATAAATTTTATAGCTACCAAATACAGATAATAATGGCATTTATGTACTGTATAAATATTATAGAATATATTAAATAGGAATTCTTCTTACCATAACTTTACTGCAACTGTACCTTTTCACTAAAATTCTACCTGGGAAATCTCTTGGCCATTCCCAAAATTAATTTTAACTTGTAAAAATCCGTATTTGGAAACTCTGTAATTTCTTTATGTCCTACTCCCAAATAAAATGTACATTTGTTCGAAATTTTATATATTTCAAAAAAAAGGCTCCATGCTAGCCATACCTTAAAAGAGAAGCATCAGAAAGTGTAAAATAGAAACTCCGTCCGTGATATGATTCGAAACCTGCACCTTCTGATTCAGTCAGACGCCTTTATCCATTAGCCACGCGATATGAAATTCTTTGTAAATCCTCTATATATATATAAGAACGCATTATGTATAAAAACTGTTTCCACATAGTATCGTATTGTGTTTATATTGCCCTCTAAAATACGATAAATGGATGTGTCTCAGTCGAATAGAAATGGAGGAAGTAATGATTTAACAAAATCGAGTGTCAACGACCTTCCTCGAGAGAGAGAGAAGACAACCGATTTTATCAAATATATCCTAGCAGCAAGCAAAAATCACAGGAATTAAAAGGAAGACTGCAGTGTAAATAGAAACCTCCGTCCGCGAGCAGGATCTGAACCTGCAATCTCTTGATTCAGTCAGATGCCCATCCATTAGGCCACGTGATGCTGAAATTTTTGTAACTCTACATATATATAAGAACGCTTCTTTATATAAAAACTATTCTTAATATAGTATTTCGTGCTTGGTATGTTCCCTTCCCAAAAATACGATAAAATGGACGTGTCTCAAACGAATAGAATGGAGTAAGTAAATGATTTAAAAAAATCGATAAGCACCTAATCTTCTGAGCAGATATTTTATCAATTCGTATTCCTACAGTAAATTTAAAATCATAGAATTCAGTACGTAGCTTTTAATGGGGAAAGGTAAATTATGAAAACCTCCGTCCATGAGCAGGACTCCAGAACCTCCAAAAAATCTCTTGATTCCAAAGCCAGATGACTCTGCATTCCATTAGGGCTTACAAGTGGGATATGAAAATTCGTAATCTCCCTAGTATATATATATAAGAATGCATTATGTAGTATAAAAAAAATGTTTCCAATATATATTGTGTTTATACGCCTTCTCAAAAATACGATAAAATGGATGCGTTCCTAACGAATAAAATGGAGTAAGTAATGATTTAAAAATTCTGAGTTTTAATCTAATCTTTCCTGAGTAGACATTTTATTAGACAAATGTATCTCCTATAGTAAATTTAAAATCACAGGAATTGGGTAAGGGCGCATCTTAGTGTAACAGAAACTTCCGTCCGCGATATACAGGTTTCTGAACCTGCAAACTTTGATCTGGAAGTTAGCCGCCCATTAATTAGGCTACGCGGGATATGAAATACTTCTAAATCTCTAAGTATATCTATAAGAATGCATTATACAAAAATGTTTCAATATAGCCAGCTTACATTTTCTTAAAAAATACGTGATAAAATTCGATACGGTTCCTGCTTCAAATAGAATGGAGTAAGTAAATGCCGACGAATAAAATCGGAGGCCAATTCCACCTTCCTGAGCAGACATTTCCCATTTTATCAATTGTATCTCCTAAGCAGCAATTTAAAACTACAGAATTCAAGATATGTAACTACCCAAAAATCCTCGGTTTGTAGAAAATTTCCTGAAATTTTTTTATGGGTTTTAATATAGCCTATATTGGTGATTCCAAAAAATACTTTTTTTTAGTTCATGATATTTGTAGTTTATAGCTTATTTAGTAAAACTGAAATGGTGGAATTTCAAAACTGGAAATGGGTGTTTAAAGACATATAAAATGTAAAATAAATAGTCGAAATCAGTCTCTTTCTTTTCGACTTTTGTATAAATATAAATATTTTACATTTATTGTAAATATAGATCAACGTATCCTTTTATTTATTTATTAATACTTGTTTAATCTGGCAAACTGCTCTTTTTCTTTTTAATCTGCTTTTTTACTGGAGATGGCTATAACATTATCGTTTATAGTCTATTTTACATTTGTTCATTCTAAAGTTGCCCTTCTTTTAATTATTACTTACTTTTGATATTTACAGTTTATTCTATCTATCATTCTCATTTAATTGTACCGCCTTTATCTGACCGTGATCATTTAAAACGCCAGTGCCTGGGATCTTGCGCGTCCAGAAAGAGAAAGCTCTTTATGGCATGGCTCACTGGCTAGTACGCTGTACCAGCACAGCCATACGTCCGCAAGTGAGGCAAGGAAATTCGAGCAGTTCGGATGTACCTGAACCTGAATTCCCGCTATTATCTCGCGGTTATGGGAATATAATTCATTAATTCCCAAGCTTCTGATGGAATCTATTCTAACCTGTGTTGTCCGGAAGTCGTCGCGCAAACTGGATCGAAACTGAAGCCAGAAGATCTGTGGGCTGACTTCGGCCTCCCAACTTGTGCGGCTTTGCAGCTGTGATACATGGATTGGCTTCACACTTACCTCTAAAGAAAATAAAAATTCTCAATACTTTATTGCATTTTGATTGAGGCTGATTTCTGGCAGAGGTTTAAGCAGCCGGTATATATAGTTGTTGGCGCACTTTTAAATCTGCTAGCGCGTTTCTAAAATACCTTCAGAGCCTATGAACTCGGGAACTGCTGGAAGCAGTGCTATTCCTGAAAGAAAATATGAAAGCTGTATCTAAAGAAGTGCGAAATTTTAAAAAGTATAACTTGTGGTGGTCAGTAGATGGCACATGGCAGCGGAGGAGGCTAAGTATGTCACTTAATGGTTGGTGTTTGAAGTTATTTCCATTGATACTGGAAAAAATTTCTGATTCAAAGTAAATAATACAGCATTGCAAAATGTGTGAAAATGTGAATGTGAAATCTGAGCATGAATGTTCAAATTATGTAAAGGACCTCCGGAAACATGGAAGCTGGGTTGGATTTAGACCTTTTGAAAAGGTCACTAATCAAACGAGACCTGCATACCGAGTGGCAATTTCGCGGTGATGGCGGGATTCCAAGGGCTTTTAAGGGTTGAAAGATATATATGGTGAAAAGAAAATAAAACTTGAAATGTATAAGACATATATACAAAAAGAGTAGGCCTACAGTTTAAGGAAATCTTAAAAAAGAACACTCAAAGGACTTGGGTGGAAAGTGGGAAATTAACTGATAAATTTATTGATAAACTGCAGAACTATTATGGGATTGCCATCCGAAGCAATGTTGGATGCCCTTGAAAATGCAGTAATCTGCTGTATTAGCTGGCCTTCTTCACCGCTGCTCTAGTAATCAAAATCCGCTGCATGGGCAATGTCCAAATAGGAAAGATAGCTATGCAAGTATAAATAAGCATTATGATGGTAAAATTATAAGTGTGTAGATAAAACAGCAGGTCTTCTTAAATTCAGTGATTAAAGTGATGTTTCCATTTATTTAGGCATCAATTTCTGTGATATAAGGAGTTGCTTAAAATGCTCTCTATGCAGGTATGACTCTAAAAAAAATAATGAAAGCTTTAGCCAATGTATTGTGGTCTGTTTTGCTGGAAAGAAATTTCAGTCTATAAAACTTTGTTTTGGGTTCAAGCACATTGCTACAATCTTTATATAATTCTGGTTATTTATATTGCTGCCTGTATTTAATTATTATTTAGGTATAGAAATCTGATCCAATGACACTTTAAAAAATTATATGGAATTGATACAGAGAGAACTAAAATCGAAATTGGGGTCATTACATTCAACAAAACTCACCAGAAAAGCAAAAAGCCAAAAAAAAAAAAAGTCCAAATTAGCTAAAAAGTGAAGTTTAAAGAGGGTTTGTCATAAATATGGGGAATTTTGAAAATGTTTTGTAAGTGAAAAGTAATTATTTAGAGTTAAAATTAAATGTGTTTCTATGAGAAACTGTTATCTATTTCTTTCTTCAAGTGATAAAGTTTCTTATTTCCACAAAAATTTTAAGATACTTCCAAATTTAAATTCTCTGTGAACATGTTTTATGTAGTCTCTATCTGTGTTATGAATCAAAAATATAATCCTCTATATATTTATAGATTTCTATTGCTTTTTATGGGAAAAAGTACTTAATTTTTAAAAATTGAGTTTTGCATAAAATTTGGGTATATTTAAAAAATCCCAAAAGCATTGGCGGCAAATTTTTTGATTCCTATCAAGCAGATAAAGATGCTGTTATTTTATGTACAGTATAAATATTATTTGAATATATTTATTAGAATTTTAGGTATAAGGATTTGTCGTAACTGCACTCTTTTCACCAAAAATTTAAAACGATAAATTGTTATAGTATACAAAACTCCAGAAAAAATAAATAAAAAGGGTAAAAATAAATGGCCAAACTAGTTTTATATATGAAGCTTTAAAAGAGCTTGAGCTTATAAATATGGAGAGTTTTAAAAAGTGTACAATTAGTAGAAAATTTTCATTTTGTATTAAAATCTTAAATGCATTCTTCTGAGAAAGAAACTAAGGTTTCTTAACCTATTCTCTACGCACAGTCTACTACAGAATCTTTTAAGATATTGACCTGAAATCCTCTAGAAATGCTCATTTTAGGCCTTTATCTGTTGTCTGGACTATAATCTAACTTCTGTGTATACTTATTTATTCTTTTATTGCACTTTGTGAGAAAAATACCATTGAAGTGTTTGTAAAATTGAGTTTTGCGTAAAATCTGATATATTTCCAAAAACTTCTGTATGCATTTCCATAAATTTTATAGCTTATCAAATTACTATGATACTAAATTTAAGTAATTTATAAAAATTTCGTATAAATATTATAAGAATTATATTAATTAGAATTTTCTACATAATCCTTACTGCAACTGCAATTTTCTACTAAAATTCCCTACATAAAATTCTACATTTCCAAAATTAATTTTAACTTTGTAAAACTGTGCATTGGAATCCCATTTTATGTCCCATTTCAAATAAAAATGTTCATTTAATTGAAATTTTATATATTTCCAAAAAGTGCCCAAGATAGCCAAGATACCTTAGTGCAAGGAAGCATCGTAGTGTAAAATAGAAAACTCCGTCCGTGATATATACAGATCTGAACCTGCAATCTCTTGATTCAAGCCGACGCCTTATCCACAGGCCACGCGGATACGAAATCTCTTTTGTAACTCTAAGTATATATATAAGAACGCATTTATGTATAAAACGGTTCTAACATATAGTATTTATTGTGTTTATATTGCTCCTCTCTAAAATACATAAAATGGATGCAAGTCTCTGCTTCAAATAGGAATGGAGTAAGTACGATATAACAAAAATCGAGTGTCAATCTAATCTCTTCCTGGGAGAGAGAGAGAAGATACCCCTATTTTACTTTCAAATATATCCCTATAGTGCTAAAAATCACAGAATTAAAAGGGAAGCATCAGAAAGGTAAAATAGAAACCTCCCGTCCGCGATATGGCGGATTCTGAAACTCTGCAATCTTCTGATCTGAAGCCAGACGGCCTTATCCATTAGGGCTACGCGGACAAGCTGAAATCTTTGGGTGTAATCCCTACATATATATATAAGAACGCTTTATGTATAAAAAATCCATTTCAAATATTAGCATTGTGTTTATATGTTCTTCCTCCAAAAATACGATAAAATGGATGCGTCTCAACGAATAGAATGGAGTAAGCAATGATTTGTAAAAATCAGAGTGTTAATCTAAATCCTTCCTGAGTAGATATTCTATCGTATCAATTGTATCTCCTCCTAAGCAGCAAATTTTAAAATCACAGAATCTTGGGTAAGGAAGGATCTTTAGGTGTAAACAGAACCTGTCCGCTTTATTAAGCAGGCTCCTGAACCTGCAAACTCTGATTCAAGCCACGCCTTACTCACCAGGGGCCAGGCCGCGGACATGAAATACTCTGCACCCCCTGCTATATCTATAAGAACGCATTATGTATAAAAAATGCTTCAAATATAGTATTGTGTTTATATTTCTTTCTTCTAAAAATACGATAAAATCTTGATGTCTCGTCAAATAGAATGGAGTAAGCAATGATTTAATAAAATTGAGGCTAATCTAATCTTCCGAGCAGATATTCTATTTTATCAATTGTATCTCCTACAGCAATTTAAAATCACAGAATTCAGATATGTAACTACCTAAAATCCTCGGTTTGTAGAAAATTTCTTTAAAATTTTTTATGTTTTAATATTATAGCCTATATACAGATTCCAAAAATACTTTTTTTAGTTCCTACGATATTTAGAAGCTTGCTTATAGCTTATTTAGTAAAACTGGAAAATGGAATTTCTTAAACTGGAAATGGTGTTTAAAGAGATATAAAATGTAAATAAAATAGTTTGAATGTCTTCTTTTCGTGACTTTTAAGCAATATAAATATTTAATATTTATTGTAAATATAGATCATGCATCCTTTTATTTATTTTATTAATACTTGTTTAATCTGGCAACTGTTTTTTTACCCAAGCTTTTTACTGGAGGGCTTGTATATTATCGTTTATAGTTTGTTTACATTGTTCATTCTAAAGGTTCTTTCCACTAAGTACTTACTTTGATATTTTACAGTTTATTCTATTCATTTTCATTTAATTCAAATGTTTTTATTTGACTGTGATTTATTTTAAAATGCAAAAAGCTTAGACTGAAAAGTAACCAGAAAGAGAAAGTTTTAAGTGGGTATTAGGTTTACTGCTAGCACAAAACAGTAATAATACGTCTGCAAGGGGAGGCGAAATTGAGCAGTTTTGATGTGCCTGAACCTGAATTCCCATGGCCCTACAGGAATATAATTATTAATTTCTAAGCTTTGATAAATCTATTTCAACTTCTGTGTTGTCTGGAATGTTATGCAACTGGATTGAAACTGCCAAGATTCTAGGGCGACTTTGTTCTAACTTGTGCGTGGCTGGGTGGCTGTGGATATATGATTACTTTTACTTCTACTCCAAAAGAAAATAAAAATTCTCTCAATAATTTTATTGGCCTTGGATTGGAGTTGATTGGCAGAGGCTCCTTAAGTAGCTGGTAAGTAGTTGTTAAGTAATTTTAAATCTACATGTAATGCAAAAATAACAATTTCAGAGCCTATGACCCAACTGCTGTGGAAGCAGGCGAAGCTATTCCCTGAAAGAAAATTATGGTGCTGCATCTGTGTTAGCGAAATTTTAAAAAGTAATAACTTGTGGTGTTTCTGGTAGATGGCACATGGCAGCGGAGAGGCCATATGTCACTTAATGGCCAAGGTTTCCTGAAAGTATTCTACTGATACTGGAAAATTCTGATTCAAGTAATGATGTGCATTATGCAAATGTAAGAAATGAATGGAATCTGAGCATGAATAAGGTTCAAATTACAAAAGGGATCCTCTGGAAAACATGGAAGCTGTTGAGCTGAATCTTTTTGAAAGGTCATTTAATCAAATGAGAGACTGCAATACACTGAGTACTTGGTGGTGATGGTGGATTCCATGGCTTTTGTTACATGGGAAAAGATATATATGGTGAAAACAGTGCAGTTACAAAACTTGGTACCGCATAAGATATAGCGCAAAAGAGTAGGCCTTACGTTTAAGGAAACTAGAAAAAGAAATACCAAAAGGACTTGGTGGAAAAGGGGAATTAACTGATAAATTTATTGATAAACCGTAGAATATTATGGGATTGCTATCCGAAGCTAATGCTGATGCCCTGAAAATGCAATCTGCTGTATTAGCTGCCTTCTTTCACTGCTGTTCTAGTAACTGTGTGGACCATGCATGGGCAATGTCCAATAGGAAAGATAGCTGGGTGTAAGTATAAATAAGCATTATGTGATAGAATTATATGTAGACAAAACAGCAGGCCTTCTAAATTCAGTGATTGTATGGATAGCCTACTTATTTAGCACTCTTGTGATAAGGAGTTAAGTAAAAATGCCTCTTAAGTGGCTGACTCTAAAAATAATGGTGTTTCTAATACTGCATTGTGGTCTGTCGTATTGAAAGAAATTTTTGTCTATAAAAAACTTTTGTTTTCGTCTACATTGCTAAGCCATCTTATATAATTCCTGGCTATTTAGGGCTGTTGCCTGTATTTAATTATTTCTTCTAGGTATAGAAATTGATCCAATGGGATATTAATTTAAAAATTATATGGGAATCTGGACACAGAGAGAATTCAAAAATCGAAATGCTAGCCATTATATCCAAATAAAACTCACCTAGAAAAGCAAAGCCAAAAAGTCCAAATTAGCTAAAAGTAGTTTAAAGAGGGGCTTGGCTTATAAATATGGGGAATTTTGAAAATGTTTTGTAAGTAGAAAAGTAATTATTTAGATAAAATTAAAATGTGTTTCATGAGAAACTGTTATTCAACATTTTCATGATAAAGTTTACTTCATAAAAATACTTTTTGGCAGATACTAAATTTAAATTTTCTAGAATATGTTTTATGTAGCGTCTCTATCTGTGTTATGAATCAAAAATATACCCTGTGGGCATATATTTATAGACTTTTATTGCTTCTTTATGGGAAAAAGTAATAATTTTAAAAATTGAGTTTCCTAAGTATAAAATTTGGTATATTTAAAATCCCCAAAAGCATTTCATACCCTTTTGATTCCTATCATAGATAAAGATGTTATTTGGTGTACAGTATAAATATTTATTTGAATATATTTATTAGAATTCCTAGGTATGGGTGATTTGTCGTAACTGCAATTTTCTACCAAAAATTTTAGCTAAAACGATAATTAAGTTAGTATACAAACTCTCCTAGAAAAATAAAAAGGGTAAAAGAATGGCCAAATCAGTTTTATATGAAGCTAAAAAGATTTGAGTTTGCAATTATGTGGAGAGTTTTAAAAAGTACAATTAGTGAAAATTTTTCATTTTGTATTAAAATTCCTTTAAATGCATTTTCTGAGAAACTGTGCCTTTTCAATTTATTTCATACAGTCTACTACAGGAATTTCTTTTGGGTATATTTATCTGAAATTTTCTAGAAAATGTTTTATTTAGTTTTATCTGTTGTCTGACTATAATCTAATCTGTGTGTATATATTTATTTGTATTTTATTTGCACTTTTGTGAGAAAATAATATTTAGTGTTTTGTAAAATTGATTTTTGGTGCAAAATTGAGTATATTCAAAAACTTTAGAAGTGCATTTAAGTAACCTATAGCCATATAATAATGGCATTTATGTACTGTATAAATATTATAAGAATATATTAATTAGAATTTCTAATTACAATCCTTACTGCAACTGCAATTTTCACTTAAAATTTAAGTATAAAATTCTACATTTCCAAAATTAAATTTAAACCTTGTAAAACTGTATTGGAATTTTACTTTTATGTCCCATTCAAATAAAATTACCTAATTGAAATCTTATATATTCTAAAAAAGTGGCTCCAAGATAGCCACATACCTTTTAAAAAGGAAGCACTGTAGTGTAAAATATAAAACTCTGTCCGTGAAGCAGGATCTGAACTCCTGCACCTTCTGATTCGAAGCTGTGACGCCTTATCCATTAGGCCACGCGGATATGTAGAAATTCTTTTGTAACTCCTATATATATATAAGAACGCATTATGTATAAAAACTTCGTTTCTAACATAGCATTTATTGTGTTTATATACGTTCTCTAAAAAATACGACATAAAATGGACGCGTCTCTGCCGAATAGAGTTCGGAGGGCGCAATGATATACAAAATCGAGGCCAATCTAATCTCTCCCTGAGAGAGAGAGAAGATAATTTATCTTTATCAAATATATCCCTATAGTGCTAAAAAATCAGCAGAATTGCGCGCATCGCAGTGTAAATATGAAACCTGTCCGATGAAGCAGGATCTGAACTCTGCAATCTTCTGATCTGTGTCAGATGCCTTATCCACAGGCCATTACGCGGACATGAAATTTTGTAACTTCTACATATATATATAAGAATGCCTTTTATGTATAAAAATTATTTCAATATAGGTATTGTGTTTATATGTTCTCTTAGGTAATACGATAAAAATGGACGTGTCCCCAACGAATAGAATGGAGTAAGCAATGATTTAAAAAATCGAGGTTAATCTAATCTTCTGAGCAGATACTTATCTTTACTTAATTGTATCTCCGGCAGCAATTTAAAAACTGCAGAATTAAAGGGAAGCATCTTAGTGTAAATAGAAACTTCCGTCCGCGAGCAGGGTTTCACAACCTGCAAACTCTTGATCTGAAGTCAGCTCGCCTTATCAATTAGGGCTTACGCGGATATGAAAATACTGTAAATTCCTCATATATCTATAAGAACGCATTATGTATATAAAAAATACCTAAATATAGTATTGTATGTTTTATATTTTCAAAAAATACTTGATAAAATTCGTTGATGTGTCCTCTACAAATAGAATGGGAGGGCAATGATTTAACAAAAATCGAGTGTCAATCTAATCTCTTTCCGAGTAGACATTCCCATTTTATCAATTGTGTATCTCCTAAGCAGCAATTTAAAATCAAGCAGAATTCAAGATATGTAACTACCAAAAATCCTCGGTTTGTAGGAAAATTTTCTTTGGAAATTTTAGAGGTTTTAACATTATGCAGCCTATATGCTTGGTGATTCCAAAATACTTTTTAGTTCCTATGATATTTGTAGTTTCAAGTTATAGCTATTTAGTAAACTGGAAAATGGAATTTCAAAACTGGAAATGGGTGTTTAAAGAGATATAAAATGTAAATAAATAGTTTGAATGTCTTTTCGTGACTTTTTAAGCAATATAAATATTTGTTATCATTGTAAAATATAGATCACTGCATCCTTTATCGACGTATTAATAATTTGCTTTAATCTTGCGCAAACTGTTTTTTAATCTGCTTTTTTACTGAGTGGCTATACATTATCGTTTATAGCTCTGTTTTACATTTGTTCATTCTAAAGCGTTCTTCACTCACATATTAATTTACTTCTTGATATTTTTACAGTTTATTTGGTTCCATTTCTATTTTAATTGTAATTGCCCATTTGACTGCGGGATTTATTTTAAAATGCCAAAAAGCTTTGGGATCGAAAGTGTCCAGAAAGAGGTGCCTATGGTAATAGGTTTTACCGTATTAGCAAAACAGTGCAATAATACGGGCCCTGCAAGTGAGGCGAAATTGAGCAGTTTTGATGTGCCTGAAACCTGGAATTCCCCTATGGTCTCTACAGGGAATATAATCACACCTAAGCTTTGTAGGGGAATCTATTCTTAACTCTGTGTTGTCCGGAATGTTATGCAAACTGGATCGAAACTGTCAGAAGATTTAGGCTGACTTGTCTCTAACTTCGTGTGTATTTGCAGTTGTGGATATATGATTATTTTACTTCTACCCTAAAGAAAAATAAAAATCTCTCACTTTATTGGCATTTGATTGGAGGTTGGATTGGGTGTGAGGCTCTACAGCTGGTAAGAAGTTGTTATGCATCAATCTCCATGCTTGCCTCTTTCTAAAAATACTCTTCTTAGATTATGAACCTGGGACTGCTGGAAGCAGTACAGTTATCTTCGAAAAGAAAAATATGGAAGCTGTATCTAAAGAAGAAATTTTAAAGTACAACTTGTGGTGTTTCTGGTAGATGGCACATGGAGAAAGGAGAGGCCATATGTCACTTAATGGACAGGTTTCAGCTATTTCCCCCATTGATACTGGAAAATTTTAGATCTAAAGTAATGATACAGTATTGCAAAATGTGAAATGTGAATGTGAAATCTGAGGCTGAATGTTCCAATTATAAAGGATCCCCTCTGGAAACCATGGAAGCTGCTGAGCCAGAATTTTGAAAGGTCAATTAATCAACGAGACCTGCAATATAATTGAGTACTATGGGTGATGCGATTCCCAAGGGCTTTTTTACAAGGAAAAGATATATATGGTGAAACAGTGTCACAAAACTTGAAATGTATAAGCATATATACAAAAAGAGCAGGCTCATGCTTTAAGGAACTAGAAAAAGAATACCCGCTGAATTTGGTGAAAAGGGGAAATTAACTTGATAAATTTATTGATAAACTGTAGAATCCATTATGGATTGCTATCCGGCCAATGCTGATGCCCTGAAAAATGCAATCTGCTGTGCATTAGCTGCCTTCTACCGCTTTCGCTCTTAGGCAATCAAAATCCTGCATGGCAATGTCCAATGCAGGGAAAAGATAGCTGCAAGTATAAAATACATTATGTGATGGTAAATTATATGTAGACAAAACAGCAGGCCTTCTTAAATCTAGTGATTAAAGTGATAAAGCCTATCTATTTAAGCACTCTGTGATAAGGAGTTGCTAAAAATGCCTTCATGGCATGACTCCAAAAAATAATGAAAGTTTCTCATTAATGTATTGTGGTCTGTTTTGCTGAAAGAAATTTTTGTTCCATAAAACTTTGTTTTGGGTTCTACATTGCTAAGCTTGCCATCTTATATAATTCTGCTATTTAGGGCTGTTGCCTGTATTTAATTATTTAGGTATAGAAATTGATCCAATGATAATTTAAAATTATATGGGAATTCGAGCATAGAGGAACGCAAAAAATCGAAATGCCATTACATCTAACAAACCTACCAGAAAAAGTACAAAAAGCCAAAAAAGTCCAAATTAGCTAAAAGTGAAGTTTAAAGAGGGCTTGCTTATAAATATGGGGAATTTTGAAAATGTTTTGTAAGAGAAAAGTAATTATTTAGAGTTAAAATTAAAATGTATGATGAGAAAACTGTTATTCACATTTTCAAGTGATAAAGCTTTATTTCACAAAATATTTTTATGATACTAAATTTAAATTTTCAGAATACGTTTTATGAATTCTATCTTGTAAGCAGGAATCAAAATATAATCCTGTGTATATATTTATGTATCTTATTGCTTTTTATGGGAAAAAAGTACTAATTTTAAAATTGAGTTTTGGGTAAGGAATTTGCATATTTAAAATCTCCCAAAAGCATTATATAAATTTTTGATTCCTAATACAGATAAAGATGTTATTTTATGTACAGTATAAAATATTAATGGAATATATTTATTAGAATTTTGTGCATAAGATTTGTCGTAACTGCAATTTTCACCAAAATTCCTGCTTAAAATGATAATTGTTATAGTATACAAAACTCTCCAGGAAATAAATAAAAGGTAAAATAAATGGGCTAAACTAGTTTTTATATGAAGCTAAAAAGAGCTTTGAGAGCTTATAAATATGGAGAGTTTAAAAGTGTACAATTAGTAGAAAAATTTTCTTACCTTTGTATTAAAATCTTTTAAAATGCATTTCCTTTCTGAGAAATCTTACGGTTTCTAATTTATTCTCTACGGCACAGTTCACTGTTGCTATAACTTCTTTTAAGATATTGACCTTGAAATTCTCTAGAAAAATGCTCTTATTTTAGTTTCCTTTTATCTCGTTGTCTGACTATAATCTAATCTCTGTGTATATATTTATTTATCTTTTATTGCACTTTTGTGAGAAAATAAATACTAGTGTGGTTTTGTAAAATTGAGTTTTGCAAAATCTGATACATTTCCAAAAACTTTAGAAGCATTTACACCTTATAGCTTACCAAATAACCAGATAATAAATTTGGCATTTATGTACTGTATAAAATATTTATAAGAATATATTAATTAGAATTCTTACTAATAATCCTTACTGCAACTGCACTCTTTCACTAAAATTCCCATACAAAATCTCTGTAATATTTTCCAAAATTCAATTTTAACTTTAAAACTGTATTGGAATCCTTTACTTTATGTCCCATTCTCAAATAAAATGTTCCATTTAATTGAAATTTTATATATTCTAAAAAGCAAGCTCCAAAGATAGCCTGGCATACCTTAAAAAGGAAGCATCAGAAAGTGTAAAGAAACTCCTTGTCCGGTGAGCAGGATCTGGAACTCTGGCAATCTTCTGATTCAAAGGTCAGACGCCTTATCCATTAGGCTACGCGATAATGAAATTCTTTTGTAACTCTCTACATATATATAAGAACGCATTATGTATAAAAAACTGTTTCAACATAGTATTTATTGTGTTTATACGTTCTCTTCAAAAATACGATAAAATGGACGTGTCTCGTCGAATAGAATGGAGTAAGCAATGATTTAACAAAATCGAGTGTCAATCTAATCTTCCCGAGAGAGAGAGAAGACAATTTATTTTATCAAATATATCCCTATAGCAAGTTAAAAATCACAGAATTAAAAGGGAAGCATCGTAGTGTAAACAGAAACCTCCGTCCGCGACAGGATTCGAACCTGCAATCTTCTGATTCGAAGTCAGACGCCTTATCCATTAGGCCACGCGGACATGAAATTTTGTAACTCTCTATATATATAAGAACGCATTATGTATAAAAACTATTTCAAATAGTATTGTGTTTATATGTTTTTCCAAAAATACGATAAAATGGACGTGTCTCAACGAATAGAATGGAGTAAGCAATGATTTAAAAAAATCGAGTGTTAATCTAATCTTTCCGAGCAGACATTTCATTTTATCAATTGTATCTCCTACAGCAATTTAAAAATCACAGAATTAAAAGGGAAGCATCTTAGTGTAAACAGAAACTCCGTCCGCGACAGGTTTCGAACCTGCAAACTTCTGTTTCTGAAGTCAGTCGCCTTATCAATTAGGCCACGCGGACATGAAATACTCGTAACTCTTCAATCTATAAGAACGCATTATGTATAAAAAAATGTTTCAACATAGTATTGTGTTTTATATTTTCTCTTCAAAAACACGATAAAATTGACGTGTCTCTCAAATAGAATGGGAGTAGCAATGATTTAAAAAAAATCGAGTGTCAATCTAACCCTTTTCCGAGCAGACTTTTCCCCATTTTATCAATTGTATTCCTACAGAAATTTTAAAAAATCACAGAATTAAGATATGTAACTACCAAAAATCCTCGGTTTGTAGAAAATTTTCGGAAATTTTTTTATGTTTTAATATTATAGCCCATATGCTTAGATTCCAAAAATACTTTTTAGTTCCTAGATATTTAGAAGTAAGTTATAGCTTATTTAGTAAACCGGAAATGGAATTTTCAAAACCGGGAAAAGGGTGTTTAAAGAGAATAAAATGTAAACAAATAGTTTGAACGTCTTTTCGTGACTTTTAAGCAATATAAATATTTAATATTTATTGTAAATATAGATCAACGTATCCTTTTTTTATTTATTAATAATGTTTAATCTTGGCAAACGTTTTTTAATTTGCTTTTTTACTGAGTGGCTATAATATTATCGTTTATAGTTTGTTTACATTGTTCATTCTAAAGCGTTCTTCTTAATTATTACTTACTTTTTGATATTTTTACAGTTTATTTCATTCATTTTCATTTAATTGTAACGTTTTATTTGACTGGATTTATTTTAAAAAAGCCAAAAGCTAGATCGAAAGTGTCCAGAAAGAGAAAGTTTTAAGGTAATAGGTTTACCAAGTTAGACAAAACAGTAATAATACGTCTGCAAGTAGGGAAATTGAAGTTTTGATGTGCCTGAACCTGAATTTCATGGTTCTCAGGGAATATAATTATTAATTTCCGCTTTGA
>BMAV01014664.1:99582-166238 GCA_019973955.1 Trichonephila inaurata madagascariensis | reverse complement strand
TAAATCCCTCTTTTTAAAGGTTTTGACCAAGATTACTCTCTTGCCAATCAGCTACCTGTCTTACTATATCTTTGCTTAAATTAATTCATGGATAGAATTCAATATTGTTAAATTACAACCAAAATTCACAAAGCCGTATCGGGTCTTCTGAACAAATTACCTATGATTTTAAGTGGGAATTTTAAAGTAGTTTTCCAAAGGCAAATCAAAACCTTTAGTTGATTTTTTAAAATCAAAAATCAATTTAATTATGTCAAATGATCCAAATGAAGCACGAGGAAGTACGGAACAACGCTTGATGGAGTTTTTTTTTTTTATAGATACTTAAATAATATTTTTAATCTAAAGGATTTACAACCTATTTCAGCTACCATAAACCTATTATTTTCTTCTTAGAATACAGTTAATTCCCAAATATGATTGTATATTTTGCACAAAAATATTACTTTATGAGTACAGACATATGAATAAATAATTTTATAGGACAATACTGATAGCCATCTGTTTTTTATTCACCTAACTAACACGTGAAATAACATTTCAAAATTTGAAGTTATCGCTTCTAACGTGTGGTCATAAGCACACACACTCTTTCTTTTTTAATGTAAAAGTAAACAATTTTTAGGTAGAGAACACACTTTTTCTTTTCCCTCAACAAACCGCGTAACAACGCGTGTCTCTGGGAAAAATGGTGGCACTGATGTGTGAATTTCATAACTTTTCCTCGGCAGTTAAGGGGTTAAGAGGGATACTAACTCCCGGGAAATGTACTAGGTCTGCAATGGTAAATACCAATTTGCAGTCCCATTGGTAATAAAAAAAAAATATTCTTGTATAGAAATGCAACACATGGAATGCGTTCAAAGATGTATGCTGCACCAACAATTGAATACTTAGATTGTATAGAGAATGTTCGAATATATTTTCCGTATATGAAAATGATATAACATTGATACCTAATGAGAGAGAGTGAGAGTTTATTAATGTTGTTGTTACTAATGCTACCTGTCTGACTAAGTCAGATCAAGGGCAAAGGGCCAGATGTACGCGTGTGGTTAACCGCAGCCTTGTGCAACATTCAGGTGACAGTATATTTTGGCTCGGTGATCCCCAATTTTGAGGGAGAACAACCTAGGGTGTGGTCAGGGGCTTCCCACCACTCTTTTCCTTCCACCAAGTTCACGAGAGGTCTTACGGTTCGACGGCTATTTAGAGTACCCTCCCCCTCCCTGCAGCGAGTGAGTTGCATGTTAACGTTGACTTGTTCAGTTACACAAGGGCTTTTGGTAATGGACTCGTCATTTTGAACCATGGGCAAGTGACGAGGACGACACCTGAGCTGGCACCCCTCTCTTAGCTGCCACACCAACGGGAGGACGTTTCAGCTCTTGATAGATTTAACGTGCATCGTGCCCCTACACGGCAGGTCTTTAGTGGTACCGGGCTCGATCCGATATCTTGATCACTAGGCTACCACGTCTTCCCCTTTGCCACAAAGGCACTTTAAATTTACACCATATCCGGGGTTCGAACCCAGGCCTTACGGTACAGGAGTCAGAGTCGCTAACCACCATACAGGATGGGCGACATTCATTAATGTTGCACTATAAAGTAACACGAGGGCTATTGCCAATGACGGACCTCGTCATTTTAAACCATGGTCAAGAGACGAAGATCCTTCACCGAACTACCACACCACGCCAACGGAAGGTCTTCAGTGGCATTAGGAATTGAACTCATGATACGCCAGGCAGGATTTCGTGACCATAACTACTAGGCTACCACGGCCACTTGATAGCTATTGAATAGCTTGTGAATAGTGACGTTTTAATGCATTCGAATACGAATTCATTAATTGAAATGTGTTATTCAAATATAAATATTTGAGACACTATTTAATTGGTAGAGAAGTGCTGAAATATATTTTTAAAAGTAGTTCAAGAGAAAGTTTATAGTCGGAAAATATGTAAGTTTAAAGAGCATTTGAATATAAATGTCGTACTAGTATACGATTGAAAAATGAGTAGAGCAACAATTTAAATCAAAGGAAATGTTGATTTATTTTTTAAGATATTTTAAATAAAATTATGTTTACAGGCAGAGAATAACAGTTGTTCGAATACAATTAGAATAGAATACTTTGAATACACTGTTCGAATAAGATCAGCGAGATAACGTTTACGGACAGTGAATAGCGATGTTTAAATGCATTCGATTAGGAATTCAGCATTTCGAATAAATAATTCGAATACTTGCGAGATATATAATTCTCAGAGAAATGATAAACGATATAATTTAAAAGTAATTTAAATGTAGCAACGTTTACAGAGAGAAAAACAGAGCATCATTTTAAAACTTTCGAATACGAATATGTTTTTCTATTATGAATTCTGCACCAACTAATTATATTAGAAAGAAATATATACCAGAATATATTTTTTTAAAAGTTATTTAACTAAATTAGATTTATTCGTTTGAATGCCGCACTCTAAAATAACGCAGGGGTTATTGGCGACGGTCCTCGTCATTCTGAATCAGATTATGTGACGAGGACGACACCTGTGCTGGTATCCTAATCTTCAAAATTCTCTACCACTCTGATACGAGGACTTTGTACTTGGACATATTCAACGTGCATCCTCAACCTAACAGATCTTTAGTGAATTCGAAAATTTTCAACGCATGGAATTGTAATTAACAATTTAAATTTTTTTTATTTGCCTAATCAATCAATAGCTCTCCAAAATTGAGACATTTTTTATTGCTTTTTAATATCTCTCACCACAAATTTACTTTAAAAATATATTTGTAGTAATTTCTTATTTTTTTTAGAAATTTATTAATGCTCGATAAAATGCCGTCGTCTTTAAAATATTTAACTTCGTTATTTTTCATAGCAAAGTAAAAAAAAAAAAGTGTTCAAATAATTCACCATTATAATTCAAATTTCTCTGTGAGGGGTCTTACGTTAATTTTTCCAAATCGCTTTTTTTATAATCGAATTATTTAACACATTACATGTCATTTAAAAGAATAATAAGAATCTGAATTGAAAACAATTCCCCATTGTAATTCAAATTCATCCAGCGATCATCTCAAAATTTCGCCTGAAAGCATTCTTTCTCGTGTCCGCTAAAACGACGCGATTGTCAAAATATCAGAAAACGGCCACTTTTAATTTTAAAACAAGATATTTTTTGTCAACAATGACCTCAGAATGCCACATATATAGTAAAAATGTACTTCACAAGAAGACGCTAAATAGCAAATATGACACACATACATTTTAAAATACGAACTTGGCTATTCCCGTTTGATATTTAATTTGTGTTGAAAAGCAGGCCCATGAAAGTGAGTGACAGATTCCTAATGAATTTTAATGAGGCTAAAGTCACGTGAAATTGGAGAGAGAAACTTGTCGTAAAATAGCATTTGTCATCCCGCGAGCAGTAAATTAAGTCAAGAATGGAACATAAAACTACAAAAAATCTAGTGGAATATTTGGTAAAGAAAGTGAAAGACGCGGAATTTCTTTTATTATTTTTTTAAAAAAAAAATAGTTCCTCGAACACAGACGATTAATTTATAGTAAAAACAATATTCGATCGGCTGGATACATGAAAAAAGGCGGGAAAATATGATTTACTAAAATGAGAGAAACATAACATGTAAAATTGAAATTTTAGATTCAAAATTGCATCAAATGGATAGAAATTGAATATAAATACCCTTCAAAAAATATTTTTTGAGTACATTTTCCGGTAATACGTCATTTTTTAAAAATCTATATATTGTTTCTTTGATAACGGTAAAAATATGGAACATATATTCAGCAAAACCGTACAAAATATACATAGCTTTTATTTAAAATTTCATTTTAATCTGCTTTTTATTCAACAGATAAGCAATAGAATATATTTTGTGTCCTGGAATCGAATTGATACAAATTTTTGAAATATTTTATTTTAAAACGCTTCATAGTTAGTGAATATCTAGTATCATTTATATAACTTTAAATACACTTTTTTTTTTCAATTTTGTATTTATAGGTTTTCTGTTCATTGTGTTCTATAAAAATTACATTATTTTTTAATTTTTTTTTCCTTTAAAAAGTTTTAAATTAATAATTAAAATCATGAACGAAGTAGCGTTTTATTTAATAAAACTTGAAATATGAATTGTAATGCAAAAAAGAGTTTTTTTTCTATATTTATAAATTTAAACATCCATCATTACATAAAAAGATTAAACCAATTTATTGAGTTTTAAAATCTCTGCTATAAAATGCTAATTTATTATTATGTCCTAGTATTTAGAATGGATGATAAAGTCAGTATTTGTTTTACAAAATTCCATATTGAAGAATAATAATCAATCCTAGTCTATTTAGTCTATTATGGAATCCGTTGCTTGTACAATTTTCACTAATTTGATTGAGAAACATACGAAATCTATAATTTTTCTAAATAAATCAATAACCACGTGAGTGTAAAAATTTAACTTGAAACAGTTGTTAGTAATGGATATTTTATTCCAATAGAAAATGAGAAACCCTCATTTAATAGTGAATGAATGGGTAGTAAAATTCAAATTAAATTCTAATTTCCTGTTTTGAGATCATTAATTTTTTTACAATTTTTCTTTAAAAATAGAAGTAAAATATTTTAAATGTTTCTAAAATAGAAAAAAAAAATGATAAAAATCGGAAGAAATTTTTGTCCTCTTTCGAGTTTATGCAAAATAAAATTGTAGCATTTATAGTAAGTAGGATTTACTTCGAGGTTTCTGCTTTAACTGAAGAATTCTAATTATAAACAAATAAAAAAAACAGCATCAAATATTGCTTTCTCTTCGACTCGTAAAAACTTAAAATGAAAATTTATTTACCTTAAACAATTTTTCAAATTAACTTTCAAATCAAATTTTAAAATATTTGATTCAATTCATCTCTATCTTTTGTATTTGAACATAGTTTATTGGTCGCTATAAAACATTAAATTTAAATAAACCTTTACCTTCCAACACTATTTTTAATTAAAATGTAACTTTCAAATTTATTCAAATTCAGTTTTTTATAATACTGAATAATAGCATATTATAAAAAAAATGTCTGGCTATTATTTGCCTAAACAATGCAATTTTTTGTACCTATAAATCAAATAAGAAATCCACAAAATGAAGAAATTTGTGCTTATTATATCCATAAATTAATAAATGGATATTTAGATGAATAATTTGATTTTATTAAATAGTAATTTTAAAAAAAAATATTTTGCATACTAATAAAAACGATTTTACACTTAATACTAATCACCTTAAGCTGAATTTAAAAAAATAATTTTCCCAATTATTTTTAGTTATAAAAAATATACATGTTTATAAAATACTGATGCATTTTTTCCCTTAATATTTCCACGCTGCATTTTTGACATACAGAGACTTGAATTCTGCAATTCGCATAGGATTTGAGAAACTATTCATTATAAAGCATCAAAACTTCAGAATCTCACAAAAAATATCAAACACTAAACTTACCCGATAGAAGAAAAGTTTTCATGTTGGAGTGGGTTACAGTCCTTTGATAACAAATCCTTATATTTGTAAATTCAATACACCTTTCTTTTCAAAGTACTTGATATTGATAGACTGATAAATCTAATTTCTTCATTTTCATTAAATTCTAGGGTTCGTATTGACATAAATCCAGGCACTGGGTTTCAATTTTAGAAAATTACATGAAAAATATTCCACAAGTATTTGGTCCAGATTTTTCTAATAACTTTTCTTTCTTCTAAAATTTGTTTCTACTCTCGTAGATCTACAATAAATCCATTCCGATAACTTCAACAACACTGTGATTTAAGAAAATATCTTTCTTTTTTTCCCCCCTAATTTTCTGTTCGGTTTTGGTTAAAGATCTCGTTATATATAGAAACGTAGTTTCAACTTGCAGCAGAAAAAAGAAGAAATACTATTTGGTGCACCATTTTATTTTTCGTCCTGCTATCGGTTACTTTTAAAATGCAAAGTCTAAGTCAGAAGAAAGAGATTACTCTAAAAAAACTCATTCAGGTGGGCTACTTGTTCACTTTTATTTACAATTGATCAATAGGCTAAATACAATAGACTGTCTTTTGAGTTCTACACTATTTTGATGCCTACAGCTAAATAGAGAGAAATTCGAAGAAGAAAATACATCCAAAGCTACATTGAGAAGTCTAGAGCTAGCTCATTTAAATAATGTTCTGTAGCAAAAAGATTTGTTTTGTTGAGTTACGCACTATGTTTTGGCAGAGAAGAAAGACAAAGCTACTCGACCATTTTACTGAAAAATCGCATAACCACATTTTCTTCACTTTAGGAATAGAAAATCTCATTGGTGACATTGTTCCAAATCGAAACAGAAACGCGCATTTCACTTCGATTTGAATTAAACCTCATTCTAAAATTCTTTTGCACAAAATATTCCATTTCAAATTGATTCTTTCCAAAAAAAAAATATTTAAAAAAAATATCTTAATAAACTCCCTTATAAATCCAAACCAAAAGCGACGATCGAAATTTAAACGAAATTTTACGACGAACAAAAATTTAAATTCCTTTTCGCCGGACTCATTCACAAAGCAGCCGACGGGGAACGGTGACCGTAAATTCCCCGATCCAGAAAAGCATCTAGTTTCCTTTTTTCCTGTTTTTCCGGTTTTCCAAGACCGGACTTTTACCCGTATAGCACGGAATCTCTTGCCGCCACTCCTGCCCAGACGTGCTCTTGGGCCAGAGTAACAGGGGCGAAGAGGAGGTGGATTCTAAGCGGGATGTGCGCATGCGGAGACGGAGCTTCGCCCACAGATTTTCGCTCCGCACGGACGGTGCTGTGCCCGGAACCAAATTCTACAGTCCTTTAAACTGAGACGTTCGAAAAATGAAAGAATAAATTGTACTAAGCTTTAGGAATCAAATACACGTATATATTAAAATATTTTCCCACAGAATTTTTAGTAGTTAACATTAATGGTCTCATATCAGTGGCGTAACCTACACCCACGCATCATAGGGGGGCCCCAGAATTCTAGGGGACCCAAAGTCTTTGCAATCCCTTGCTTGGGGCCCAAAACTGGACTTTGCAGGTGTGCCCGAATATTCTGCGTCACGAAGGGGCGTAGCTACTGCAGTAACAGCCATATCAATGATACGAGGCCTCCAAGCTTCAAGTACCTAAAAATGTGTAAGAAAAAATAGTTAAATGCTAGGGGGCCCCACAAAAAAGGTCCCTCGAGGAATTTTGATACAGGGCCTCCTTAGTACTAGCTACTGCTGTTACGCAACTGTCTCATTTTCTCTTTGTGTTATGTCCTGGGTTTAAAATGGAATTCTTTCATGTGTTCTATGGTTAAAAAATTATAAAGAAATAAGCAAATATTTTTTTGTTTTTAAAAATAAAAGATTTTTTAATTTCCAGCATTGTTTATTAATGAATATCACTACATATTATGTAACAGAAAATAATAATTAAAAAATAGTTTAAATAATTGATTTTTTTTACACTCAAAATATGTAACATAGAATAAGGGAGGATGTGGTAGCCAAATGTTAGGGTCACGAAATAGTAGCCGACGGTTGGTTTTTTTTCACGGGTTTGTTTTGAGTCCTATTGCCTCTGAAGATTCTCCATTTAGCGAGTTAACGCGCACGTTAAACCTATAGAAGTTCAAACTCCCTATATTGAGGCACTGTGGATAAAGGGGTGCCAATTTAGGTTGCTCCTCGTTATTTTCGGTGGTTAATAATTGAGAGGTTCAGCATCAAATATTGTCAAATTGCTTTGAAATGACCACGATAACCTAGTGGTAATGGTCTATGGCGTAACGGAGAACATTAGGGTCACCTTGCAATGTCAAGTTTTGGGTCCTATACCGGATCTTACAAAAGTTGTGTACTTACAATGTTATGCGAGTCAGTCAGGATTTGGGTCCCTTAAAGTCATGTCTCCGTCCTCAATATGGGTGTTTCGGTGGTGTACGTTACGCCACTGGCAATGGTTACAGACTTGGGTCCGGAGTGTCATGAGTTCGGACTCAATGCCATTGAAGGCCCACCATGTAAATGGGCTGATATGTGAAACCTGACGAGCTTTAACCCTTTATCTACCGCATTATGATCTACTGCAGTTTTTTTTTTTTTTCATGCAATATTTTTTTTTATCACTACATTGAAAATTAAGGGATATACATAAACAAAATACTTAACTTTGGGAAATTCAAGCCGTTAGAGCTGGTTAATTAATTTAAGATGTTCAACTGTAAAATTAATTATATACACTGTCCGCTTAAAATAAAAGTCAAATCGTTTTCTAAGGTCTTCAATAACATACAAAACAAATAAAACCCTTAAATTTTTACATTAACTATTTTTTCGGGACAAAAATGATAATCTTCGCAATCTACTGAAAACGACGTCAGCTAAAAACGCAATTTCTGCTATAAAACTAATCGCCTTCCCTGCAGAAATGGTCATCATAGAACCCGTACTGCCATATATCTTGGAAGAGTGTATTTCAAAGAATATTCCTGCTAAGTATCGTCAGAATATTCATGAAAATGGTTATTCTATGTAATTTTAAAGTGAGTGGTACTTATAAGTACCGCGTTGGTAGATAAAGGTTTAAAACACCCTCCCAGTTGACGCGATTCTAAAGACACTTCAATATGGGGTGCGTACGTTTGACAGAAGAGACTCTAGATTGGATAACGTTGTAGTCACGTGGTCATAGAACGTTAATGAGTATATGGTCCTCTTTTTCAGATTTTATTAGGTTTTTATTTGAATTGATTTTAATGTATTTTTTTTAATTCACGTCATTATCTAAGGAAACACGAGGGTTGTTGACAGCGGACCACATAATTTTGATCGATTGACAAAGAGTACGTCTGAGTTGACTCACTGTCCAAACTTCCACACCATTTCAACGAGAAGAGAATCTGGTCAACAGCAGATTTAATGTCTATCAGCCCCTCTGCACGGCGAGTCTTCAGTGGTATTAGGGTCGAACCCGTTACTCGACAATGCCAGCTACCAGTTCGTGACCTTCATTACTTTTCTACCCATTAGGTCTTTATTAACAACGCATTTCAGCTAGACGAAGGCTCTTGGTGATGGATCTCGTATTATTAGACCTCATTACACACATGCAAATATTCTCCTTCCGTCTACAATAAGACTTAAGTAGAAATAGGATTAGAGAATCAGCAGGTTCCACTTATCAATATTTCATCGTATATCTATAATAGAATATGGCCATAGTTCTGAATGTTAGGATCACTGATTAGTTGGCAGAATGTTTTCGGGATAAATAAACTGAAAACTGATGACTTTAGAATTGACAAAACTTTCATAAACGAAACGGCAAGGATAAGGGTGAAATTAATAAGTTAACTGCTTGCTTAGCCATAAACTTCAATAAAATTTGGAATTTTTTTTTTTTTATTTTAAATATTGATCCAAAAGTAAAATGTGCTGTAAAAATTCAAAAATATCTAAGCTAGGTAGTACCATTTTTATAAAGAATGTGCAAAATTAAAAGAAAAAAAATAACTTTTTCATAAACAAAGTAGCCTACACACACAATATTTCGAAAAATTCATTATTATTTACTCAAAACTCTCCTTATTGAGTTGAAAGTCTTCTGAAAGTTAGAAGAGTAATGTACTAACACAGATTACGAGATCCATTATTAAAACCCTTCGTCTTGTTGAAGTGCAATGATAATCAAGATCTAAGGAGTTGAAAAATGATCCCGAACCCGTATTTGTGTGGCGTTATTAAATCACGGGTTCAAGCCTCGATGGAACTGAAGATTCGCGTATTGAGGGACTGATGACCTTAAAACCTGTCGTGTACACCAATTGAATTAGTGTGGAATTTTGAAGAGCGTCAGCTCAGATGTCGTCTTCATCACTTCTGCAGAGTGAGTGAATATTAACGTCGCACTGTTCAGCTACACGAGGGCTTTTGACGACAGATCTCGTCATTTTGAACTATGATCAAGTGACGAGGACGACACCTGAGCTGGCATCACCTCTCTTAACTACCACATCACACCAACAGAAGGACGTTTGAGCTTTCGACAGATTAAACGTGCATCGGTCTCCTACATGGCAGGTCTTTAGTAGTACTGGTCTCGAACTCGTGACATGCCAGCCACGATCCGATATCTTGACCACTAGGCTACTGCGGCCACACCACTTGACTGCAGAGAAAACTTATGAGGTTTAAAGTGTTACGTTTAAATAAAAAAAATCGAATGATATAAAAACCTAACCGGCTGAAAAAGAGACCGTTCTATGTCCATGTGACTACAACGCTATCCCAATTAGTGCCTTTCCTCTCAAACGTTCTCATTAGACAGGGTGATTCATAACGAAGTATACACTTTCCAGATGCTGTAAAAGAGTAACAATCAAAGACACGCACCTTCTTAGCAAACCTTATGGTAGATGTACTCTTAAAGTTTGAGTCTCTCACCTCTGATGGAAGTGACGAGGGCAATATCATGCGTGTCTTGTGACTAGTCAGTCAAAATGACTGCATTTACATTGGAAATTGCTTTAAATTTAATTGAATTTACCAAACTGTCACGGGAGCCACTTTTTGAAACATGCTAAATCCTTAGCTTAAGCACAATTGCAAGATGACATTGACAACGTAATTCTCCAATCGAGTGGTACATCTCCATACTGGTCGTCCTACGTGCGAGATTATCCTGATGAACATCTCCCTCAATGGATGGATTGGACGAATCACGAACAACAACATGCCACTTATCTAGTAGCCACTCAGAAGTTCTGACTTAATATCTTATCATTTCTTTCTGTGGCGGTACGTAAAAGGCAAAGTATCCGTTCCTGTTGATTTGGTGGAGATTATACACCATAAGACTGCCACCAACCATGGACTTGATTCAGATATCTTCACACGCATTTAGGAAGAAATATACATTACTGACTCGATGTGTGTCGCGTGACAAAGGGTTCACTCATAGTACATACGTATGTGATTGTCTCTCTCTAACAAAATTTAAGAGAATTCAATACAATTCTATTACAAACTCAAACTCAGTGGCGCAACAGCCCATGAGGGCCAGGGCCTACTGTGCCCTTCTCAGTATAGGTGACCGCTGAGGTGCATGAGCAGATATCCCGATCAGGTGGTCAGTTTGAAGCGAGAACCTCAGTCTCCAAGCAAGTTTGGTACTCATTTATCGACCCACTGCAGTACAATTCTATTACAAGCAACATATAATATTTTACATTGATCTTGATTTACAATGCATAGAAACTGTATACTTCTTTATGAATTACCGTAAACATAGAGATGAATTTGAATCTCAGAGAATGCAGTACACTATGAGGCTATTAATTCCGGTTAGTCAACCTTTGTTAAAGTATTGGCGGAATTAGCTCTTACACGATAAATCATTACATTCACTCACTCGAAAGCTTGACCGTGGCTTTTAGAGCAAAAAAAATCATCCCCAGTAGCTCTTGAGTAATTTCAAACCCTGATGATAATAAACACACACTTAAAGTAAAACGATGGCTATTGGCGACAGTCCTCGTGTGTGTGGGTACTTTTGATTTTTCCTCAAGTCATGAGAGGAACAACAGATTTGGAAACCCACATTTCAAACTTCGTCACCAAGATAATGAATTGCGATTTTAATTGCTGTAGAATTTATTAGGTGAGAACTTACCTGAATCTTGATATAACAAATAATACTAAAAGAAATTTTTTTTATAAGTCAATTCCTGCTTAGGTCAACAAAGAAAAATTTTGCCTTGGTTACTTTTTATTGAACAATTACGATTAATAAAAATATGTATAATACATATACAAGAATCACAATATCATGTGCCAATTTTTTTCTTTCGTATAAAACTAAGGAACTAGTATGATATCACGGGGCAAGGCGCCAAGCGTTGCTTGGCGCGAAAAAGGAATCACGCCAAGTAGCGTATATTGTCGCTGGAATGGAATCCAAGATGGCGGCTTTGCGGTATCAAATCGTAAGGAAGATAATTTTAAAGAATTGTTTTGAAACACATTGAAATATATTTCAAAAGTAGAATATAGAAGAGATTGAGAATAACCAAGATCAATCAAAAAATAATGAATAGCAGTAAAAGTAACATGTACCAATAATACTACGCAGTATATAATAAAACGTAACATGTGCTAAAAATGCTATACTGTATATAATAATCTCCTATAATATAGTTTAATATTAATTATAACAAAGTATCGTATTGTAATATAAAAATTATAAATAAATAACATATTAATAATTATAAATAAATAACAAAATAATAATTACAATAAAGAACATAATAATTATAAATAAACAACATATATAATAATATTTATAAATAAATATACTAAAAAACAATTATAAATAACGATTATTATAATTACATAAAATAATAATTGTATTTTTATACTATATTATTAATAAAATAATTGTGCATAATATATATTAAAAATTAGTAATGAATATCAATTAAAAAGTACTGAAAACTTGCAATTTTCTAAAAACTGCAAAACTATCAAGGTAGCTACATTGAAACGTTATCACCCATCTTGGCGAATATAAACAACAACCTGACGCGTGAACCGTGATATGAAACTAGCACCGACTGTATTCACACTAAGTGTCATCCACTACAGCAGTGTTTCTCAAATTGTGGGATGCACCCCCCTAGGGAGGCATGAAAACCCTATGTGAGGGGCACGAGCATATCAAAAAATAAAAAACAAAAGATTTAAAAAAATTATTGAAAGGAAGCAAAGCAAAATACATTCTGATATAATAAAAAATAAAATACACATTTCACACTAATATAATACACTTTTAAAAGCCTCAGTAGTGTACAATGTATTTGATAATTATTATAACAATACTAAGTTAAAGAACGAATTTAATAATTACCAGGCTTTTCACATATATAAAATTATGTAAGCAATTTAATACTTATTATGATAATTTGTACCGTTTATAATTAAAATCTAACGTAGTTTTAGCGTCAAAGTATATTATAAGTGATTTCAATGCATTATTATTACCTGGACGGGGATGCGCGATGAAATTTAGGATTAAAAATTGGGTCGCAAATATTGATAGTTTGAGAAGCACCGTACTACAAGTTTAAAAAAATGTATTTGAACTTAAGTGAATGAATATAAAAAGTATTTTATTTTTACGATTGAAATTTTGAACAAGATATATAAATACATTCGAGCCTCCATATAACGAACCTCTATATTGCGAATTCTTCTATATAGCGAACTTTTTCCTGGAACGTTGAACTTTTCACGATTTTCTCCGTAAAATAACCTCTCTATAGCTAAGTGCATTTTCCATATAACGAACTTTTTCTTTTGTGATTCAATTTTTTCCCCTATGTTTAAAGTATTTCTGAACATTTCAAGTTATCTCTCTTTAACGCATTTTATGGTGGTCATAAATCTTGAACCGGTTTTATTAGATCCTAACTCAGCGAGAGCAATAGAGTTCTGGGCGTTTCATCCAAGAAGTGGAACCTTTAACCTCCATTGTCCAGTTCACTAGAAACAACTTCGAAATCCCCTTTCACACTCAGTGGAGTTGTCCCGTGTCCCCGTATTCTAGTTATAAAATAACGTGTGTTTAATATAACTTGTATGATTTAAATTTATGGCCTTCAAATTCATTAATTTTAATATAAAATTATTTTCTTAATATTGAAAATACAGACATACGACATTGTTTTCTATGCAGTTTTTCTTTCTTTCTTTTTTTTTTTTTGATGGGTAAGATATATAAAATAAACATATATTAATTTTAGAAAAGGTGTGAATAATTACATTTTTAATATATACTATTTATGAATTTAAAATTTGTTTTATGTGATTTATAAAGTATATTAAAAGATGTACCTCTATACAACGAATTTTCCGTATAACGAACTTTTTCCCGGGATTTAGCGACTTTGTTATATGGCGGTCCGACTGTATATATAAGGAGAGAGTAAACTAATAAGAATTGAAAAAGTGAAGCATTTTTAATCAAAATATGGTCCCGAATGTTTTATCAACTTTAATTGCAAGTATTTTAAAGAATGGTAGAGAGAGATAGAATGACTTATACAAAAAAAGAGAGAAATTATTTTTTTTCCTGATTTTAAAAGAAGGTACAATTAAATAAAGTTTGGAGAAATTCAATTAGTTGAGCACAGAACATTCTCAGACAAAAGAATTTAAAAATGGACGGTAAAATGTCTCAAATATATAACTTGTAAATAGCTACAAAAAGTACTTGTTTTAATTGTTACTATTTTAAAGAACAGCAGAACGATTTTATAAAGAAGCGGTACTTTTTTTTCTCCCCTTTTTTGTTTTTAATTTTCAAAAGGCGATAAAATTATTTTCTGAGAAATTCAATTAATTGATAAGACAGCGAATGCGAACAAAGGAAGGTGAGAATCGATGGCAAATTGTTTTAACCCTTTATAGAATCACTTTTTCTAGTGATGGTAAAACAAATATTTTATGGAATGAAACTAATTCCGAAAAAGAAAAATTCACATTTTTATTTTATTAAATAAAATTTATATGATTTGGAATTTTTTTGGTTTGAAATGTATGTTATTGAAAGACACTGTTAATACCTTTTAATCATTGTTTTCACATCCTATTCATAAATATAAAAAAAAATGTATTTTATGCATCCCAAATTTGCAAAAAAGTATTGAAAATTCGATATATTGTATGTTCACAAAGGAAAATAAGAACTTTAAGGATCTATACATTATACTTTTCTTGAAATTTAGGAAATTAGGAATCAAACTTAATAAACACAACAAAGAGCCGTGTTTTTAAGGAGAAGTACCGTTTCAATAAAATAAACAAGTAATATTAAAAAAATTAAGTCAATTCTTACTTATATAAGTCACTTCTTACTTATATTCTTATACTTATATAGGTGACCAAAGTAAAATTTTATTTTATTTATATTAAATAGTTACAATTTATATAAATATGTATATACATATGACAGAATCACAATATTAAGTGATAAAGTAGAAAGCGACTTTCCTTAAGATTTTCCATTTTCCTTTCTACAAAGGGCAGTGCTTCTCAAACTTTCAATGTTTGCGACCCAATATTCAATCATAATTTTCATCGCATCCCCCTCCATACACTAACAATGTATTAAATTCAATAATACTATGACGGTAAACCTAAAACACGACTTTAACCACTTAAGTGCCACCGGCGTATATTAACGTCTCACTCAGACTGTGCGTTAATTGCCCAGACGTATATATACGTCTTTCCGAAGTACGATATTTTCTGTGAAATGTTATCCATAAAATGATTCCGAAGGTTTAGGAATGCAATAAAATGACCTTGACAGTGTTTGCACAAAGGATTTACTTTTTTCAGATTATTTGATTATTCATTCACTCCCCCCCCCCTTAATACATGGCATACGCTTGCCTACGTGTTAAACGGTGGCATTGGGGAACGTTTCGTGCAATTTTTTATCAATATTTAAGGGACTAATTATAAGCCGTACAAATTATCAAGGTATGTGTTAAAGTTTGCATATAATTTTATATATGACAAGTCCATGAGGACACTGGTAATTGTTAAGCTTGTTTTTAACTTAGTATTGTTAAACTAATTATAAGATACATTGCGCAGCATTGATATATTTATAAGTGTATTATATCAGTGTAAATGTGTATTTAATTTTTTATCATGTCAGAATGTATTTGTATAAATTTTCAGTAAATTAATAATTTTTTAGATAATCTTTTGTTTTCGAATTTTTAATATACTCACGCCCCCTCCCCTTCGTAAGGTTATCATGCCCCCTCGGAGGGCGCATCCCACAGTTTGAGAAACACTGATATAGGGTGTTGAACTATTTTTTGTTTGTTTGTTACTATTTAGTTATTAATTAAATTTAGTTATTCTAATAAAATAGTATAGTAAAAAAGAAATCACATTCTCAGAAGTTAGGCCATCCCAGGCAGGATTAAAACCAAAGAGCTTTTGCTAAGGAATCCAATGCGCTATTCATTGCGCTACAGGAATACAACTAACGATTGTCCTTTCTATATGTTGTTGGCCTATTATTTTTGTTTCTATTTACGGTTTTTTTAATATAATTAACCAGTATTTGAAAAAACTGTTTTAACATCAAGTGTCATCCACTACAAATTTTAAAAAATGTATTTGAACTTGAATGGATGAATAAAAAGTGTGTGTATATATATATATATGTGTGTGTATATATATCTTGTTCAAATTTTCATTTTTAATGAAATACTTTTTATTCTTCCATTCAAGTTCAAATACATTTTTTTAAATTTGTAGTGGATGACACTTGATGTTAAAACAGTTTTTTCAAATACTCATTAATTATATTTAAAAAAGCGTAAATGGAAACAAAAATAATATATATATATAGGGAAAGAGAGAACTAATAGTAGAGGATTTGAAAAAAAAATTATATATACTCTTTACATGAAAGTCTAGGTATGGATATATTCTCTCTATTGACCACACATTTCTTAGTGTGATATATAGGGTTTCTAATTTCCCGGGTTTTTCCATTCCCGGAATTCTAGGAAATACTCATTTTATTTTTTTAAAAAAAAGTCGCTCAAAATTTTTAAAAAAAATTAAAAACAAGTTATTTACAAATAAAATCAATAATAATTGTATAAAATAAGGATACATAAAAATTCCAAAATTAATACTTATTTATATAATGAGCTGAAAAATACGAAAATTATATAAAAAATTGATTATTTATTTTTAAAATAAGATTTCAGAAACCATAAGCAATTCATACTTGTATCACTCAGCATAGTTCTAAGCTTCGTAACAAAAAATCCGGCAGCAGAAAATGATTTCTCGGCTTCAACTGATGTTCGAGGAATTTTTTTAAAGCCTCACATAGTTTTACAATATTTGGTGATGAATTTTAAGTCGAGTCGAATAACCACATCTCTTGTTTCATGATTTTGTTGAAAATAGTACTTTTTTTTTTATTTAACAATATAAAACTTTTGTTTTAAAGTAAATTGCTTCCTCTAATTTTTCGTTCAACACGCCATAGGTATTCCTTTCAAAATCTCTATGCTCTCTTCTTCTGAGTGCGAAGAGTTGGATATTGATTCCTCTTTTACAGAAAAGCTTTGTCTTTATCATTTGGGCTTCTCTAACCAAGCAATTTTCCTCTGCTATCGGAAATATCGACAGTAGCTGCAGCTGCTACGAATTTCCTCCCAAAATTCAGGTATTGCATTAATCCTATTAAACTAAAATTGCGTCTCTCATTAATTCTTTGGATTAGAGAATATTTCATATTTTTCACAAATTCTGAATTTTGCTCGTTCAATTTTTCAATAACGAAATAAAATACACTTTCTGCAATTAGCAAAGTTGCATTTCTCGACTGCATAGTTTTTCTCTAAGCTAATTTTTACTTTCTTTAAGCCTGCTACAATTGTAGTCACAGTTTCAAACTCAACTTTGGGCATTGTGCGTTCTTCTTTTATGTCAAATAATGCATTTAAAATTGCTGTATTTTTCTAAAAATCATTGCCAACAAATTATTTCAGCTTGTTTTGGTATCCAAACAAACCATCTTTTCATCAAATCATCCATTCCCGGGAACGAAGTATAATTCCCTAGAATATAAAAAGTACAGAAATCTTATCCTTTCCCGGGAACCCGGGTGACATACAACAGCTATTAAATGCCACAATCATAGAGTGAGAATTAACGTCTCATTCTTCAGCAACACGAGGGCTTTTGGTGAAGGACTACCTCGTAATTTTGAAATACGGTCAAGTGACGAGGATGACACTTGAGCTAGAAACCCCCTCTCTTTCCCCATCACACCCACAGGGGAACGCTTGAGCTTCGAGAGATTTAACATGCATCGCTCCCCTACATGGCGAGTCTTCAGCGGTACTAGACTCGAACTGATGACACGCCGGCCTCGAGCGCGTTACCTTGACACCTAGGCTGGCGCGGCCACTAGAGGGGCTATTGACGAAGGACATTTTGATTTCAATTTTCGATCAAGTGATGAGGAGGACACCTGAGGTAAGAACGCACTCTCAACATTTCCACACCACTCCGATGAAAGGGCTAAGAGCCTTAACGTGCAACAGCCGTCTACATGGTGGATCTCTAGTGACTTTAACACACATTTCGATAAAAAAATATTCGTAACATAAATTTGCGACTAGAAATAACTAGACCAACTAGAAAGCCCTCGTGTAGCTGAACAGTGCGACGTAAATATTTACTCACTCACACATGTGACGATAACTAGAGCTAAACGGTTACATTGACTACATGTGATAGAGATTCAAACGTTTCATCCCATGGTGTGGTGTGATAGTTAGGAGAGGTGGGTGCCAGCTCAGGTGTCGTCCTCGTCACTTGACCATGGCTGAAAATGACGAAGTCCATCGCCAAAAGCCCTCGTGTAGCTGAACAGAGTGCGATGTTAATATTCATTCACTCATTCACTCAAACTTTTTAAAGCCGCGGTAGCCTAGTGGTTAAGGTATCGAATCGTGGCTAGTTTGAAACGAGTTCGAGCCCAGTACCACTAAAGACCCACCGTGTAGGGAAGCGATGCATGTTAAATGTGTCGAGCGCTCAAACGTCCTCTCGTTAGTTTGGTGTGGTAGTTAGGAGAGGGGACTGCCAGTTCAGGTGTCGTCCTCGTCACTTGACCATGGTTCAAAATGACGAGGTCCGTCGCCAAAAGCCCTCGTGTAGCTGAACAGTGCAATGTTAATTTTCACTCACTCACTCAAACTTTTCAACTCTCCTACTGTTTTGTATAATTCATACTCTCTCTATATATACTTATTCATATATATCTTGTTCAAATTTTCAATCGTTAATAAAATACTTTTTATTCATCCCCTCAATTTCAGATACATTTTTTAAACTTGTAGTGGATGACACTTGGTGTTATATATAATACAGTTTTTTCAAATGTTAATTCATTAATTTAATTTAATGAAGGATTAAATTGTAACAAACAATATTAATAGTCCAGCAGATTATATTGAAAGGAAAATGAAAAATTGCGAGGAAAATCGCTTTCTATTTTGTTACTTAATATTATGATTGTGTGTGTGTCATATATATTTATATTAATTGTAATTTTTTTTAATATAAAGTAATTAAATAAAAATGTTCTTTGTTAACCCAAGTAGGAATTGACTTGAAGTTTTTTTTTCTATACATATATTACTTGTTTATACGTGCTTTCATTCTGACCTGAGGGGGCAAAACTTTTTTACTTTCAAGTTTACTCGAAAACTTGAGATTCGCAATTTTGTAGTTAATAATAGTAATTACTGGAATTATTCATACATTAACCATATACGCGATGGAATCATATTTAATGTAAAATTACTTTTTAAAGTGATATTACTATTATAAAATCCATTAGTAAACTATCAAATATTACACAGTTGAAAAAAAAAGAAATATTGACAGGCAAAAAGAGAGTCAGTATTAGTAAGACGTAAAAAAGACACTAGTTGTCTGAGCAATTTCTGAAAGGATTCAAATACCGAAAAAAAACATTTTTTCCCTGAATTTTAAAAACTTTCTTCTATGAACGATAAACACATGCACAACTACAGCATTTGTTTTGATAGCAATCAGATCCATTTTGGAGGGGAAAAAAACACAGACAGGGAATGCATTAGTGATTACATCATATGCTCTCCCTCTGTCTGGGAACTCCCCCAAGTTTTCGCTTTGCGACACTTAGCTGAAGTGCCATTTTCTTTGAGTGCCGTTCTTGTATAAATTATTTATTTCCTAGTTCAACTCATCTTTTTAAAAGCATTTTAGTCTATCGACAGAGTTGATATAGTCTTAAAAAATAATTACTATTGCTTACATTAATATTGACTCTTTTGTATGGGGAGTTAATCAATATAATTATGAGGTATTTGTTCATTATAATTAATATTTTTTTCTTAGAAACAAGTAGAGAATATATGGAAGATTAGTTTTGTTTCAAATCATGACGATAGATTAAACCAATTGATTGTTTATTAAGTTAGAGTTTTGGAAATAAACGAGGGCTTTTGCCCGTATACCTCGAAATCTTGAACCTCGTTTAAAAGACAATAACACACGTGATTTAAACTCCACTCTATGAACTTGCAAGCCACGCCAATGTAAGGACTTTGAGCCTCGACAGATTTGACACTCGCGCGAGCATCAACTCCTCTACTGAGCTGATCATTAATGATACCATGACTCGAACGCGAGACTCTCTACATAAATAACATATTCCTCGAGTTTAGGAAAGTGTTCATTCGGCTACAAACAACAATCATAATTAGAGTGATTGCGCTTCAGTTAACTGTTAAACAGCAAATTAATGAGTATACTATTAAGTGAGCATTTCTTAAAAACAACTATGCATGTAATCATTCTATTTTCGTGTTTAGAATGTTCAAGAATTTCTTTTTTTTTTTTTTTTTTTGAATAAATTGTTATTAAAAACCTACAAAACACTTTATAAATTAACAAGAGTTCATTGTTGCTAAAAGTTTTCTAGACGCAAAACTCCACTGACAACAGCCCATGAGCTCCAAATTTTGAATAAGAATTCGAAGAGGTCGACATCTGAGCTATTGTTTCAATCCCTTCATCCATGTCACATCAACGTGAGGACTTCGAGTGAATTCTATTCGTAGGTTCATTGTTTTCACAAATGATTTCCTCTACTTGTCAATGCTAATCAAATCCAGGCTTTTTTTAGAGACCAACTTTTTATTTTTGATATGATATCGCCACACTCCACATAAACAATACAATAGTTGCAGTTAATATCTTTCTTTGGGATTTAGAGCAACAAAGGCTATTATCCCTAAGCAATACAAACAGTTAAAAACTAACACTGTAAACATTAAATTTTTCTTCTCACTCATTTATCTCAGTCCCTCCGTTCGTTAAAATTTTTCTTCCTCTCTCTTTCTCGTCTAATTCATTTTTTATTATTGTTATGTGGTCGCGGTAGCCTAGTGGTCAAGGTATTGGATCGTGGCTGACTTGTCCCGAGTTCTAGCCCAGTACCACTAAAGACCTGCCGTGTAGGGGAGTTATGCACATTAAATCTGTCGACAGCTCAACCGTCTTCCCGTTGGTGTGGTGTGGTAGTTAGGAATGGGGGTGCCAGTTCAGGTGTCGTCCTCGTCACTTGACCATGGTTCAAAATGACGAGGTCCGTCGCTAAGAGCCCTAGAGTAGCTGATTTGATTTTTTTTTCTTTTTTTATGGCGCAAGGATCAATTTAGACCAAAATGCGCCAAGAGAACCTAGAACAGCTGAATAACCCGATGTTTATTTTTACTCACAATCTAAAATAATGACATGTTTTTATTTCTACTCATTCTAACAATGTATTTTAGGCAGCCATTGGGCCATAGTTGCAAGTGCGAGGCTCCGGTGATATTTTAGTAAATCCACGCATTCGAGTCCAGATTCCATTAGTAAAAATCGTCTTACCGAGAAGCTGATGCATTTTATTGTAAATAGCGATCCACAAAGGCCTCGCTTTTTCTTGCATATCATGTGCAAGGGGCCTGCTCAGATATCGACTTCGTCATCTAAACGCAGTTCAAATTTACAATGCTTTGGTTAATACACTTTTGAGTCGGGCAGAGATATTCAGCAGTCGGTTTAACAAACCAGCAAACATAATAACGACAATAGAAATAGTTTATTTTCCTGTTCCGTGAAAGTGTATTTATTCGGTAAAAAAAAAGTTCCCAATAGCTTAAATAAAATATCTAACAGAGGCGCATAGTAATGAGATTTCGAGTTCGGGATTTACATTGTAAAAGGAATCGGAAAAATAGAAGGAATGGCATTCCGTGAGGACCTCTCACATCTCGTCCATGCATTATTCATCTAAGACACGTGTGGATATTTGCGAAAAACAGAATGCGATGGATTTTCAATAATATGAATAGACAAAAGATAGACAATTCCGTTTATGCTCGCTCGAGAAAAAAATGAATTTTTTCAACTATAAAGCATGAAATATACACGGGGCAACACGGTAGCTACTGCGGAGAGACCTCGCCATTTTAGATCACAATGAAGTGACGAGAACTACACCTAAACTGGCATTACTTAATCAAATTTCTACACCATATGAGGTTACGTCGTAGCGAACGTTTATCACAACGTGCCATTTTTTGCTAAAGTGTATAATGAGGTATAGACGTTCCGTCAAATAATTTTGACTTTTAATTATTGGGGAAATAATAAAACTAAGTAATAACAACACAAAACTTTATTTACTACGAAAAAATTTATTTGCTCTGTATAGCTATAAATGTTTTAGTTATAAGAGAGAGTGTAGTTCAAATTATATAAAGTACCATTCGTGTGACTTCTGTAGTTGAAGATTGTGTGGATGACAAATAACTTATATGAAGATTGTAAGATGTTTCTTTAAATAGAATGCATGCTGAATTGTGGAATCATCTGCCAAACAGTTTCTAAGCAATTAAGTATTTTTACTGCGGTTGGCTTTTTTGCAGGAGGATTTGTGATTTGTATCAGAATGCTGTTTTACAGACGATGTTCTGCATAACATAAAACACACACCTCTTTGTCACCTTTACTAATAATGCCATATTTCTAGATTCACCAAGTTTGAAATTCTCTGTTACACTTACTGTCTTGTAATTTTTGTTCTTTTGCTGTACTAGCCATATTAAAAAAGTTAAAAATCGTAAATATAACACAAATGAACTTTAAAATATAGTTGACAATAGATATAAAATATAGTTTATTCAACAAAATTGACTATGCTATGCGTAGACAAATTTTGCATCATAAGCAACTGTAGTCCACGGCGTAACTAAGGCAAGACAATAACAAAAGAAGGTGCTCACGATCACTCGTGTTCATACTTCATAGAGTGAACTTTGTTATTCACCAATTCCTACTATTAGCTCCCACTCTCCATATATTTATTTATTTAATTGTCTTCGTGGAGTTTTCAATCGTTAATAAAATACATTTTAAAGCGCTCCATTGAGCTGAAATTTTATATACGTGATTACTTTGGATGACAATACAGTCATTAAATTATAATTAATAAAAATTAATTGATGAAAACTAAATATTCAAAGAATTACAAATACAGCCACATTGGCATCATTTTTGGCGACTTAGCGACCCTTTCGGCGACTTGTGTCAAAACATGAAAAGTTTTTTTTTTTTTTCACATTTTAAAGCGCTCGTTTGAGCTGCAATTTTCTATACACTATTGTTTTGGGTAAAATTGCGACAATCTAATTATAATTAATTGACTGAAACTAATTATTTAAAGAATTAAAGATACAGCCACGTTGGTTTCATTTTTAGCAACTTGGGGCAAAATTTTGAAAGTTTTTTTTTTTTCTCACGTTTTAAAGCATTCAGTTGAACTGAAATTTTACACAATTGTTTTGGATGACAATACGATACTTTAATGATAATTACTAAAAATTAATTACCACTTAATGTTGTGATTCTGTCATATGTAAGTACATATTTATATTAATTGTAACTATTTAATAAAAAGTAGCTAAAAAATAAAAATTTTCTTTGTTGATCTAAGTAGGAATTTACATTATTTTTTTTTATATTACTTGCTTTTTAAATAAAATGCAAACAATTTTAATCACTGTCGTCCCCAAAATATTGTGTCGCGTGCCATTGGCGGCACATGTACCTCTGGTTCGCCATTTCTTGGCTACGATAACTGAAGTATCAAAATTTGATATAGCCTCGTATTAAAAACATTTGTATTTATTTTCATGAAAATTCAACTCAATTTTATTTTTCATTTTTTTATTTTTATTTATTATTATTATTATTTTGAGTCTCCTTAAAAAATCAATTCAAAACAAATTTTAGGAACAAAATTTAGTTTTTTGTCTAAAGTAAAAAAACGAATAGATTGCGACAAAAAACAGTTCAGAAAAAAATATTTGCCAATTATTACAGATCCGGTTAAAAATCGTTTTCTGTAACAAAAGTAAATTTTCTTACGAATAATTTTTTCTGTAACAGAAATTTTTTATGTATGAGCGGTATTTTTATATTGTCTGAGAAGATTTTCCAAGAACTCGGTGGAAAAATGAAATGGAATCAGGACAGAGCAAATGCACCCAGAAAGTTTTCCATATGGTCGCCGAGACAAATTAATAGAACCAATAATAAAATACAGATTATCTAATTTTTTGGTTAAAAATAATTTTCTGTAATGAATGCAAAATTTCTTACAAATAATTTTTTCTGTAACAGAGATTTTTTATGTATGAGAGGTATTTTTATGTATTTTTATATATGTGTGGGAAGATTTTCGAAGAACTCAGTGGAAAAATGAGGATTAGAATCAGGACAGCGCAAATGCACCCAGAAAGGTTTCCATATGGTCGCCGTGAACAAATTAATAGAACTATATAATACATGTAAATTACAGTTTTATAACTGGAGTAATGATTATGAACCGAGTTGTATAATTTGTCTAAAAGGGGGTTTGTCCCCCATTAGGTGGATGGGGGTTACTCTTCCTACTTATAATAAAAATGACTGAAAAAGACAAATATATGAAATTAGGTAAATTGCATTAAAATATCTTCAGTTTTGCTCTACCCGAAGAAAAATAAAATCATAAAATATTGGAAATATTACTTTTTTTATATGTAAAATATAAATTGATTCATTCAAATTTAAACTCTATTTTTTTTCAAAAAAGGTAAGAAATATGTCAACTTATCAAGTGGCTTTTTAAAAATATCTTGTACGAATAATTAACTCATGCTCATAAGGACAATACTTTTGAGCAATTTTTCTTACTCTTCAATGCCTTTCCAAACAGTAGGGATGAGTAAGGACTTGATCGCAAAATGGGTAGTTTAAGTCTCTGCTAACCGCATTCGTTTCAACCTCCATTTAAGAAAACGATTTTCATATGAAGTATGGAAAAAGTTTTGATGATCGCAAAAAAATTTAAACAAATTCACTAATAAAAATAAAAAAAGAAGATAAAACAATTGGTAAAATAAAGCAACACACAATAACAAAAAAAATCAAAAGTAAAAAATATCCAAATCTTAAATAAAACGCAATTAAAACTTCAGCAAAAATCGATCGACTAACACAGTGATAAAAACATTATCAAGCAATTCGATCATTTTAGTTTCAGTATTGGATAATAAATGGCGCCAATATCTTCAGTACATTTGGGCTGCCCTGATCTACTCTTCTTCAATTTTGTAATCTGTTATTCAAAATTATAGAGCTTTCTCATGCAAAAAAATTCAATACAAAATATTTTTAACTGTAGATAGGAATGAAATTCAAGCTGCATTAGTAAATAATGTGGAACTATATACATAAAGCAAATAGTCGGCCTAAGTAATAACTAGCAATTATTTAACGGTATTACAAAGCGAGTGAATATTAACGTCACACTGTTCAGCTACACGAGGGCTTTTGGTAACGGACCACGTAATTTTGAGCCATGGTTACCTTAGCTGGCACCCCCTTCTACTTCACACCACACCAACGGGATAACATTTGAGCTCTCGACAGATTTAACGTGCATCGTTGCCCTGCACGGCGGGTCTTCAGTAGTACTGGGCTCGAACTCGTGACAAAGCCAGCCACGATCCAATACCTAGACCACTCGGCTATCGTGGCCACACAAGCGAGTAAGAGCTGTGCAACTAAACTTTACATTTTCTTTTACTGCATTTTTTTTTTATTTGAGCCTATTGTTTGTGTTTTGTGTATTTGTATGTTTTACGTTTTCCTATTTTCCACGATGCATTCTAAAATGAGAACAATAAGCTTAACTTGCGAAATGTTATACAAATATAAAGTCGCATTATAAAAATTATTTTTGAAGTTATACTTCTTTTTGCGAGTTAGGGAAAAAGGATGAGAGTAAATTTTTACGATGCACGCATACCGTCACGGCACTGATGCGCGCGCACACCGTTGTCTAATATTTTAACATGCCACTTTTTTGGTGCTAGAGGACTAATACTTGGGGGATCGTAATAAATATTGTTATAAACCATATCTGTTGGGACGCATCCCCCGGTGCATTCCCCCTCTACAGCTTTTTGTCCAATATCTCGGCACCCGAGCCTCACAGTCTATTCGGATCTGGCTCATTCGATCCCTCTCTATCTGCTCTTCCAGTTATTATAATTTCATCCTCATAGGGTAATTTCTTCCATAGTTTTTTATTGTTTTAAACTTTTTAAAACTTTTTAAATTTGTTAAAATTTACAATATCTTGGCTCCTGTTCAAGTTTCCGACTCGAAATTTGAACCAACTGTTCCACTCGTTGAAACACATCCAGTCATTTAATTCATTCCTATTGTGTAGGCATGAAGAGGGCTTAAGCATTAAAATATCATGTTCCCATGTTAATCCTATAGAGACTGGAAAAAATTTCACTCCCTAAAGAATTGAGCTTGAGACTTAATTTTTAAAAGTCGGCCATATTTTCGTACTAGCGCGAGCTGTACATGGAATTGGCCCCCTCCGGTGCTCCCCGCCCTACAGGGCTTCCTCAGTAATAACTCTAATCCTATGCCACCTTGGTCGACCGCACAAGCTAGATTCGATTGTTCTCCCTATGAGCATTCAATATATACTTTTTCAGGACCATAGCATCATTTCTTTACCCATATTTAACATTTTAAAATTATTTTTAAAGTTTTAAATTTTTTTAATTCTTGCATAACTTTGAGGAATTTTGAGCTTCGTTAATGAATCTCGGACCATAGGTTTTCCTTGTTAAGCTCTTTCTTCTGTTATAATTCGTGTGTTGATAGCTGGACTAGGGGGCGTTATCACTAAAATTAGTATCCCCATGCTATTCCATTTGGGTTTGATCTTTTGATGATTTACGTCACAGTTGTCACCCCTCCCGGGGGAGTTAGTTTCGTTTTCCTTTCCCGAGCCAGCGCCGCCCCATTTGCAACTACAGACTTCGGACCAGTTCGAATGGATTCCTGTTTCCCCGCAACCAGACCGAGTTTTGAGTTGATGGGTGGCCTGCTTCTATATTTTGCTTAATTGTTTTAAATGTTTTAATTATATTTTAAAATGACCATAACTCGGGGGCTCAACAGGTGGAAGTCTTAATTTTCTCAGGAACGATTCTTCCAGCCGATACATTCAATATGAGGTCTCAGGTGTCACATTCAGTTCACTTCATTTCCAGATACAGTCTGCCGAACCCCCTTTCCCATGTTATTGGTCCTATTGTCCTTGTGTAGGGGTGCTTAAATTTATTTAAATCGTAATTATCTGGTCTGATTGACTTATGGTTAATATCGTTCAATTCTGCCCGTAGTCGCCTTTCGTCCTTGGTGCAGTTTACCCTGCTCAAGATTTTTAGAAAGACTTTAATCTTGTTAAGCCAAAGAAGTATAACTTCTTACGTGCGTACATAAGTACACACACACTTTTTTTTTGAAAATGTATTATCTTATCTTAAACGGTAATAAATAATTTTCACTGAGTATTAACTTTTTACAATGAGAAAACACGAAAGATTGATGACGAATCTCGTCATTTTTATCCCTGAACAATTGATGAGAATGACACTTGAGATGGGATTATATATTTCACATTTCCTCATCAAGTTAACATATGGAATTTAAACCTCGTTTGATTTACCATGCATCTGCCCTCTACGGGAATATTGGTGCAAGGCCCTGACATTCAAACCAATAACTCGAATGAAACAAAAACAAACCGTAAATTCACTACTATGACTACCTGGCACCACCACGCCCACAAAAACTAATTACAGTCGAACTTCTATATTGAGAATTTTTCTATATAGCGAACTTTTTCATGGAACCTTGAACATTTCACAATTTTTCTTCGTAAATTAACCTTTCTATAGCGAAGTGCATTTTTTATATAAGGAACTTTTTCTTTTGTGATTCAATTTTTTTCTCCCCCTTTTTTTTAAAAGTATTTCTGAAAACATTTCAAGTTATTCTCTCTTTAATACATTTTATGATGGTCATAAATCTTGAACTGGTTTTATTGGATCCTAACTCACCGAGATCAATAGAGTTCTGAATGTTTTTTCCAACCAGTGCAACTTTTAACCCCCATTGTCCAGTTCACTAGAAACATCTTCGATATCCTCTTTCACCCTCAGTGGAGTTGCCCGTGTTCTAATTATAAAATAATGCATGTTTAATAATACTCTTGTGTGCTTTAAATCATAAAATGTCCTTAAATTCATTAATTTTAAAGTTAAATTATTTTCTTAATACTGAAAACACACAGTGTATTCTTCGACATTCTGTTTTCTTGTTTCCCTTGCGGGTGTTTTTTTATGGGTAAGATATATGAAATAAACATATATTCATTTTAAGAAAGGTGTGAATAATTACTTTTTTTAATGTATAGTGTTTATGAATTTAAAATTTGCTTTATTGGGTTTATGAAGTATATTAAAAAATGAACCTCTATATAACGAATTTTCCGTATAATGAACTTTTTTCCGGGATTTTTCGACTTCGTTATATAAAGGTCCGACTGTATTTTAAACCTTGACGCTTTTACCCGTAAACCGTACGAGCTACCGAATGAGTGAGTGAATGAATATTAACGTTGCGCTGTTCAGCTACTTCAGAGCTTTTGGCGAAGGATCTCGTCATTTTGAACAACGGTCAAGTGACCAGGAGACACCTGACCTGTCATTCTACCTCTCCTAACTACCGCACCACACCCACGAGAGGATTTTGTGCGGGTTATCGAAAGCTGGCTCCAACGGATTTGCCCGTACGCTGTACAGACACTGATTTTTTCCCACCTTTGATTAGCACAAATTTTGTATTCTTGTAGTGACATTATATTAGTGCTAGTGTTTTTAAGAGATGAAGTGTGTCCATGTGGTACTAAAATACTTCTCATCCGGGATTTTCTTCGTGGTGAAGCCGGGAATTTTTGGCAATGTGCAATTCGTTGCTTGAGAAGAAATGAAAATGAAAAGATAGTCCAAAAAAGCTGATATTATTTCTGTCCCCAACTGCAATGTTAGTATTATACTACGCTTCAAGTTATGTGTGTGCATATATATATATATATATATATATATATATATTTACACACACACACAAAATCTTTAACTATTTAACAAAGAGGTAAGAACATGAAATGTTTTTCAAAGTATGAGAGAAATTCTTTTCGGATATATTATCGGCCTAGAGAGTTATCAGAATGCGTTAAGGTTATCTTCGGCGAATGTTAAAGAACAGGGACCAAATTCGGAATATTTTTTCAGATATGAAAGTACTCACACACAAACATTAATATTACATTCTGGCTACACTATCCTGTAAATAATCACTAATTTTATCATACTACTCATTTTTATCCGAGTTGACATATTTTTTCTTTGATAAAATGTTTTGCATTTTTTTCCTGTACTGTATTTTTTTATGAAATATTTTGAAATTTTAGCTACTTTTTATAAAATAGTTACAATTAATATAAATATGTATATACATAGGACAGAATCACAACATTCAGTGGCAATTCATTTTTATTCATTATCATTAAAGTATCGTAGTGTCATCCAAAAAAATTCGTGTCTATAAAATTTCAGTTCGACTGAGAATGTTTTAAAACGTGACAAAAAAACCTTATAAAGTTTTGATACGTCGCCAAAATGATCGCTAAATCGCCAAAAATGATGTCAACGCAGCTGTATTTGTAATTCTTTAAATAATTAGTTTTAATCCATTAATTTTAAATTATAATTAAATTATTGTATTGTCATCCAAAATGATCATGTACATAAAATTTCAGCTCAAATGAGCACTTTATAAACTGTATTTTATTAAGATTGAAAATTCCACCAAGATAAATAAACAAACAAATAAATAAATATTTTGAGAGTGTGAGTTAATAGTAGGAATTGAAAAATTGAGGCATTTTTTCTGTCCGAAAATGTGCTCCGCTTCAAGTTCACGCTATCGTACATATGGCGAAAACAGCCATATGTACGATTCTTTGGTTTTTTTTATCACGCCAAGCAACCTATGCAACTAAGAGATATACCTTGATAAGCAAATATCAAGGTAACCATAATGTAATTTTACTGCCCATCTTGGCAAATATAAACGACACTCCTGTATCAAATTAGCACTCCAAAAGGAGTTACGCATTTTGATAACTAAGTCGACGATATGAAGCCTTATTCATAGCATGCAGAGTGTACTTATAGCAAGTAAACATTTAGGATTTTTTGTGTTCCACAATTAAAAATTAAAAAATAACGTAAAAAACTTTAAAATGAAAAATAAAAGTAAAATTCTTCCACATTTTCTGATTTTGTTAAGTACTATGCCTAATTATATCCAATAAAAAATGTTCCTTTATTGGGAACATTTTGGCCAACAAAAAATGACCTCTTAAAATGTTAAACAGTGAATTTCTTTCAATGAAATTAAGAGCATTGAATTCAAATTCTCAGTTGCTTTCTTACTATTTTACTGAAACTTTAATAGATTTAAAATATTTTACACATAAGAGTTTTACTATTGTTTACAAAATATGTTATCGAATAGATTAAAAAAACATTTGATAAACCGATTACAATCCCATATTTAGAAAAAAATAAAGGGAAATTTCTCTGTAGAGTTAATGAATATTCCCCCGGGGTCGAGAGAAAGTTCTCTTCGGTGCCGCTAACAAAAGATTTAAAATCTATAACACGTAATCGAATTCGTAAAAAAACGATATTCAATTTTAATCGGAAAAAAAAAGCATTCAAACTTCGTAGCAATTATTTTGGCTTTGTTATTCGATCTCTTTCCAAATATTTTACTTTTCCAATTACAATTAAAAACTTTTTTAATCCAATATGGGGTTACTCAATTAAGAAAAATCATTTATTGATCCAGGAAACTAATTTTTCTTTTCACCCTTAGGGTAATTAACGGATTCGGTTGCGTTCAGCCCCCCCCCCGTTTTCAGAAATTTAATCTTTTTTTGTTTTTTTATTTCTGTAAGAGCACAAACCGCAAAATAGGTTGACGTAAATTCTTTGATAAAGACCTTTTGCCTACAGGCACTCTTAATTAAATTCTTGTTTTTGGCGTTTTCTTGTAAAAGGAACGGTGTTTTTTCTTTTGTTCGAGATGTAGACGTAGTGATTTCAGGTTATTTTTATTTCTTTCAAAAAGAAACGTTGTTTATCTTTTTTTTATATACGTTTACAATTTATGTGAAATACACTCTGCTAACCATCCAAAAAGGCAACTTTATATACAAAACATCCAATAATGCTGAAAATTACCCGACGTGATCCTCTCGATAAGATATATGAATAATTAATAATGTACCGTGGATTGGTACTGAGAACATTGTAATACGTTAATCATATACTTCTAATACAATGTTTCTCAAATTGGAGGGCACACCCAGTATAGGGGTGCAAGGGGGTGCTCGAGCCTATTGAAAAGTCTAAAACAAAAGATTTTTAAAAAATTATTAATTTACTGAGAGTAAACGAAAAAAACATTCTGGAATAATAAAAAATAAAATACACATTTACTCTGATATAATACGCTTATAAATGTATCAGTACTTCACGATGTATTTTATACTATTAATTTAACAATTCTAAATTAAAAACCAGTTTAATAGTTACCAGTGGCCTTGTCATATATAAAATTATATACAAAAATTAACAATTATCTTAATAATTTGTACTGTTTGTAATTAATCCCTTGCCTGCTGATTAAAAGTAACGCAATTCGCTCCCAGATGACACCGTTTTCCACGTAGACGTGCTATGTGGCGAGTGTGATGTATTGGAAGGGAGGGGCGAAAGAAAAGGAATAAATAAGCAAATCTTAGCAAAATCTTTTTATTGCATTCCAAAGCATGTTTTAAGGTTTAAAAATAATTTTTATGGATAGCAGTGTACATAAAAGATCGTACTTCGGAACGACGTATATATAAGTCCAGGACAATTAACGTTTTGGCTGAGCTAGACTTATATATATGCCAGTGACACTTAAGAGGTTAAAATCGTATTGTAGCTTTAACGCCAAAGTATAGTATTATTGAATTCAAAACATTGTTATTGTATGGAAGGGGGGCGCGACGGAAATTATAATTAAATATTGGGTTGCAAATATTGGAAGTTAGAGAAGCACTGATCTAATAGAGGCCAAAATAAACATTCAGTATATAGTATACTTCATCGAGGTATAAGAATATCAGCCGAGCATCTTTTTTTAACTTTTCCCAAGGAAGAATTGTGCCTTATAGAGATTATAGGTTCTAAGTGAGTGTGATAAATCGTTACTCTTGTAGACAAAATTAAGACGCAGCGGTGAGACTATAAAACTAGAGGGACAGATCGACAAACTGGAAGGATTACTCCACAACTTCTTCATATTACGACCATGTTCCCGTTGTGTGCATGGCAATAACAAATCGTTATGACTTATTAGGAACCAAAGAGTAAAAAAACAAGGTGTGTCACACAACAAGCCACGTTCACACGCACTATTCGATCTTTTACTGTACAATGGAATACAGGCAAAGGGTGTGTTGCTGGGATTGCATTCATCTCAAAACTAAAGGTGTTTGTGTCTGCAAATATGTGTTAAAACGGCGACACATTGACAATCAGATGTCACATCATTGTCTTTAAAGATGAATCACGTTTCTAACTTTAACAGCAGGTTAGTCAGATTAATTTGTAAAGAAACCCTTGAGAAAGAAACCTTTGCCCATCATTCTGATCCTGCAACAAGTATTAGGGTTTGGGGTTATATTGGACTCCTTTCTCACGCTCTTTAGAAAGCACAGACCAAAGAACAGACAGTAGTCTGTTGTTCTTTACCTTTTGCGCTTGCCTGTAACTATATTGCAATATTTTATAGTAATTTATATAACAATATTTTATATAGATACTTACACGTACAGCTATTTTTAATGCATGTGATTTGTAGTTTATTTTGATTTTACAATTCAAGCCAAGAATTCAAACAGCCAATAAAGAAAAGAATTGCAATCAAAGTTCCTCCAAGGCGGTTAAAAAAAACCAACAAAAGGCTAATTTAATGGTGCCATGTCGATCGCGAACAAACATTTCAATCACACTACTTCTCTTTATTCATTTAAATGAAGAGCAAGGTAATATTTAACAACTCGCGAGGTTCGAATGTTCCAAACCCTCCTTTTGTAACGACAGAGCTATTCTCTTCTATTCGCCAAACGAGAACAAATACCCTGAAGCACATCTTCCTTATTGCATTTCTCACTCATCTGGAAGTAAGAGAATTCATTCTGACGTGGGAATCGACGAGAAAATTGAAATCGATTGAGCCTCGACGCCTTGCAAAATCAGTTTCGGCTTTCAATCGGCGAAAGAAAAATGAATTTATTTCTGCACGCTTTCCCTCTTTTCTTGAATATGCACTTAGAGATCAGGACTTTGTTTAGGGACTATTGTTTGTCCCGAATGGCTGCTTCGTAATTTCCCGCCTTTTCCTAGGAATGCGCGCGGGGGATATTGGGTATTTTCTTTGTTCGAGAATTGTGCTATTCCGAAGCGATTTGCGAGAGAACGAGTATTTCATTCTTTTTCGTAATAAGAAGCAATTTTTCGATTCAGTTCTTATCTGTAACTTACCAGAAACTGAAAATGTGCCGTTTTGTGGAAATGAAATAGTTTGGTGACAATATGTATCTTTCGGAGGACTTTTAATTACTTTTGGACAAAAGTGAGATAAAATTCTTTAGATTTGCTTATTGATTTTAAGGAAACACAGCTTATTTTATTAAAAAATTAATCATGTAAGTATTTTGAAGAATATGTATATTCTTTTTATTCTACTTTCTATCTTTATAAACTGCAGAAAAGAGAGTTCTATTTGGGTAAATTTATTACATCTAATTAGCTCTACAATGGGACCAATTTCTGCCACAATTTTATATTAATAATTTTGTAGCACGCGAAAATTTTTTAATGAAAAAGGAAGTCACTTCGCTCAGTATTTCATGATAATATAATGACTATATAGGGTGATTCGCTAACAGACCGACTGATTGATTGATTGACTGAATATTAACGTCGCACTGTTTGGCTACACGAGGGCTTTTGGTGACGGACCACGTAATTTTGAACCATGGTCAAGTTACGAGGACGACACCTGAGCTGGCACTCCTCTCCTGACTTCCACACCAATTAGAGGACGTTTGAGCCTCGATATATTTGACGTACATCACCCCACCACACACACACATGGTGGGTCTTCAGCGGTACTAGACTTGAACTCATAACACTCTGGCCACGATTCCATTACCTTAACCACTAGGCTACTGCGGCCACCCAAATGTGCCAAGAGATGAATGGGGGTCCTTTTCCACACCTTCTATAAGCAGGTTAGTGATCCTTTTCTTTATTTTCTTTCCTTTGACGTGGGCCGCGGTAGCCGAGTGGTATAGGTGTCGGATCGTGGCTTGCCTTGTCACGAGTTCGATTCCAGTACCACTAAAGACCCACCGTGTTGGGCAGCGATTCACGTTCAATCTGTCGAGATCTGAAATGTCCTCCCGTTAGTGTGGTGTGGTAGTTAGGAGAGGGGGGTGCCAGCTCAGGTGTCGTCCACGTCACTTGATCATGGTTAAAAATGACGTGGTCCGTCGCCAAAAGCCCTCGTGTAGCTGAACAGTGCGACGTTAATATTCAATCAATTCCTTTGACGTGTTTCTTTGTAACCTGGAACTCTGTTTTCCGGGCCACTTTTATTTGCCACACCCTCTTAAACTTTCTTAAAGGTGATTTTCTAGAAAATAACATGTTTTTAAAATATAATTTTGCAGATTGATTGGTTATATAAGTTTCACCTAATAAGAATTGTAAGGGCTGTTGGCGTTTGATGTCTTAATTTTAACCATGGTCAGGTCAAGAGGAAAACACCTCACATCAGCCATCTCGTTCTCCAAACTTCTACACCACGTCCATGTGAGTACATTCGCGACCTCCACATATTTACCGTACATCAAGCTCACTACCTGCAGAATCTTTAGAATAATAAGTTTTCAAATTCACAAGTAGATAGAAACAGTGGCCTACATCGGCCACTGATACGTTTGGTAGAAGAGTACATCAGCGTTTCTCAACCTGTGGGGCGCGCCCCCTGGGGGCGCGATACCTCTACGAGGGGGGGCGAGTATATTGAAAAGTCAAAAACAAAAGATTATTTAAAGAAATTATTAATTTACTCTCTTAAAGTAAAAAAACACAAAATACATTCTGACACAATAAAAAATAAAATACACACATTGATATAATACACTTATAAATGTATCAGAGTGCTATACAATGCATTTTATAATTAATTTAACAATACTAAGCTAAAAACAAGTATGATAATTAACAGTGACCCCATAGGCATGTATTAACACTTATCTTGATAATTTGTATAGTTTATAATGAATTCCTAAACTGCCAATTAAAACTTATGCCATTCGCTTCCCAATGCTATCGTTTTCCATGTAGATGCGTGCATGTGATATTTTTTTGGGTGGGAGGGGAAGAAAAGGGGAATAAATAAGCAAATCCTCTGAAATTAAATCCTTTGCAAACACTGTCAAGGTCCTTTTATAACATTCCAAAGCCATTGGAATAATTTTATGAATAGCAGTGCACAGAAAAGATCGTACTTCGGAAAGACGTATATATACGTTCAGAAAATTAATGCTTTGCCTGTGTGAGCGAGACGTTTATACACGCTCTTAAGAGGTTAAAGCCATATTGTAGCTTAAGCGTCAAAGTATAGTATTATTGAATTCAATATATTGTTATTGTATAAAGGGGGCGAGATGAAAATTATGATTGAATATTGAAAGTTCGAGAAGCACTGGAGTACATGTAAAATAACACAATTACCTCTCTCTCTCTAATGCAAAATACAAATAATTTGTGGAATCCTCTCTCCTTAGCTTTAATAAAATAAATCGGATAAATGGTAATTTTTTTCTGTCATTTATTCACCCTTACACAGTTTAGATACTTAGCGAATGTGACATGGTTTCAAGAAAATGTAAAGGAAAAAAAAAACTGGGTTATTGTTTAATTTAAATGTTTAGAATGTGCTTTAGAGTGGTTCCCGTTAGACCTTAGAGGCAGGACCTCCAAATAATATGCCCTTTGTCAACTCACAGTAAATAGAAATAGAGGCAGTCAGAGGGATGGGGATTTGTGGAGTAAAAAACAAATTGCAGAGGGGTAGCCGAGAAAAAAAATTTACACTCACATAAAAAAAAAGAAGAAAAAAAAGAGAGCAACTTAGAAGGAACGAAGCAAATGAAGATGAAAAAGAATGAACGAAAGAGTGTCAGCACAAAATTAAAAAGATGCAAAAAAGAAAGTAATTTGAACTGTTTTCTTTCACCTCACGTTCAGTTTCCAATCAGAGTTACTAGGAGGGGGTCACTCAGGGCCTAACATTTCATTCTACCTCTTTACCGAGACTTCCTCTAGCGTCAGAAGTTTCACCGAGGCTTTTATTCTTCATCTGAGATTGATTTTCTCCGTCTTCGTTGCAGCCATTAAATTTTAATCTGTAACGGAGTCCCTCAAGATTATCTCGAGGCAAAAATAAATTATTAAATAGAACACTACTGAAATTTTATGAAAAGAGTTAGGCTCTCTCAAGGGGTGAAATATTAATTAATTTTAACGCTAAAGCCTCCAAAAATTTAAGTTTTTAATTAACTGTGCATTTTCTAATTATCAAAGATTAAATTTAATATTGCAGTAGCTGAAAAAATAGCGTATGCTCATTTGTGTGAGACTATAAAATTAATACTTTCAAACTTTTGCTATTTTGGAATCTTAAGGAATTGTTCATAAATATTAATTCAAATAAATGATTTGGAGAACTGAAATTAATTGATAGCTTTGTTAATGAATAAAACGTAAATTTATAAAAAGGTTCTGAAACTGTGAGTGTGTCTGTGAAGTATAAATATTAAAAGATAGAGTACTTTCATTCTTAAAAAATACTTAATATACTTACTCTAATTACATTTGAAATCATTCTACTTTGATCAGAAACTGTTTAATTACATGTCTTGGAATGAATTAGATCATAGGTTCTCAACCTTTTTTGAATTGGCGCCCCCTTTTCTAGTAAATATTTCGATACCGCCCCCTTCCCACGCCAGAGAAATAAGAGCGTACATAATACATGGTGAAAACAAGAATTAAATTCTTAAGAAAATATTCTAACTAATAAAAAATACATTTTTTAAAGCCCCTAATTTTTTTTAACTTGCAAATCTGAAATAGCTATTGCCACGAATATATAGTTTTATAATACCTACAATCAACTTAAGGTAACAGGTATTAAAATTTACTTTTGTTAATACATAATCAGCATGTTTTTGTTTTTTTTAAATTTATTTTTATCTTTTTTAGACTATTTTTGGTTCATCTGCCCACATATTCCTCCATACCATCTCAAAACCACCTAACTTAGGCTGAGTCTTCTATTGCCCCCCTAAAAGCCTCAAACGCCCACAAGGGTATATTATCCCCTCTTGTTGAGAACCTATGAATTAGATGAATCAACACTTATATCATTTTGTTATCCTTTGAATAAAATTTCCCCCACACTTTGTTTTTACCAAATCGCATGCATCAATAAATTACAAATATTCAGAAAAAAAACTATTACATATTAAACTCTTCATATGACTTTTAATTTTAAAAATTCCTCATAAAGCTTAGTTAATGTAAAATTTTCTTTGGTACTTGGATACTTTGAAAATAATGTAAGGGGTATATGACTTTTCAGTCAAATATAACTTACGAAAATGTTTAATTGCGGCGCATTAACATATATTGAATTTATGTGAGTACGTTAACCATTCCACAGCAGAAATTACTAACATTTCACTATTAGTTGAGGAAATGTGGTCTCTATAATCTGAAAAAGCTAGGTTATTTTATTTAACTTTTATATTGGAAATATATTTGTTTTTACTTTCAGAAAATTAATGTTTTTCCTTTACACAATAGAATATTAATAAATAAATAACATTTTTTACACTAACATTGAATCTTACGATATTTTGAACTGAGATTTTTAGATAATGCAGGCCACGGTAGTCTAGTGGCTATAGTTACGAGTTGGTGGCTGGCGTGTCCTGAATTCAAGTCCTCGTGTCACTGAAAGCCCGATGAGAAGAGAAGCTGATACACGTTAAATCTATCGAAGGACAAAGTCCTCACATTGGCGTGGTGTTGAAGTTCGGATCAGGAATGCCAGATCCCAATTCCACAACGGTTCAAAAATATGAGATGTGTCGTTGATAGCCATCATGCTAATAAATTAATTCAGTGTTTCTCAAACTGGGGGGCGTGATAAACTCTACAAGGGGGGCGCGAGTATATCGAAAAGTCGAAAACAAAAGAATAAAAAAAAAATATTAATTTATTGAAAGGAAGCAAAACACAAAATACATTCCGACATAATAAAAAGTAAAATACACATTTACACTGATATAATACACTTATAAATGTATCAGTACAGCGCAATGTATTTCATAATGAATTTAACAGTACTAAGTTAAGAACAAGTTTAATAATTACCAGTGACCCTATGAGCATGTCATAAAATAATATATAAAATTTAATACTTGTCTTGATAATTTGTAATTTTAAATTAAATTACAAATTACCAAGACAAGTATAATGATAATTTATAATTAAAGTCGATATGTAGCTTTACGTCAAATTATATTATTGGATTCGAATACATTGTTATTGTATGGAGGGGGCGCAATAAAAATTATGATTGAAAGTTGGGTCGCAAGTATAAAAAGTTTGAGAAGCACTGAATTAATTAATAAACAATCACTTACTAATCTAAGAAATTAATATTAGCTTTATATTTTCGAATTCCATTTATTGCATGTCTTTTTAGGTAAAAGATTGACATTTTATATTTACTTTTTTTCGTTTTAATAGTCAGCAACATTTCCTTATACATTTCTCCAACTTATTCTGATAGGAATAAGATTAGGGTATACGATTAGACTTACCTCAGCGTTTCTCAAATTGGGGTGTGCGCCCCCTAGGGGGCATGATATCCCTATGTGGGGGACACGTGCATTTTGAAAAGCTGAAAATAAAAGGTTTAAGACAAGTATTAATTTACAGAAAAAAAAGCAAAACCAAATACATTCTAATATAATAAAAATGAAATGCATATTTACACTAATATAACATACATATAAATTTATCAGTACGTTAAAGGGTATTTGACAATTAATTTATCAATGCGAAATTTAAAACAAGTTTAATAATTACTAGTGCCTTCCGTGGGCTTGACCTATGCAAAATTTGTATGGTTTATAATTTAAGGCGTATTGTAGCTTTAGCGTTAAATTGCATTTTTATTGCATTTAAAACATTGTTATTACAGGAGGGGGATATGAAAATTATGATTAAAGATTGGGTCGCAAATATTGAAAGTTTGAGAAGCACCGACTTATATAGTATAAGAAACGCTTATTTTATAAATTAAACATAACCTTTGGAACTCGCGATAATCGAACAGTCATAGTCACGAAATTACGACTGTTGATGTCCATAAACCAAGTCTTAGTTGCACAACTTGATTCCCGTTAAAATCGATCAATTGTTGTTAAAGTAGCACTTGGAAGTAACACAAGAGTTTGGTATAGTCTTTCTAACTTTAAGCCATAGTAAAGGGAAGAAGATGACGCCTAAAATGGCATTATTTCCTCCAAAATTCCACATCACTCCAACTGCAGAACTTTGAACTATGTGGATTTAATGGGCTTTCATGTGCAGATGAATCTTAAGAGACATCAGGACTTGAACCTATAGCTTGACAGGACAGCGCAGACCAAGAATTGCCGTAGAGAGAAGGCAAGTTTCAAATGTATCCTATACTAATTTCGCAACAGTTGGAAATTCCTAAATCCTTCTCCAACATCAAGCAAGTTAGTCTAGCAAAATCTTAATAAAAGCGAAATCCAACAGCTACCCTATAGTAGAAAACAACATCCTTGGTAGCCAAGTGGTCAAGGCATCGTGGCGGGCATGTCATAAGTTCTAGCCCAGTACCACTAAAGATACGCAGTGTAGGGGCACGATGCCTGTTAAATCTGCCCCGAGAACTCAAACGTCTTCCCGTTGGCATGGTGTGGTAATTAGGAGAGGGAGGTGCCCACTAGAGGTGTCTTCCTCGTCACTTGACCATGGTTCAAAATGACAAGGTCCGTCGCCAAAAGCCCTCGTGTAGCTTAACAGTGCGACGTTAATATTCACTCACTCATCGTAGAAAACAAGAAAGTGAGAGTAATATCTGTGTCACACTATAAAGCTGCACGAGGGCTATTGTAGACGGACCTCGTAGTTCTGAATCATGTTCAAGTGACGAGGATGACACCTGAGCTGGCACTTGTCTCTCTAAGCTTCCACACCCCACCAAAGGGAGTTCGTTTGAGCCTCGCCAGAGTTAACGTACTTCATTCCCCTCTATAGGGCGGGTCTGCAGCCGTTTAACCTGGCACTTCTTGCGCAAGATATGTCTTACACACCGTCTAACCTTTTTCGACGCTCCTAAACATTTTTTAGAAAATGGATAGTTTCTCGTGTAGCTGACTTTAAGGTCCTATTCTTTGAAGAGCCTTAGCTTGTAGGCGAATTCTAAATAAATATTTTTGGATACCGCCTCTTCGGGTATGTCCTACCCTGCGCGTGAACCACCTTAAAAGCTAAATACATGAGCACGTTTTAAATCTTCCTTATGCTATGGCGTATTATTCTAATTATGATGAAGAAATGTGATATTTAAGTAATTTAGTAGATACAGTATTTAATAGATATAGTACAACAGTATTTTCGGATGAAGATATTCTCTTCGCATTTATGATGAGGAAGAATTAAATGATGAAGAGTATAACAACAAGCATGATTCCTCTACTGAAATCGATCTAGATTTAGAAGAGGGAGACACTGCTGAAAATAAATGTTTTATATGTAGAGACGCAGAAGCATTTGGGAAGAACGTCATTTTAAAGGAGACAACGGGTACACACACATCTTATTCATTTTCAGATGAACTTTTGAAAAAAAAAACTATTCCTGAATCAACAAGAGAAAAAAAAAGAAATTCCAAAATTTTTGAATTTAAATAATAGAGAAATTTACTCCTATATGTATAGTTTTAAAAAGATACAAATTTAAAAAAAAAAATTAAGATCCAGTGAAAACATCGCGCTCACTCGCGACTAGATTAAAGGAGTGTATAAACAATCTACTGAATGCCCTTACAAATAGAACAGAAAAACTAAATTTACGTTTGAAAAATGTCATAAACATATTATATTTCCTACTTGTCTTCCTGTTTAACCTTTTTATAAAAATTTTACGGTAAAAACAGGATGTAAACACTTTTGGGTATGAGATACCCGGTGCGAGAACTTTTTCAGACGTTTTTATTGCACGAGTGATGCCTAGTTGAGCTCTAACTCATGACACGCCCACCCTGAGTCCGTGACTTTGACTACTAGACTCCCTGTCAAAGGAAACGAGAAAAACCTATTTAAAGAACGATGGCAGCGTTACAATAACCAATCACATTCTGTTTTTTAAATTACAACCGATGACATCACTTGAAATGCGAGTAGGACATTTTGTGATTTGAGGGTCAAATCGAGCAATAGATGTCAGAAAGGAATGTGACCAGAAATATATTTATTGCGTTGAGTCTTTTTGACTTTGTTATATATCTTTTTTATTTAATACTCTTTCTTCTATCGCTTTGTAGACAGAAATATTTTTAAAGTGAGACTGACATTTAGTTTTTGGGCTGGAAATAATGCTAGGATGTCCTTGAACTTCAAAAGAAGCGAATATTTGATTTATGTCACTAGGAAAGAAGAAAGAAGAATTTGAAAATAGAAAATATTGTTTATAACCATATTCTTATAAATATGCATTATATAACACTGTAGCCCAGGGTTGTTAAACTCTGGTGTTGCATGCGGCCCACAACGAGCAATTTTGTAGCCCGGTCAGTATATTGGTACACAATAATATATAATAAAATATCAATATTTCTCCCGAAATAGGAAAGGTAGTAGTAGAAAAGAGATATCAAGTGTCAGAAGGTACATATTAAATTTGTCTTGTTCTTTTGCATATGTTTATTATGCTTAAATTGTAATAAACATATTTTTCCATAAATTTTGATTTTCTTTGCTACCCACCTTAACCCTTTATCTACCGCATTATGATTTACTGCAGTTTTTTTCATGCAGTATGTTTTTTGAATCACTACATTGAAAATTAAGGAATATACATAAACAAAATACTCAACTTTGGGAAATTTAATCCGTTGGAGCTCATTAATTAATCAAAGATATTTCACTGTAAAATTAATTATATATACTGTTCACTTAAAATAAATAATCAAATTGTTTTCTAAGGTCTTCAGTTACATCCAAAAAAAATAAGACACAATTTGACCTCAACTATTTTTTAGGAACAAAAATGAAAATCTTCGCAATGCGCTGAAAACGCAATTTCTGCTATATAACTATTCGACTTCCCCGCTAAAATACTCATCGTAGAAATACGTGCTGCCATATATTTTGGAAGAGTGATTTCAAAGAATATTCCTGCTAAGTATCGTCAGAATATTCGTAAAAAGGGTTATTCTATGTAATTTTAAAGTGAGTGGGACTTATAAGTACCGTCGGTAGATAAAGGGTTTAGTTAAATCTTGTTTATTTGACCCAAAGTCAGCCTTTGAGTTTGACTCCCTTTCTGTAGCCAAATAGTCATTGACATCCTGGTTCTCCTTTCTTAGTATTCGAGTCTTATTGTAACTTAACACCCACGTGTCAGGGAATAATGCAAGTTGAAAGACTGAGGAGTGAATGTGTAGAGTAGAATGCCAACTCAATTTGTGTTACGGGTTCTATTCGCGGCTTTACCCTAATCCTATTGGGGAAATATTTCTGTTACTTTTATTGGAGCTTAAAACCGCCTTCAGTTGAAAGAACTTGATTTTATGCTAATATGAGTGATATTTAAACACTAGCAAAGTAAGTGTTAGAGTTAGTCATTACGCTGTTATTAAAGTGAAATTAACAAAGTAAATTTGAGAAGTCTTGGTGAAAGGGAGAAGTTAGGCTGTGGATTATTGTTGACCCAGGAGAGATCTGGCCAGTTCTCTTCTACACGCGAGTTCTCTTCTACAGTTAAGTGTTTAATTATTTGGTTTACGAATTTAAGATCGTTAACTAAATTGACTAACTAAAACATGCAGAAATATTGTTAAAATTGATGTTGAGGTTCAGGATAAAGCAATAAAAGTACATTACTGGATATCATTGAAGGAAATAAAATGCTTTAAAATTATTAACTATATAAAATGGTATAATGAGAGACTGATAAATAATATTTATGATCCTATTCAAAAGGAGCTTAATTAAAGTAAATATATTTGCTAATTGAACGAAATCAATGTCAATGTCCACTAAAATGACCATTTTTCTTTTTTAAATACGGTTAAGTAAAAAAACTCGTTTTGACTGCTAAAGCTCCGCGTTGGATCATGAATTCTAAAACAATAAATGCAAAAAGAACGTAATTGCCCTGTCAAATGGCTGTATTTACGCGCTCATCGTATTTGTAGAAAAGCAGAATGTCCAATTTCACAATTTGCAACAACTGTATATTAATTGGGACACATAGCAAGTTGATATTTAAAACAAGTAATATAAAAAAAAATTTTTTTTTAGTCAATTCCTACTTAGATCAACAAAGGAAAATTTTATTTTAGCTACTTTTTATTAAATAGTTACAGTTAATATAAATATGTATATACATATGATAGAATCACAACATTAAGTGGTCATTAATTTTTATTCATTATCATTAAAGTATCGCATTGTCATCCAAAACAATCGTGTATATAAATTTCATTTCAACTGAATACTTTAACAAGTGAGAAAAAAACCTTTTCAAGTTTTGATACAAGTCGCCAAAAGAGTCGCTAAGTCACCAAAAATGATGCCAACGTGAATGTATTTGTAATTCTTTAAATAATTAGTTTTAATCAATTAATTTTTATTAATTATTTTTATGTTATTGTATTGTCATCCAAAATAAACCTGTATATAAAATTTCAGCTCAATGGAGCGCTTTAAAATGTATTTTATTGACGATTGAAAATTCCACCCAGATAAATAAATATATAGAGATTGTGAGCTAATAGGAGGAATTGAAAAAAGAGCGGGGGAGACAAGTACAATACAAAAAATTGAGTTTTTTCATATACCTTTCAAATACGATATATTTGTACCAATACACACTAACATAAGATTTCTAAGAATATTAAAAAATTCAAAAAGACACGTTCAAAATATTTTGCATTTTAACTTGATTTGATTTTAGCTTCCTTCTCACTGTGAGGCAACACGAAGGCCGTTAGCAAATTTTGACCCACGGTCAAGTGAGGGACGACATTTGAGCCAGAACTCTACTTTTCAAACTTCCCTGTGACCGCAGTAGCCTAGTGGTCAAGGTATTGAATCGTGGCTGGTGTGTCATAAGTTCGAGTTCAGTATCACTAAAGACCCACCGTGTAGGGGTACGATGCCCGTTAAATTTATTCAGAGGTCAAACGTCTTCCAGTTGGTGTGGTGTGGTAGTTAGGAGAAGGGGTTCCAGCTCAGGTGTCGTCCTCGTCATTTGACAATGGCTTAAAATGACGAGGTTCGTCGCCAAAAGCCCTCGTGTAGCTGAACAGTGCGATGTTAATATTCACTCACTCACTGGAAACTTTTAAATCAACACAAAATGCAAATATCATTTGTTATTGAAGATATAATCTCATTACTGCGGCACTTGCATGCGAGTATTCTTTCTAATTTATTCTTAATAAAATGTCAACAGAAAAAATAAATACCAGATTAAAACCTGAAAAAAGAAAACATATTTTATACTCTATTCTATTCAACAAATACAAAACTCAACAATTGTTTCTTAAGTGCTGTGAATTTAAACTCTCTAACATATTTAATATTATAACTTTTATCCCAAACTAACCTTTAAAGCTCACTATTTTTAACTAGACAGTGAGTAGTGACTTTACTAGAGATATTTTTTACTCGTTCTTTCAATTTTTTTTTCTCTTCTCACACTTTCCCAAAGCTGCCTCTTTATTATTTGCAACACAGCAGGGAAAACCTCTTTCGGTTTCGTCCTATCGCGAGGAAAATTACTTCAAAGGAGGTGCACCTCCCATCTAGACTCTCCTAAGTGGCCTTGAAAGTGCTCTCTGCCAGTACTAAGGGGCCATTTACGCTGTCCTCCGTACGAGCATCATTAGATGCACATCATTCTGATACTGAGAGGGAAAATCGCCCGCAGCTGCCCAGACCTGGCTCTGGAGTTATGGGGGTCTCATTTGCAGGTTTCTGACTTCTTTCAAGGAAGGAAAGCTTTAAAAGGTGAATTTTGTGCAGAAAAATGTGAATGAAACGTCAAAGTAGAAGATCCTATTCATTTGAAGTTGTTTGACAGAGGCAAATAGTACCAGAGTTCAAACACTCTTTGAAACAAAACAATAACTAAATGTAGTACATTTTGACCACTCAAATCTATTGTTTTAGATAGTAAATAAATAGTACTTGTTTACTTTTTGAATGTCTGCTTTCACCACTATTGAACTTAATTTTCAAAAATATGGTAAAAGCGAAGTATTTCCATTTTTCGAATGTCTGCTTTCATCTATAATGAACTTAATTTTCAAAGATATGATATAAGTGAAGCATTTTCTTTTTAATTAGTAAAATAATTTGAGTAAAACTTTGTAAATTTTTACAAGTAATTTAACAAATTTCTTTATGAATGCACTGTGATGTACCGTAATAACTTACCAGGAAAAATTGAAGCAATCAAATTATCAAACTCTCCGAAAATTGTGAAGTTATCATGTTTATCTGAAGAATAACCTGATAGACTGGAAACTAATGCATGTTTAGAAATAATAAGAATGAATTATTTAATGAATAATTAATTAAAGCAAACATAAATAAACAATGAATATTAAAAAAAAATGTTGTAATGTTGATTTTAATTCATATTTCTATGTTATTTTATTTGTGATATGTATGCAAACATTACGTCAAAAATGGTACGAAAAGATTTTAGAACACAATAGCATTATCTACGAAATACTCCCATGTTAACAACTTTCGAATTTATTTCGCTGTAACACGATTTCCATCTTCATTGGATTCCATCTCACGTTGACCTTCAGTGCTGGGCTAAGAAGGGTTGTATAATAGTACAACTCTCCCTCCCCCTTTTTCTTAAGTTTTTCTGGAACTATACTTCATGAAGAAAATCTCCAAATATGGCTCTATAAATAATGTCTTTTAACCATCCTTGATATTTGGGTAATAGAAAGGGCTGATAGTTTTAGACTTCGAATATGAAAGAGGTTGTCAAATTACGCTCACGCGTCATACAGTGAGGCACGAGGGAGGAGAGGGCAGAAAATGTTTCGTTAACTGTGCCAATTGTCAGGTTCAACAAGCATCAGGCGAGAATATCTTTGGGGATACATATGAGCCTCTCTGCAGGGTGTGCCAGGATTATTGGAGCAAACTTAATGGTGAGGTAGGAGACATCACAATGATTCAGATTTGCATAACAACCCATGGTCGGAAACATCACGGGAAAGTCGTATGGCAGGTACAGGGAGACATAAGACTGAGATAATCGGAAATATTTATAGGTCAAAGATATTACATGTGCTGTGGCGGTACTCTTTAAATATGATATAGGTGTAAGCCTTCACTTTGAAAAACACTATATACTCCGAGATCCTTCTACGTCAGCATCAATGGCTCGTACGCTGTTACTCTGATTATTCCGAACGATATCCAACACATTTTGTTTCATGCTGGGAGTTCTAGTCACTTGTAGATCGCCCTTGCTATGCCTATTACCTCGTATTGATTCATATTCACAGAAATTGTGATGCAAACTAGTAAACATCTGGTGGTCCTGTGCACCTTTCTATGCGTTCATACCTTTCACGATACAATCTTTATGCTACTCATGCATTGCTTTCTGCCAATCCGTAAATTAGGTACATGTGTGCCAGATAGCTATTCGTAAAACGGGGTATGAAAGTTCAAATGATTATAATAATGCAAGTGTGTTACCTCCAATGATCTTTAGAACAATGCACGCGTGTGCCAAACGAAGGCGTTTCTGACCATGGGTTGCTATGCAAAAATGATCATGATGTCCCCTACATCCTCTTAAAATCTGCCGCAATTACCCAGGGACATCCTGTATAAAATCAGCATGGAGATAATTAACAATGCATCTTGTTAATTTCATCCTCAGCATAGTGATAAGGAGTTGAGTGAGTGAATATTAACGTCGCACTGTTCAACTACTCAAGGGCTTTTGGCGACGGACATCGTAAATTTTTAACCATGGTCAAGTGATGAGGATGAGACCTGAGCAGGTGCCCCTCTCCTAACCCCACATCACACCAATAGTGTTGAGGATGACATGTGAGTTAGTGTACAACTTTTTAAACATTCTCAACCTTATGCGTGAGGTTTATTAACGTCCTCTTCCTTCAAATGTATGTTGCCACTCTGGGCGCATCGTGCAAATGGGGTTGATGCACGTTAAATCTATTGAGCTCAAAGTCCTTGCTGTGGCGAGGTACTGCAGTTTAGATAGGGGTGCCAACTCACGTATCGTCCACGTCACTTGATCGGGGTTCAGAATTGCGAGGTTTGTTTCCAATAGTCCTTGCATTGTTTTATAGTGCGACGTTAAACTAACTCTCATATAATGCCATCAGATATTCCATTGTTCTACAAAACGTATCGCTGATGTTAGGTTTAAGGCTTAACAAGCTTATAACAAAGTTAAAGCTTGATATAGACTTAGGTCTGACACTGTGCTTTATTTTCCACGTCATGAATGTAACAAATGGCAATACTTTTGCATTACTGAAAAGCATGTATTAATTTAAAAGCTAGGACATATGCTTAAAAAATAATAAATTATAATCAATTGTGTGAAAAAGTAAACCTTAGTAATTAATATGCGTACTAACCAATTTAACACAATAAAAGTTATGCAATACAGCGGTCGCAAATTTTTAGAGTTTCATGAACCGCAAAATGTATAATTTTTTTAATATTTAGCGGACCATTTATGTGAATTTACAAAAAAAGGTAAATGTATTTGTGTAATTAATTTAAGAAAGTACGATGACAGCGGTGCCGTAGGGGCTGGGTTCGAATTTAGGGTAAGGCATGGATATTTGTGTTGTAATCCTTCTCTTCTTTGTGATGTGGGCTGCACGCTTCTATGTTAGCCCCCATGTCCTACTTTGTGTGGTGCCCCAGGTTATAAATGTTCTCAATAAAAAATATACATATAAGAAAGTAATATAAATATTAATATAGCTAAGTTTATTAATATATGAAATGCACCCATTATAAATAACAAACTTATAAATTGAAGTGTTAGGCCATATCAAAATTTATCCTGATTGACTACTCTCAGCTTCAAATGTCGCTAGAAACACATGAAAAAGGATCTTAAAAGTCAATAAACTCAGAAAGAACGTCGCTTAAAGTAATATCTTGAATTTTAAGAAAAAAGTATATTGGATATTCCATAATATTTGTTAAAATGTGAGTGTGTTTAAACTTAAATCTTCATAAAAATATAAACCATGTCCAAAATTTCCCGTGGGCTATCAAAACTTTCTCACAGTGCCTGAGGGGTTAGTGAACCAGTGGTTGGTAACACCACGAATATATCAAATACATACGAGTATTCTTTCAAGTTTGAGTGAAGGTAAGCATCCGACGACTCCAATTAATAAAATAATTTAAAGTTTATAAAGGGACGAGGACGAACAAATGACCTCACAAGAACAAATTGAGTATATATGTTAACGTAGTAAAAGAGTATAATTCCGTTATTTCATAGAATAACTAGGTATTTTATTAAATAACTAGACAAGTCAGTTAAATATAATAGATAAAAAATTTCATACTTTACCTAGTTATTTTATTAAATAACAAGGTATTCTCTAAAATAACTAGGGATAGATCGTTAGACAATTTCAAAGATATTAAATAAATTAATGGATCTAGCTAAAATCTCTCGAAAAATACATTTTATCCCTTTTATGGATGAATAATTGGTAAATAATAAGGAAAAGCAGATGATATAATTTATTATGGCTCATATCGCTAACATTAGTTGACGGGTGTTGAAAAGCTAAAATGTTATTTTTTCGACAATTTGAGATTTTTGCATTTTCGAATTGTATAGATTTTAACCCTTCTAAAAATACCTTACATTAACTTCTAGGGTAATTAGAAGCCCTTAAAGCCTATTTTTAAGTAATCGTTGAAACTGGGCCACACCCATTTGAATGGCGCGCGCAAAATGTAAACAAAATACTTCGGTTTTACTTAAAAGCTGAACCTCTGATATAAACCAAAACACATTTATCTTTTATTGTAAATCGAGCCTTTTATTTTTTTATTTCCTAGCCGATTAGAAGTCTCACTGTGTACATTAAAATCAATTTATCTCAAAATGTAAATTTCGATGTACCTTTATTGAGAAACTACTGTTCATAGGTATGCAATTTTTTTATGATATATTCAGAAAGAGGGCTATATATAATATATACTAAAAGGAGCTTTTTGTAAAAAACTCAAATTTATTTTTTACAAATTTTTTATGTGAAAAATGGGTCAAATTTCACTATGTTTGATAAAATATTTTATAAATTATGAAAAAAATTCAAAATTAGCTAAAAGCTCATTTTAGTATAATGAGAAAGATGTGCCTTAATTGTATGAAAATTTTCAAGCATGTACATAAAAAAAATTTTGAGAAAAATTACATCGAGAACAGCCAATTTAACATTGTTGGTATAAAGGTTTCCAACTCCCCTTAAACAGAAAATTGAATAAAGAATATGTTGCAAAAACAGATTATATTTAAATATTATCAACAAAAATACATGCTGGGAAGAAAAACTGTTGCTTCATAAAACATAGTGTAAACTTTTTCAAACAAAAATATAAGAGAATATTAATTTAAATTTTAGGAGATACCTTTATTTAATTTTTAAACTTTTATCAGAGCAAGAATTGCTGGGATGACACTTTGGATTGAACTGCTTATTATTTTTGAAACAAGCACACTTTTCCTTACTACACTTTTTTTACGCGAGCACTTTTTAAATCCTTGTTGAGTGCCGTAACTTTGAGTTGTTGCAACAGATCGAAGCGTTGTGTCAGTATTTGGAACTTCTTTAAGGGAAATTAATACTTGCTGGTATATACTGAACTGATATCTAAAGTGCATTGTTGTATTCGGCCATATCTAGTTCTAATCGGAAAAAATTGTACCCAACGCAGCTAGAACCGGTTCAAAGAACTTCGAGTACCGTATTTCCTACTTTAACGATCAAGTAATCGTTTTATTCTGTAGAATACTTAGTCAAATTGTAGAATTCAATAATTTTATATACTTAAACTCTGACTTGTCTAGTTATATCATAAAATACCTAGTTATTCTATGAAATAACGGATTTCACACTTGAACGGTATCATGTACACAAAAAAATATAAAAAATTCTTTATTGTAGCGAAAATGCACTCGTTACAAACAAGCTTTAGAGAGCTTCAGAAACCACTCTCTCGAACAGTTCCACATTCAGGAACTAAGAGATATATATTTTTTTCTGTCTTATCGTAGTCAACACACAAAATGATTCTGATATCGACCAATTAGACCTTTGTCTCGAAGGTTCCTGATGTAGCTTCATGGAAATTTCCAGAAGTTTGATCCCAAAGACTTCTCGAGGCTTCTTTGGCGATATCATTTTTCGCCAAATTCGTCATGCGAAGTGCGACAACATCGCAAATTTGGTAGCCCTAGTAACATCTTCTAGGATAGCCATACACTATTTTTCAAGCTCATGCTGAGTAGCTAACTTTCTCTGTAAATGTTCCCTCAGGGAGAGAAAAACAACATACGTGGCGTGTTTCAATACTGCAGTGCGTATTTAGCATTGAATTACTGTGTGAAAGCAGTAAGATGAATAAAAACGGCTCTCCGAAGATCTTTAATCTCGAAGAATGAGACTTTTTAAGAATTTATAGTCTGTTTATCTAGAGAAGGGTGTTTTTTTTTCTCTCTGACTCTGAATTTACATATTCACAGCGGAATGATATTGTGTACGTATACAAATAAAAAATTTGAAAACTAAAACTACTCAGACAGAAATTTTTCTTAATATTTTTCACAAACAGAATGCAATATATTTAAAAGGAGTTTGCTTGAATTATACATTTTTTGAGAAATATTATTGGCATATATATATTCATTAAAAATGCATTATCATACATATTTATGCGGAAATACTTTGATAGTGATTCAAGGACAAAACGGATAAGATTCAATCTTGCTACCATGGCACAACCGAAAAGTACCATCTCATTGGGGAGTACTGTTTTTTTCCGGTTTTTTTTAAAGTTTATTCTATTATTGGTCACAGAACAGAACTATTCAAATGAAACTGAAGCTCACAATAGAAAATGGAGAAGTAAAACGTGCTATCTATTCTTTTCGAAAGCACATACACATTATTTGACTATTATTCCTAATTTCATTCAAATGTTGACATTAAGGTATCAGACTACATTCGGAACCTTGATTTTGTAAAAGCGTATAAATGGATAATATTTAAGATATTTAGAATTACTTAAATTAGAAAATGTATATAAAATGGTTTTAAAAATTTTATTACAATAAAAAATTATTTCAATACAATATTTTGACAAATATGAACACAGAATGACCCATTTTCAAAATATTCCCCTTTTGCAAAAATTGCTTCTATTACAATAATATTTTGCCTGTCTATAGCTCAGATCTCTCTACAGAGGCTCAACTAGAATTTTCGAAATATATAACTTAGAAGTGGGCTTATCCATATTTTACGACAACAGAGGGCAGAAATTTTAAGAAAAAAACGCCGATAATTATTTCAGTTGGTGGTAACTTTGAAAATAGAGTGAATTTTTTAAAAATCCTAGTTCAGACTCTCTAGAGAAGTCTTTATTTTATATAAGCGCGCGCGAACTATTATTATTTTAGAAGCATTTTTATAAAAGGAGAGCATTTTGAAAAAAGATTATTCTAAGTTAGTTTTTTGCCAACATATTGTATTTAAATATTTTTTTTTGTCAAAATGTTCTTAAAGCAATTTTATACTTGTATTCTAATCTAAGTGACACTAAATATCATGAATATTATCCGTTTATGCGCTTTTTTAAAATCACGGTTTCGAATGTAGTCGGATACCTTAAGGCAAGGGTGAGCAACTATCAGCCAGCAAACACAGTTTATTTCTGCCGCCCAACTAAACAGTCAGAAAACCAAATGGACAAATGTTCTACACTGGGTGTTGCCAATTTCAACCGATAAATTCAGAAGGGCGATAACAGGCAGCATCGAGACAAACAATCACCAAAGAACATGTGGTTGCCAACCTTGTTTAATAAGTGGATATCGTGCTAATAGTAGCTTTCACGAGGACCATGGTCCGATTAGGGGACTTGGAGTGCCGTGGTATGGTTGGAGAAACTTGCACGTGGGCAAATTTCTCACTTTTTTCAGAGTACTGACCACTGCACACCAGAACGTGTGGTTCGTACACGAGGGTGCACCAGCACATTTCTCCGATTGCGGTGTGTAAATACCTCCAAGATACATACCCCGGTAAGTGGGTTAGACGAGAGAGAGATGGACCTGTTGCTTATCTACCCCAGTTCCCGGACTTCAATAATTTGGACTTTTTTTGAGTGCGTGAATACTATTGTCGTACTGTTCAGCTAATCGAGGTCTTTTGGTGACGGGCTTTGTAATTTTAAACATGGGTCAAGTGACGAGGACGACACCTGAGCTGGCACTTCCTCTTCTAACTACCTCACCCCACTAACGGGAGAACGTTTGAGCTCCGCACAGATTTAACATGCATCGCGCGCCTACACGGTGGGTCTTCAGTGGTACTAAGCTTAAACTCCAGACACGCCGGCCACGAGTCCGTTACCTTGACCACTAGGATAACACGGCCACATTTCTTCTGTTGGGGGCCACCCCAAATCACTTGTTTATGATACTCCGGTTATACTAAAGAGTAGAATTTCACAGCACGGATCATCATCATCGTTTCAGCTAACATCACCAGCATTCACATTGGCTTGAGCACATCCGACAATTCTTCGTCCATCGGTGTCGACTATGATATGATCTATGCGGCCGTACCTTTAAACAATACGTGTGCCAATCACCTGTGATTGCATTTCTGATGTCGAGCTGTTTTGCAGTTTTCGTATTGTAAACATACTTTACGCTTAATAATTGTATTTCTTATCTGTTACTGCCCTTTTTTATTCCATTCGACATCACACCATTCATAACTGTTCTTTCGAATTACTAAGACGAAACTTGGTTTGAGATCCTTTGTTCTATGGTGATTTGTCATTCCCATGATGCATAATATTACCCCTTCTGAATTGGTTAGTGGAAGTTGGCATCACCCTCTGTATTTGGGTCAACATATTTTTAAGCAAGGTTTTCTTGCATAAAGGTAAACAGGATTAGGGCGTCTGACATTAGACTGCAAGCTTTGTTTTCTTCCCAATAAGAAAATTAGGCTATTTTACTTCACTTATATTTAATGACTTTTACCGGTTGATTCAAAATTAGTGTGACCAATTTTAAAAGCATATAGCTATTTATGGTGAATTTTTATCACTTTACTAATGGTTTTATTTTAAAAACGAATCATTTAAATTACTAATCTAAACATTTTTATTAGCGGGAGTTAATTATACTACTGAAATATCATCCTCTAACCCGGAACAAAATTTTAAGGCTTTTGAAGGATGTTTGTTGAAGTTCTGTTGCAAATAAAACATTTAAAAATGAAAAAAAAGACATTTTTCAAATGTATTATTATCTAAACTTTGAAACGAAATAAAATTTTAATCACAATCAAAAGCTGCAGGAAAGAAATGGGAACGAAAGGAAGTCCTTAATGAAAAAGAAAAAAAAGAAATTGAAAAGAGTTATTGCTGTAGAAAATCCTCTGCTTCAAAGAATTTTGGCAAAGGAACTACAGGTATCGCAATCGACAAGTTGTCATCTGATAAAAAAAATTGGTTATAAAAAGGTAAATAAACCAGTCTGTCATCAAATGTCTGCAAAGACAGTAGAAAAACGAAGAAAATGTTCTTGACCTCTGTATTTTATGTTACGCAAAGATATATACAAAATATGAATAACTGCAGATAAAGCACTGTTTCATCTGTCATTTAAAACTGGCGAAATGAAGATACAACAAATTTCCCTCGAAAAGCGTCGCAAAGACGCAGCTCTTTTGGAAAAGGCAAGTAAGCCGTCAGGTGTTATGGTATGGATGGAAATGTCCTCTCAAGACTTTACAAAACCATTTTTTATGTAGAACCAAAAGCTAAAATTGATTCTACATACTATCAGCAAAAGGTTTTGAAGCACATGATCAAAGAAAATAAAAGACTTTACCTTCGAGGAAAGCTTTTTTTTCATCAAGATTCTGCATCATGTCATACTGCAAAATCAAATATAAAATGGCTAAAAAATAAAAATAAATAAATTTTCTTCTTATGAGAAATAGCTAACTACTACCGACTGGCTTTTTGCGAATATTTTTGTATTAAAATACTTAAAAAAAACACAATTAAGTTGATGTAAATTAAGAACGATTCAAGGGCTTCAAAAAGCAATCAAAGAGAGAAAGTTAGAAAAATTCCCTCCAAAATGTTCGAGGAAGCTCTTTCGGCTTGGCTAAACATTTACTTAAAGAGTACTATGCTTAAGGAAGCCACAATGAAAATTTCAAGTAACTTTATTTAATAAAAATTTATGATACCCTGAAAATGGTCACACTATATTTTTGAATCAACCGGTATATGGAACACCAAATATCTTTTCTGAGACGCCATCACTTTTTTAAAGAAATATACCGCCCACTCTTCCACTTCCATAATGTGGCCCTTAAACCAAACGAGTTGCCCACCCCGGCTTCCTGGAGTATATATAGTCAGATACTGAAAAAACATAGTTTTACAGCGTCAGCATGCTATTTTACATTAAATAATAATCACGAAACTTAAGTATTCCTTAGACAATAAAACATAAGTTTAATACAAAATCAAGCAGCTTGATTACATTTTGTGTATTACAGTGGCGTAACGGAGATGATTAGGGCCCACTGCAAAGTCAGGTTTTTGGGCCCCCTAGAACCCTGTGCCCGTTACGCCACTGGTGTATTAACTAACTTGTACGTGAAAAAAAAGGCAATGTCCTGTTGAAATTTTCTCGATTTGTGTTTTTAAACTATAAGCGAGTAAAAAGCCTCTAGATGGCAGCACAAACTATGCTTATGTCAATATGTTAATATGTTCCTAGTTAAAGAAAACATTTTTCATTATGTGAAAATAGGGATGAAATAGGTAAATTTTCATTTAGCATTCGTGCACAAGCCGTTAATCAGAGATTATTTATTTTACTATCTACCATTTGCTTGGAAATGAAATCAACTCTGTATTGCGTTTAATAGTGGAACTTTTTTTTTTGTATATTTTCATAAATTTTCTTCAAAAAGTTTCAAAAAATTGTTGATACCTTGTCTAAAAATACTGTTATCTGTTTCTCCTTTTAAATTTTGTATATTTTATTTATTTATTTATTTTTTTGCCGATATTCAACTCTAAAGATTTAAGGGTACAAGCAGAAATTAATTTTTCCCAAAAACTGTACTTTTTTCGAACTTCATTTAGTTCCGATACAATATACAATATATACTCTACCTATATTTGTGTGCTAAGCGTTACCCTTTATATATATTTAGTATTGAAATTTTTAGTAATTTTTCTCTCATTTACTCTACAAGTGCTACGAAGCATCATGAAATATTAATAATAAAATAAATTAACAATAGACATTACTAAAAGAATTCTGGCAAAAGAGAAAAATGCATTCTAATAAAGGCAATATAAAGGAGGAAGTTTTTTTAAAAGGAGTGAAGCGAACTTTTAAACAGTAATGTTCAACTGAAAAGTTTATTATGGCTACTTCATAAAGCCCAAGGTTTTTAACTTGTCTCCTTTAGATAGTAAACTATATATTTTATAATATTACTCTTTAAAGGTGCAGTTATTAATTGTTAAGCACATGCTTAAACAGTTTTTAAAGGAAGTCACATTGCAAGATGTTATCCGAACATTTATATATACTATATGCATATCAACCAAATTATTTATCCATCTTAGTTTCTAATTCTATGTTTCATTAGGAAGCGTAATGATTATTAGTTAACTATAACTAATTTTTTTTTATTGCTACAGATTTAATACTTAGATGGAGTTTAGTTTTCATAATTTTGCAGGGTAAAGTTGTTGGTAAATTTAAGTTCAATAGATGGCAGCACAAAAATTTAGAAATAAAGTATCACTTAAAAAGGGGAAAAAATATATTCATATATTTTTTTTCCCTTTCAAAAATTTTATGTGTAAAGAATTGTGTAGCATAGTTCCGTATTTTTGTTTTGGGGACCATTATTTGCACCTTCTATACATAATTTTAGAAAACGTGATTTTCAGAATAATTCCTCTATTATACGTGGTGTCCTCTATTGTCAAAATGAAGAAGCAGAAGAAAGAACTTCATGTTTGCTTATTTTAGTAAGGACAGCTTGAATTATTTTCCAAAGAAATAATTTTGAAAAAATTTCTTCATTCCCCTAATTATGAAATTTTAACAGAGAAGTAAAAAAAAATATATTTTCTCTAAAACATTAGGAATCACATAACTGAAAGATATTTTAATCTTATGCATGATTTTAAACCATGATGTACATAATTTCAAACCTCTGATTTTAAACATGCACAGATAACCCTGAAACACATCAAAATATTTTAACTGTTATTTTTTACATTTTAATTATTTCTATTTAAAAACTTAAATAAAACCTCAGTTTTGCTTAGTTGTCCAAATTGAATTTGAATTTTAAAATTCATTGTGCATTGGAGATGGGAACTTTATAAATATATATATTTGTTTAATCTTTCAGTCTCAGTTATATTTGTTCGAATTTTCATTATTAATGAGCTTTATGATAAAAACGAGAAAAAAATATTTTCATAGCATTCAAAATTACAACTGAATTCCCACACATCTTGCTTCTAAATTAAGGCCAATAATCTATTCTCAGATCAAACTATAAACTTTATTTAAATAGCCTTACATTACAAATTTCAATAGACTGTATCATTATTTTATAGTTTTTACTATGTTTTATGTATTCTTAAATATATTTAATAGCTTAGAAAAGATCAGAGTTGAGATCTTTAAAATATAACATAATTGGAGACAAAGCAAGGAAATTAAGTTATGAAATAATTCACATTTAAAAAATACAAAATTTAAAGGTATATTAGTGTTTATAGAATAAAATACCCCATGAAATTCAAAGAGTTCAATAGATTTTTTTTAATAAATTAAAACTACTTCAGTGGTAACAGGAAAAAAAATTTAAATAAGTTTTTTTTAAAAAAAATGAAAAGAATAATTTAAATATAATTTAAATTTTATACAGCACATCTCTAGATGAATATTGCCTTCATCAAGCAGTAACAATGCTTAAAATAAACATGTGAGTTATATATAAACTTCAAGATCTTTTTGTTGATCGATTGTTTGATAATTAATGTCGCATTTCACAAACCAACATGAGGAATAAGGAAAAACTTCGGAACATGCCTTAAGGTATCCGACTACCCTAAAATCATGATATTTTTTAAAAAAATTAACAAATTTTCTTTTGTGATTTTATTTTATGGGTCATTTTATTAGCTTTATAAAAATGCCAAGTTTTTTATTTTCCGTTCACTAAAACAAAAACTACAACTGTTTTAGTAAAAGCAGATGCCATAACTTTACATAAGCTGTCAAACTTTAAAATGCGTTTTACTTGAAATGTGTGTGGGATTTTTTTTTTCTTTCAAAAAGCTCAATCGGAGACAGCGATGGCTCAAGATTTTTTAAAAATAATTTGCTGAGTTTTTTTGTGCATGCGCTGTATAACAGTAGAAATGTTTTAACCTTCAGCTTTATCAATCCCTGTTTTATTACAAAATTTACTGTTATTTATGTGAATATAATCACTGTTTTTTTTAAGCAATTTCATATACTAGCTAAGGTAAACTGCTCAAGTTTTTGTAAACGTTAAATATTTCTTATCCTGAAGGTCATTTCAAAAAGGAACAGCAAAGTAATACATCAAAATTGAGAATTTGTTCATTTACTATCTGTACAGAGCGGGCCACGTTTATGTAATTTTTACCCATATTTTTTCCCATTTTTGTAGTAATAATTTATTTTTCCCTTCTTAATTTTAGCCTTTTTCTCTTAAAATGTACTAAATAAAAACTACAAAAAATTCTCCATATCTTCAGTTTTTTTAAAAAAAATGTCGCAAGTAGTCGAATACCTTAACATTTTTTTACGGAAAAGACTCTACAGTATTTCTCGTGTATTTGCTGGTTACTTCCATTAAATTCACACCAACGTTTTGCAAATGGAGTGAGTGAATATAACCATCGCAATATTCAGCTACTTGATTGTTTTTGGCGATGAACCTCGTCATTTTGAACCATGGTCAAGTGACGAGGACGACACGTAAGCTGGCACCCCACTCTACTAACTTCCCCACCACATTAACGAGAGAGGACGTTTGAGCCACTACAGATCATACGTGCATCACTCCCTTAACATGGCAGGTCTTCAGGGCTTTGCAAATGGAATATTTGGAGCTGCATTCCACACGGATAAAAGATTTAATTATAACTCATATATTTTCATTCGTTTTAAAAAGATCTCTTATTGAAACACTTTGTTATTTTGAATAAAACATTAGCTCCAAATTTTCCAAACAATTGTTTTCAATAATGAAGCAGCATAAATATTTTTGAACTAAGGGATTTAAAAAAAAATTAATTGAATTTATGTCTAACATCGAATACTTCTGAAAACAACATTGATTCATCAATTTTACAAAGTCAGAGACAAAGACAATAACGATTATGAATTGTTAAATTTTATGAGACGATCAACTTTGTATTTGTCCGATTCTCATGCATTTTTGTATTTTCCAAAGATATTTAGAAACACTCAAGAAGCCGCCAGAAGTAACAAGTATTGCGTACATTTTTTTAAAAGAAACTTCTATAGTTTACCAAATTTTCATCAATAAGAAATCCGAAGGCATGGATGAAGATATCATCATCAAAATATTAATAAATTATGGTGATTTATAAAAGTTTGTTGCGTGTGTGCGTATTTAATTTTTAAAATACTCCTGAAACTTAGAGAAAATTTCAACGCTTTTTGAGAATTAACGCCAGGTCTTGCTAATACCATAAAAGCAATTTTAAAGAATTACCAAATGAAATTAAAAAGAACAATCACTGTTTCAAAAAGTGTTTAATATAGGCGCCAAGTTGATTTAATTTGATTTTTTTGTTTTTAAAATATTCTTGGGTGAGAATTTTTTATATCCTTGAGTTAAAACGAAAACTTTAATTTAATTTCCAAACATATAAAAACATGACCTAACTATTAGTTTGTATCATTCTTAGTTCATCATGTACGGAGCCTAAATTTATGTCATCCTCTTTAAAAATTCTCGAAACCAAAATGTAGAACATAAAAAAGTTCATTCTTTAAGCAAAGAGGACGAAGGCTTTAAAATAATCCCACGAAGCCTATTACATGTGATGATTAAATCTAATTAATCACAGCACATGGCAAAGCATAGACAAAAACAATAAAATTACAAAAAAAAGAAAGAAAATGCTGTACCGGATTCCAGCTTCTTTTTTGTTAATTAAATTCATATTAGTACAAAATAACATTTATTTATTTTTTTAAAAATTTTGCCTGTGGTTCCATTGTAGAGTTTATAAAGGAAAATATTTAAAAAAAAGTAAATTCCTATCAGATAAAATTAAGAACCTTGTAAGTCTTTTTAATCCAATGGGATTCACAATTCGCAATTTATTTTATATAACTTAAGAAAAAGTTTTTCCCTTTTATACATGCGTAAAAAGTCTTCCTAAAGAACTGGCCGAAGATTACGTGCTTAGTGAAGAGCTATCATCTGGAGCAAGGTTTTCATTAATTAAACAAACATGTCATTTTAAGTAACTTGAAATCCAATTTATTCTAATTAGAATCGTAATTAACATGAAGAACTGCAAAGTAGACATTTTGAAATGGAGATATTTTAAGTTTTTTTATATATATATATATGACGTTCATTAAAACTATCTTAATTTTAAGTATTTTTGCTTATCTTTTTTAATAAACTATCACAGACGCAGAATATATTTTTTTTAAAAATTACCAATTAATTTTTCTTAAAATACAGTTATTCAGAATAATTTCGTAACTTATGTAAGATTAATATTAACAACACAGATAAGTATTTTTAATTATGATTTTCTAAAAATATTTTTTTAATTGTAATATATATTTGTTTAATATTTTAAAAATTTCCTTAAATACACAAGAGAAAATACATTCTTTTCGGTAGTTTAATTAACTGAGTGCTTAACGGTGTGTTTTAACACTTATATTATTTCTTAAGATTAGATCTTAAGATTTCTTAAGACATTAAAAATAGAGAGAAAAAAACATTTAAGATTATGCAAGCATATGCATTCATACATCTAATATTACTAACAAACCCCTTTCTTTTGAACCATGGACAAGTGGCGTATGATTTTGCTTGAACTATGTCTTCAAAAATCCAGCTTTCACAGTTCAATCTGTATAAATAACAATAGTCGGATCTCTATATCACGAAGTCGCTAAATCCCAGAAAAAAAGCTCGTTATACAGAAAATTTGTTATACAGAGGTTCATCTTTTAATATACTTTATAAACCCCATAAAACAAATTTTTAATTCATAAACACTATATTAAAAAGTAATTATTCATACCTTTTATAAAATTAATGTATGTTTATTTATATATCTTACGCATCAATAAAGAAAGTAAGAAAAACTGCAAGGAAAACAAAAACGTCGAAGAATTCAATATATTTTCAATACTAAGAAAATAATTTTATACCAAAATTAATGAATTTCAAGGACATTTTATAATTTAAAGCATACAAGTATTATTAAACATACATTATTTTATAATCAGAACACGGGGACACAGGAAAACTCCACTGAGGGTAAAAGAGGAGATCGAAGATGTTTCTAGTGAACTGAGAAATGGGGGTTGAATGTTGCACTTGGATGAAACGTCCAGAACTCTATTGCACTCAGCGAGTTAGGATCTAATAAAACCAGTTCAAGATTTATGACCACCATAAAATGTGTTAAAGAGAGAATAACTTGACATTTTTTTCAGGAATTCTTTAAAATATGGGAGAACAAAAATTGAATCAGAAAGGAAAAGTGTGTTCGTTAGATAGAAAATCCACTTCGCTATAGAGAGGTTATTTTACGAAGAAAATCGTCAAATGCTCAAGGTTCCAGGAAAAAGTTCGCTCTATTGAAAAATTCGCAGTATAAAGATTGGTTATATTGAGGTTCGACTGTATATCCATAACTAAAATATCCAGTTAAGAAGGAATTTTATTCAGCAACAGCGGGATAATCGTTAGTGATATTTGAAATTGTAAATTGTTTATAGAATTTAGAACATCTGCAATTCAAGTAACGAAGCACTTTGATTTCATTTGACTAGCGTCACACTTTCAAACTACATGCCCATTGGTGGGGTATAGAAACTTCGAGAGTAAGGGGCAAATCAGGTATCATTCTCGTCATATGGCCATGGTTAAAATTTACGAGTTTCTTTTGCATGATTCACTCATATATTTATTTTGTCCCGTACTATAAATGATTTGATCGAAAAATGAGCATTTAACGACAGTTTGTTCATGCAGATGTGCCAGTGGCACACACCGCAATTTTTCAAGGGAGGGGGGGGGGGCACAGGGTCGAATGTCATCTATTCTAGTTTCATACTCCAATACCCCGCCCAACATATTCTGTCGATTTTCGGGAACAAAAAACAGTACAAAAATTAATTCTTGATTAAAAAAATTAGCATTAACCCCTTAATGGTCGCTTAATTTTGAAGAAACCGGTCCTAAAAGTGCCTATTTTTTTATTCAAGAAAATTATGTTAAATTAAAGACATGTTCAATTAATATATTTATTTTTAAATTTTGCGTAAATTTTTAGTTTGAAATAAAAAAAAATTAATTTTTTAAAAAAAAAAGCCAACATTTAGGGGTACAGATCCATCATCACTGCTCTCAGATTCACTAACTGAACTTTCAAAGCAATCAGTTATTTCAGAATCACTCTCAGATCCATTTAAAGTTAAAGCAGAATCCAATTCGCTTCCTGATTAACTCCATTATGAATTTTATTCAATATTATATATAAAATATATATACATTTTGTCACAGAATGCGCAACCCACGTGTATTCACGAAAAGCGGAACTAAGCAACAGAGCAAAAGTTACAAAAACATATCGCTAATATATATGTTTCATTGTGCTAACATCTAGAATAAAATAAAATAACTATCTCTAAACACATTACTTTTATTATCTCATACTGTGCCATTTGGTGAGATATAAACATGATTCCGTACATAAGAAATAGATAGTTTTAATCTTTTTAGAGCGTTACACTTTTGAACACTCCAACCTGGAAATATCACGGGCACTAACTAAAAATAGAGAGGGAAATTTCACTCCGTGATATTGACGGGAGCGAGAAGCAAGGTGTTAATTAATAAAATTAATTATTAATAACAAACACATTTCACGCACTATATAGAGAGGATTATAATAAATCGAAGAAAAAATCAAGGGCTTTGGGAGGGGGGGGGGCTCCGTACACAGGGACCCGAACCCGCCTTGTGTGAGCCATTGAAATATGCTAATAACTGAATTAAATTCCACCGCATAGTTTAGATATATATCAGACCATTTTCAGGTGTATTTGAGAGGATGGGATAGTATGATATAATTTCCAAATGTACGATGTGAACAGTATAAAAGACTTCATTTTGTACAAACTGGTGCTTTAATTTTTTTCGCGACGACTACTGATCTAAAGGAAACATTGTAAAGGCGGGTGTGTCACATATACATTCACCCCAAATGTCATCGGTATTTGGATGATGCACTGGTACTTGTTCAACAGGATTGATCGTCCCTGCAGAAAAGTGCATTGAACGGTCTACCTCCCGATAAGTGGGTTTGATACTGGTGCCAATGTGATGCGCCCGCCGTTAAAGGGTTAAGAAGAAGAATGTCGAATATGAATGTAGGGTCAATTTACTAGTAGATAGTGAAGGGTGAACTTGTTTCCTCAATTTCTTCTCTTTCTTAAAGAATACACAGTGGAGGAAAGAAATGACATCACATAAAAATATTTCAGAATTCATGAGATAAGGAAGTGCACAGTAGGTGAGAAGATTTACAGAATAGACTAACAAACTTAGCAACGAGAAATTATTTAATTTTACTTTATTTGTTTACTTTCTCCCTACATATAAACTTGTAGTGGATGACACTTAATATTAAAACAGTTTTTTTAAATATTAATTCATTGATCAAATTTTATTTTTTATTTTAAATTTATTCTGCGTTATTTCTGTCGTAGTTAAAACTAGCTGCAACAGAGTAAGCCAGTACGTTTTTCTTACGAAGTAAGAAATCACGTTAAAATTATTTTTATATGTTACTTATTTTTTAAGGCAAATTAGTGCTTTACTAACTGCTCATGGTATTCTAGTGGTCAAGGTATCGGATCGTGGCTGGCTTGTCACCAGTTCGAGGCAAGTACCACTAAAGACCCACTGTGTAGGGGAGCGATGCATGTTAAATCTGTCGAGAGCTGAAATGCCCAGCCTTTGGTGTGGTGTGGTAGTTAATAGAGGGAGGTGTCATCTCAGGTGTCGTCCTCATCACTTGGCCATGGTTCAAAATTATGAGGCCCGTCGCCAAAAGCAGTGAACAATGCGACTTTAGTATTCACTCTCTCACTCACTAGCTGTTCATTAGGAATCATGGAAGAGTTTTACGTAATTTAATATCACTTGACTTATACGAGATATTTTCGGTAAGATGTGTAAATTTGCGTTGCTACGTGTAATACAAGTAATATCGGCAGAGTGCATTGATTGATGTGCTAAAAAAATACACATAAATAATATGAACAAAGGCATGTTCACAGTTTTTTTTTTTTTTTTTTTTTTGGTATAAAAACAAACCACTCGCAATAGCCGATCACGTCCTTTCAGTGCGTGAGATAAGTAATTATAAGAAAAATAATGAAAAAAAAGGCCTACACGAAATCGGCAAGAATCTTTCGATATTGCATCATGCTATTTTCACATACAAACTGTAGGAAAAAAAAGCGACACAGCGAGATATAAACTCTAACTAAGAATGCACTCAACAAATAAACCATGTTTTATCATGAAATTCAATGTTTCGCGATTCAAACTTTTGTGTTTGTATTTATTCTGTGCATAAGTTTTTTTTTTTTTTTTTAAATAAGTGTTCATGAGTTTTTTAGATTTTTTTTAAAATTTTGCACCATTTTTCAATAAATATTTTGCAAAACTTTCTCTAGTAATATTTTAAATTGATTTATAGTTATGCTACTCATATTTAAATACAAAATAAAAAAAATATATTCTTAAGATTTTTGAATGCATTTAATACCAAAGGAAAAAATTGTTTTTATCTTAAAATTGCAATATATTCTTCTGATTAAAAACTGACTTTTACAAGCTTTGAAAACTTTTTACAAGTTTCAAAGTAATCGATTCTTCAGAACATATTTTTTTTAATCATGGAATTGATTGAAACTTATCATTTTAAAAATATTTCGTGGATATCAAGAAAAGTTCAATTACTAGAAGGGAATTTATAATTCCAAAAAAATAAATATTTCAATAGAGAAAATAAATTCAATCACACAAAATAAAGATTAATTGATAAATACTGAATCCCTATACAAAAATTAAATTCTGGATGGCAAAAAGAAGTCCAATTTTAATAAATTGTCATGCTTATGTTTAAAAAAAAATGATTATATAATTTTTCCCCTCTACAGCTATTTTCTTAGTAAATTTTACCCTTTTTTTGTGTCTGTTTAGAATAGTTTATTTCATGTAATCAACTGAAAGAAATTAAGAAATTATTCATAATTTTCATTTCTTGCATCTTAATGCATATTTTTACGTGGTTGATCGTTATCCAAATACAGGAAAAATTCACGCATTCGACAAACAGCTTATTTTGGAATAAATCATAATTTAGTCTGGAACTCTTCAGCGATTACATTAGATTCTCCTCCAACATCAAATAAAAAGTTCATATAAAGGAACAAACATTGAAAAAAAATCGCTAAATTATTGAACACAATTATTCAAATTCATAAACCAAATTTCATGCCAGACAAATGAAATGCACAGTCGCTGTCTAATGTTTGACGCCAAAATTGCTCGGATAGGAAGACCTTCTAGGATTTTCTAAAGTTTAATCGTCAAAAAATCATAAACAATAATACACTTAGTTTTGTCACCAAATTTGGTGTCTTGGTGACGTTTGGTGAATAAATTTGCCACCAGGGTCATTCCTAATACCTTGATATTATTGATGGTTGATTTTTTTTATTAGCGTCATACTCTAAGGCAGTGGCAGGGCTATTGGTAATTAACATCTTATTTTTAACCCTTGGTCAAGTGACAAGAATGACATATGTATTGGCATTCCACTATCGCGACTTCCACATCATGCCAATTGACATTATTGATGAGTAATTTCTCTGATTAGCAACTTTTCCTGCCCCGACACCCTTACGTCAGGGTTTGCATTTCTATTTTTTTTTAAATTCAAGAAATATTTATTCTATTATATCTATCTTAGCCGCAATCAAAACTCCCAATGAAGGCTTGAAAATAGAATTTGCGTGCATATACCATTTAAATGAGTTTCTTTGAAATAAGAATAAAAAAAAAAATGTTCATCTCAATATCTCCTAAGCTAGTATATATTATAAATGTATACTTTTTCCTTCCGAGTTTTATTATACAAGAGTTACAAAAAAGTGCTATTATTAAACTCTACATATAAATTGTATAATAAGTGAATAAATAAATAATAGATAACTAACAAAAACGAGTCCAAAGCATTTTTTGCATTAATATGAAGGTTCCAAAATCTAATAAAAGAAAAAAATCTGACGCATTTA
>BMAV01014664.1:76878-88240 GCA_019973955.1 Trichonephila inaurata madagascariensis | reverse complement strand
TTAAGATGGTAGATAAAAGATCCCGTATTCTTTTTAGGGTTTACCTTTATCACATTTAATTAACGTCACTGTATTGGATTTAAATGCGGCTCTATATCTATATCGAAACAATTTCTTTTCAACTTTCTTTGAAAGCGATCTCTGTCATGCACGCTAACAATTATTTTACTTTTATTTACCTTTCTTCTTTCGTGCCGTTGCTTAGTAACCATTCAAGCAAATGAATTTGAAATACTTTTAATCTGCATTTTCAAAAGGTACTTGGGTTTAATTTTCCATTTCAAGTATAGTATTTGAAAGACGCATAAAAAAAATTTTAGTTACAGAATTGAAAACTATTTATGAAACTTCATTAAATATTCTGAAATACTTGCAGACATATTGAATTATAAAAGAGAGGAATTGAATCTTGTTAAAATATAACTGGTTAATTAATATAGAAAATAATGTCACTATTCAGACTCTTTATACAGAGGAAATTTAAAATTATTCGTAAAGTTTTTGAAAGTTTAAATAAATATTTGCAAGTATTTTTTAAATATGTTGTTTAAAAATCGAAACCTATACATGTTTAAAACTAACATGTACTTTAATAAAAGATAAATTACGTCATTTTAGAAATACCTACACAATTTTGAGTATTACTTAAAGATTTCCGAAATTTTGCTATTTCGTGTACAATGTTTTTGAACAACTCCTGATAATTTTTTCATTATAAGTATTCCACAAGCATTCGTCATTGATTTTAAGTATATTTTCTTTTATAATGACCAAATTTACAAATTCAATGAATTTAAATTTTATTTCACTCATAATTTGAGAACTATAATATCTTTAACACAAGAAGAAAAATAAAAGAGTTTATAAAATCAAATCAGATTATTTTATCTTGGCATCTGAGAAAATATATTGCTAAACACGTAAGCGTTTCAAGCAGTGGATAGAAATTGAAGATGAATTGTCTGACATACAACAAACGAAAGCAATAACATCAACCATAAAATTTTTTACTACCCTAAAGTAGTACAAAATAAAAAAAAACGAACAAAACAGCAGGTTATTAGCATGAATTGTGACTCGTTATCAAATCAATTTAGATTGTAATTCATGAGCACAGTAGGGAGGGAAGCGAAATACGAAAATATACGAGTATTTTGATAAAAACATTTTGTGAAAACAAGGCACTTATATATTCTCATTTATCTTACTAACTTATTGAAAAACTATAATTATGGTAGAAAAAGAAAAGAGAAAACCGAGTCCAAAAATTTGAAATAGCTTACGTAAATCTAAATCAAATTATTTTTGTAATTTTGGTTTTTCTTTCGGATAAGAATGAAGTCATGGATTTACCGGCTCAAAATTTTTCTTTAGAGAAAATGTGCAAAAACATTTCATGTTAGTAATTTATAGAAAGGTAGGTTATATAAGTTAGTGAATTTCTTTGCTAATAGAACCTACGTGACTGCTGTTTTTCTATTAGAATCTATGACTGACATGACATTTTTGAAGTTCTATTATTTTTACTAGATATCCGATTTAATGTCGTTAGCATAAATTCCAGTTTTGATTACAATATTTCTCAAAAAAAATCAAATTGGGATCAAGAAAACACCTAAAATACATAAATTACATGTATTATAGAGAAACATTTTCATTATAATGTATGAGAAAACATTAAAAATATATATAAAAATTTATATCATCGTTCATCTTTATTAAATGGCTATTTGGGACGGGCAGTGGGAGACTTCCAAAAGAAGGACAAAAAAGAAAAAAACATTAAAAATGTAATATTAAAATAAAGTACTTAAAAATTGATGAAATTCTGGTATTTTCTAATTTGATAGATTTTATAAAAAATTTTTTAATAATCTTGATGCTTCTAATTTTGTCGAGAGAAATATTTTTGTTCAAAAGATTTTATTCAATTCCTGCTATTAGTTCGCTTTCTTATATATATATCTTGATGAAATTTTCAATAGTTAATAATATACTTTATATTGATCTATTCAAGTTTAAATACATTTTTTAAACCTGTGGATGACACTTCATGTAAATACAGTTTTTTTCAAATATTAATTCATTAGTTAAATTAAAAAAGGAATAAATAGTAACAAATAAAAAAAAATAGTCCAGCAGCATATATAGAATGAAAAATGGAGAATTGAAAGGAAAATCACTTTCTATTTTGTCACTTAATAGTGTGATTCTGTTATATGTATATACATATATTTATATTAATTGAAACTCTTTAATAAAAACTAACTAAAACAAAATGTTTCTTTGATGAACTAAGTAGGAACTGACTTAATTTTTTTTACATTACTTGTTGCTTTTATATTGCGGAAACATTATATGGATTCAGTGAATTCAGATTTCACATCTTTGGTTTGGTTTAAAGATTGAATTGAAAGAAATTGAGTAGATAACAGAATGACTTGTATCCCTTGCAGATTTATTCATTTATATCTATTTTGTTAGTTATAATCGTGTATTTTTCTGAGCTTTAAATCAGTTTTTAAATGTATTGACTCATGTACTGCTCATGATTATATACTTTTTATGTAACCTTTTACAATTTATTGGACAATTCTTATATTTTGATTCTTGAAATGTATATACACATGGTGTGCCAAGATCATTGGAACAAATTTTAAGGGGAGGTAGGAGTATAACAATGTAACGGGTCTATTTGCGTTCTTCCTACTAATAATCCTCTTAGGGAATAATGTGTTTTTAAACATTATTCCACTGAAAACTTGCCTCCTCCGAAGAAGACGCAATTTATTCAAATCAAGGCTTGTATTTAAATATTAACTTTCAAGTTCGAAGTTATATACTAACAGGATAGCAAGTAGTGATTAACGTAAAGGTGTGTAAGGGGAGAGAGATCCATATATTATTTGAATTATATTAAGATTGACGATTTGAACAGTTAGTGGTTAAATTGGATTCGATTCGGTTTGAATTAGATTACTTTAGATATTATATTCAAATAAAAGAAAGTGGATTGCCTGAATGCGCTAAGTGTAAGCAATTCAATTTATTATTATATATCCAATTATCTTGTCTGCATCGCTATTGCCCCATATTTAACTACTGGTGAATTTCTTAACTTGGGTTGTTGATATTTGTTGCGTTGTTGAGGATTGTTAATAAACAGAGTTTGTATTGACTATGGTTAATCTTTCTTCTGATCCTCTTACACTAATGGATGGGTCAGCACATCCATTACAACAAGGATTCAGATTTGCATAACAACCCATTGACGAAGAATTCAATGTGGAGTTCACAAAAAGAATATTTAAGTAAACAGACATGCATTACCGCTGTCATTTTAGTTATTATCGGTGCAGAGATCATTTTGCGATCACCAAACTGGCTGATATGCACCTGATTTACTAATTGGAAGAGGGAAATGAGCGAGCAGCAGAAAGATTATATCGTGAAAGGTACCCACAGAGAGATGCACCCGACCACCGGATAATATTTGCTAATTAGCATCCCAATTTCTGTGAATATACACTCATGGACAAAAAAAATTAGTGTACCAAGAAACAATTGCGGGATCGTAACGAAATTTGGCATGAAAGTACATGTTGGGGAGATATGCAAATGATTAGAAATGCAGCGTGATCCGCATTACGTATAGCCGGTAGAGGGCGTTTAACGTCGTTCTCCGTGGAGTATAAAACAGGTAACCAAAGCTTGTTTCAGTGTGCTGAATTGCTTTCAAAGGAAGAACTGAGATAGACATGCCATTACGCCAGTGCTTCTCAAGCTTTCAATATTTGCCACCCAATATTCAATCATAATTTTCATCGCGCCCCCCTCCATTCAATAACACAATGTATTGTGAATTCAATAATACTATACCTTGACGCAGAAGCTGCAATACACTTTAACCTCTTAGGTGTCACCGGCATATATAAACGTCTCACTCAGCCAAAGCGTTAAATGCCCCGGAAGTATATATACGTCTTTCAGAACTACGATCTTTTCTGTGCTCTATTATCCATACAATTTTTCCGAAGGCTTTGGAATGCAATAAAAGGACCTTGACAGTGTTTGTGAAGGATTTACTTATTTCAGAGAGTTTAATTATTTATTCCATTGCTCCCCTCCCCCTCCCATCTCCTAATACATCACAAACGCGCACCTACGTGGCAGCGAATCGCGTAACTTTTAATCGGCAGTTTCAAGCTCAATTATAAACCGTACAAATTATCAAATTAAATGTTAATTCTTGTATATAATTTTATACATGACAAGCTCATTATTAAACTTGTTCTTAACTTATTTCTAATGGGGGCTGCGGATTAGAGTTTTGCCATTGCAGACCTAGTATATTACCCGGAAGCTGGTATCTCTTTTTAGTGCGGCACCATATAGGCGGATACCAATGGCCGAAGGTAATTTTGACGCCCAGTTTCCTCCCTAGAGGGAGGCACCTGAGCTCTAACGATGCGAACCTGTACTGGGATTTAATTTTGCCTAGAACACACAAGCCAAACAGACACTCTAGGGATCTTTTACATGCTGTATAATCACACGACGGGGCCGCTGTCAATTTTTCTGCATCATGAAAATCCACCGACTTGTGCCGGGGTCCAATCCGCAAATTTGGGTCCAGAAGGCCAGCGACAAACCAACCACGCCACCCAGCTAGCCCTTGTTCTTAACTTGGTATTGTTAAATTAATTAGCAAATGTAATGTGCAATACTGATACATTTATAAGTATATTATAGTAGTGCAAATGTGTACTTGATTTTTTTTTATTTTGTCAGAATGTATTTTAATAATTTTTTTAAATATTTTTTTTCAAAAATTTTCAATATAGGCCCTTGTAGAGTTATCACGCCTCCCTAGGTGTCCACTCCCCACAGTTTGAGAAACGCTGGCTTAACAAATATAAATTGTTAAAAATGGAATTCGAAGGAAAATGTTCTGATTTTAAAAGCTACAAATTACAATTTCACATTTTTACTACACCTGTATTTATCGATTTTGAAATTGTAAGGAAAACATACAAATTGAGTTAACTGAAATCATCCAATGCAATTCTTTGTTGAAGCAAAAATGTATGGGACTTCAAATTCCAGATTTTTATACATATATATCTGTAGATCGCTTTTCTAAAAAGTCTGTGTTTGTTACGTGTACAATGAATATGTGTGAGCAACTTTTTTTTTCAATGAAAAATAACAAAAAATCAGAAAGGTCAAGAATACTCCCCCTCAACATGTATCACATCAATTATAAAAATTTCTTCAGATCAATATGTTCAACTAAATTTTTATGACTTGCTTTATGAAAAACGGTGCCAAATATTTTCTAAAAAGTAAATAAACACTATTTCTCTTATTATAACTGTTTTGTATCCTTATAAAAAATATGAAATATTAGTAGTTTAAGTGTAAAACTAACATGGAATATGAAATGACTGTGTAAGTATAATATAAATAATTTTTGAGAGTCTAATAAATACATAATACAATCATTCTAAAAACCGTATTTTATTAATTTTTTGAACATTAAAAAACCAACTTAATATAAAATAGATCATGTGACCCACAATATCATACGAGTTTGACATGCGAGCTAGCTCTAAACGATTGTTTATGTACTTCCGCGATGTTCGATGAAAAAGTTATCCTTTTTCCAAGCTACAAAGCGATATTTCTGTGAAAAACGGATGCATTGAATTATTAAATTTAGATGTAGTAAGATTATAATGTTTGTTTCCCAGCCCTCTTAATGTTTCATACAGGGTTGCGATGAGATTGCATCTTTTATGTCACAGCCTTATTGATATTCCATACCGGGTTGCGATGAGATAACACTTTTCATATATCACCGCCCTCTTAATGTTCGTGTTACAAGGAGATTCCTTTTTTTATATCACAGCCTCTTGATGTTCCATATTGGGATGCGATGAGATCACATTTTATATATCACAGCCTTCTTGATGTTCTGATCGGGATTGTGATGAGCTTAAAGGTTTTATATCACAACCTTCTAGATGTTTCATACCGGGTTGCGATGAGATTGCTCTTTTTATATCGCAGCCCTCAAAATGTTCCATATCGGGTTGCAATGAGATTACATTTTTTTTACATCACAACCCTCTAGATATTCCATACCGGGTTGCGATGATATTACATTTTCTTACATCACAGCCTTCTTGATGTCCAAACCGGGTTTGCCATTATCTGATACTTGCATGTCTTAAATGTATTTCATGTCAGTAAAAGAGCGCTTTGTTACTTTGTGAAACCAAATGCAACAACTTAGCTCCTCAACGGAAATCGAAATGAAAGGGCTTTTCCATTATTACATATAACATTCGCTTCCCATTGAGGCGCTCGTTGTTGCATTTTCGGCTCTCATGTAGCGCATCTTTTTGGCCTCCAGGTAAGCGTAGAGGTCCCCCACGGTGGTGATCTCGATACGGGGTTGTGGAGGGGGTCGCTTCTTCAAGTTGTAGCAGCTGTAAGGGAAAGAAAATCTGGTCAGGCATCCGAAATTGATAAAAACGGTCGCAAGTATAATTTCGTCATTTTTTTTGTTTAGTATGAGACACAGAACTTCTTAACATATGCAAAGACGAACTTCTCTACAATCGATCTAGTTACGTTTAATAAAATACCTTCAAAAAGTACTTTAATTTAGTACTGTTTATAGAAGTGTACTGTCATTACGTACTTAGCATTTGCTATAATTATTACTTGAACTATAAATACAGTATATAGCAGTTACTTCTGTACTATTATTACTGTGTATAGCACTATTAATTTAGTACTGTCAGTACTGCGTTTTTATTATAAGTTCTGCATTGTTTACTACTTTTAGTACTGCATTTGACACTGTTAATTTAGTAATATATTGTCCTTGTATCTTAAAATTTTGTTTTATTATGCAATACATTTTACTTGGGGAGCCTTACTTACAAATCACAGCTTTTTTGGTTTTGAGAAATATAGTAAAAAGTACTTTTATTTTACTCTTTAAAATTCAAATTTACATCGAGCTTTGTTCATAGCGTGCTATTGAGAAGAACAATGGTGAAAAAATAACGCTTTCCTCTATATGAAATTGTCTCAATATAAAAAATATTTAAATGCCTTATAGATTTCAAGAAAATTATTTTTTTAAAATTAATTTTAGCCTTCATACGCAATTAAATAAAAAAAAAATATTTTTAAAGTTAGACAAATAAGAGCTGTAATCTAATATCATTCCTCCATTTTACTTCATTTTCAACTTTTTTTTAAGGGATTCTGAAAAATTCCAGATATTATTTTTTTCATTCATTTGATTTTATACTACTTTAGTTATAAAATTTATCTTTTTCCTCGTGTGCTTACAAAATTCAACCATAATTGTTATACTTTCAGGAAATTGACACATCTTTCTAATTTTCAAAAATAAATTATAAATAGCAAATAGCTAGCTGTCTTCTAGTCTAGAAAAGTTCTAAAATCCATTTAGTAAATCCTTAAGTTTTCACAATATTTATAAACGAAGTCATACATCCTTACTTCAAACAATGAATTAAAATATTGATCACATCCAAATATATGGATATAATGAACTGAAATATTGTTCCCAAAATGCCATTGCATTACTTACATGTTGTAAATCAGCGTCTTTAGAAATCCGCAACCCATCTTCTCAATCCACAAATGTAATCAATATAAATCACAAATTAAAAATAGTATATTAATCGCAGTTTCACAAAGATTCGTAGTCCTCAGAAACAATAATTCAAATGGCCAAACACAAAAATACTTCTTAGTGTTGGGTTGCTTATATTGTTGCATTAACAATGTCGTTTTTTTGACAGAATAATTGCCATTTTATTAATTATAGTGCATTATTGTACAACAATACTACTAATAAAAAAGTATTACAATTAACGTACAAATTATCAAAATAAGTGTTAGTTTTTGTATATAATTTTTTTAGATGACAAACCTATGGAGTCACTGGTAATTATTAAACTTGTTCTTAATTTAGTATTGTTAAATTAATTATAAATTACATTGTGCGGTACTGATACATTTATGAGGGGAGTGCAAATGTGTGTTTTATATTTTATTATGGTAGAATGTGTATTTTGTTTAACTTTCAGTAAATTAATAATTTTTGTTTTCGGCTTTTTAATATGCTCGAGGCCCCCCTCGTAGAGTTATTCCGCCCCTCTAAGGGGGCGCGGCCCACAATTTGAGAAGCGCAGAATTACACTGTTTTCGAAGACAATATGAGCAGCTGTGGCAGTTTGAGAGGGAAAGAATCATCGGCAAGATGGAAGCTGGGTGGTCAGCTAGACTGCTGTGTGTTGTGGGGAGGTATTATGACTAGTGGCTCTGAGAGATGTCATTTATACGAAGGCCAGGCTCAGGACGCCCTCAACAGACCAGTCGTCGAGAAGACCACCACATCGTAAGAAATGCACGCGTACAGCCAAATGCTTCATCGGCCTCCAACCAGGCACATGCAGCACCTTCACTATGGGCCCCTGTGCCTTCTCGAACCATACGAAGGTGCCTGGCTAAAGGACATTCGGGATCGTGGCGCCCATTACTTCTGCTGCCCTTGACACCCACCCATCGACGTCTCTGTTTGGAATGGTGCCACGCTCGAGGAAATTGGACTACAGCGGAATCGAACCAGAACGTCTTTACCCGACGAATCCAGATTCAGTCTCAGCAGTGATGACAATCGTGTTCGTGTGTTGAGACCCCGTGGTGTGAATACCTCAATCCTTCCTTTAATTTACAGCGACACACCAATGTCACAGCTGGTGTGATAACATGGGGCACCATTGCCTAAAATACACTGTCACCCCTAGTATTAATCCGTAGCACCATGACAGCCCAGCGGTATGTCCTTGACATCCTGCAACCACATGTGTTGCCACTCATACAACGGCTCCCAGGAGGCATTTTTCAACAAGACAATGCTCGGCTTCACACGGCATGGGTGTCACAAGACTGTCTTCGCACTGTTACTACCCTTCCTTGGCTTGCCCGATCCCCAGATTTGTCTCCAATCGAGCATATCTGGGATCATTTGGGATGACCAGTTGGGCATCCCACGAGTTTGAACAAGGCAAGGTTACAACAGATATGGAACGGAATTTTTCAAGACATCATACAGAACTTGTATGCCTCAATGCCCGATCGTATCGCATCATGCATTCGCGCTAGAGGGGGCTCAACAGGGTATTAAATCCTCCATACTTTTGCCTTTTTCTCCGAAATAAATTATCCTTTTTCATTGATTTTCTAATCATTTAATTATATCAAAGTAGACATTACGTATGTAAAAAAATTTTGACGAATCCTTCTTGGTGCGCTATTTTTTTTGTCCATGAATGTGTATATATCATTACGAGGTAGTAGGCATAGTGAGGGTGGGCCACGAGTGACTCGAACTCCCAACATGTCCCTCGGATACCTTCGAACGGTGTCCAACACATTTTGTGCCATGCATGGAACAAAATGGGTTGGATATTGTTCCCCGTTGGAATACGTGTGACCCGCTTCGCTATTTCTATTGCCTCGTACTGATCCATATTCACACAAATTGTGATGCAAATTAGAAAACATGTGGCAGTCCGGTGCAATTCTATGTGGGTCTCTTTCGCGATACAATCTTTCTGCTGCTCGCACATTTCATTCAGCCAGTCCGTAATCAGATGCATATCTGCAAGCTCTGTGATTGTAAAACGTTCCATATACCTCTGTAGGGATAACATGTTAAATGGTTGCAGTAATGCATGTATGCTTCCTTAAATGCTCTTGTGAACAACTCTATCTAGAGCCGGACAAAGCCTTTTTTGACCATGGGTTGCTTGCAGATATGAATCCAGTGATGTTCCCTACCTTCCCTTAAAGTCCCTAGATTGTTATTCTTAATTCCCTCCGTTGTTTCAAAGAGCTGTAGTAAGAAGAAGAAAAAACTTTTGAAAAACAAAACAAAAACAGTTCAAGTTTTACTTATAAACCTTACAGGTATTCTATGTGTAAGCCCTGGATTAGGCGACATATATTAATGCAATAGTCCAGTCCCTCATGGTAATTTAAACGTTATTCACAGCACATGTTATTATTTTATGCAGTTCTGCCACATCACGAGGCAAAAGGAGCATGGAAACACGTGTTATCACTAACGTTAATTATACCATGTTGAGTAGATCGGGAAGGGACTGGATTATATTACAATGATGTACGTGATGTGACCAAGATTTCATACGAAAGACATTTGTAAAATATTCAAATAAAACAAATTATTTTTTCATTATTTTTAGTGTGTGTGTTTTTGTATTCGTCTTAGTTTTTTTTAGTACAGGTCTTCGAACTTCCAGAGAAAATTATTAAAAACTGTTTATAAGTTACATGATTTATGGATCAATAACTGAAACTCAGTGGTGCAAAAGCCCATGAGAGCCAGGGTTTACTGAGCCCATCCCAGTATACGTGGCCATTGAACGCTGAGGTGCATGAGCAGATGTCCCGATCAGGTGGTCAGTCTGAAGAGGGACCCCCTCCCCCAGTGTTTGAGTCCCCAAGCAAGCTTGGTACTCATTTATCGACCCACTGTAGTAGGGATGAAAAGCTGAGTCGACCTTGCCCAGCCGGGGAAAGAACCCGAACCTGTGGTGTGGAAGCGCGATATGCTACCACTCGAAATCAATAACTATGCATCAATATAATATGTTCAGAAGAAATCATAAGTAAAAGGATACCTGAAAAATTGGCACTGTTTTTGAAATATCTCTTCAATTACCATTATTATTTAAAAAGAAAGAAGTAAAACACAATAAAATAATTATGTCCTCTTAATGAGGATTTTTATTCCTTTTACAAGTTCTATGCCTCTCCCCCCACACAAAAATTCTAAAAACCATTAACGATTTAAGAGATTTTGTATTCTGCCATGAATTATTTTAGGAACACAAAATAAAAAATAAAAAAAAATCACCTTTTATAAAAATAGAGATCCACAATTAAATGTGTTCACTGATTCCACATAATATTTTTCCATTCAGAAAAAGTTAAGTAATAGTTTATTGTTAATAGAATTACTTTCTGTACCCGACAACGAAACATATGCAAAGAAGCAAAAACAAAAAAAACGTCTGACAACCTCCAACACAATGTCATTGTTAAGAGACGTTATCGATAATGGGACAACTTAAACGATAATGTTAACTCGCTTCCATTATCTCTAACACTCAGAGAGGGTTATGGTCGCAGTTAACCCCTTTTGACAAGGTGAAAATCTGACGCGAAATGCCGTTGCCAAGGATACCGAGAAGGCGCTGCCAGCTTTGAGAAGAAGGGGGGGGGG
>BMAV01014664.1:54662-67925 GCA_019973955.1 Trichonephila inaurata madagascariensis | reverse complement strand
AGCCCTAATATTCTGCTTTACGCCACTGAATTTACAATCAGAAATCTTAGACACCTGATTCAATTTCTAGGCATTCCATTTAACTGTACACGTTCGCTTTTTGATCTCATCTCAGCATTCGACAACAGAAAATACCTGAGTAGGAGAAACCCCTTAGCTCTGGATAGGAATTAATTTAAAAGTAACTTTAAATACGCGAAAACTATAATGCAAATAAATCAAAAATCTTTTGCTGTTAAAATATCGATTCTTTCCACCTGTAGTTTCTAGGTTGTTCGATGATAAATTTGAGATAAAATGTACAATTTCTTTTGAGAAAAAATAAATAACGAGACTATTCCTTTAAATTCGGAAAACTATGTTTACCTATTACGATATTAAATTATAAAATTTTCAGTTTTCTCAATAAGTAGAATGATGAACATAAATAATATTTAATCCACGGATAAAAATGCAACTTTTAAAAATCGAATGAATAAGATGAATTGAAGAAAGATAGATAATCACATATAAGTATAAAAATAGCGCAATAAATCTTTTTTTAATTCAATAATATACTTTAAAATGATTACATTATTATATTTTACAGAAATGTATACTGATCATATATTTATTGCACTGTATACTGATCATATATTTTAGCACAACTGTATTCATTTCTTTACAAAAGCACATCCTGACTACTATTTTGATGTCTGTGAACGAAAATTAAGCTTTCGAAAGATTTATAACACTTGCTCTGTACCGTTTTCTAACTTGAATCATAACGATCTTAAAAATCAGTCAGTAAAATAATTTAATTATTAAATGCCAAAGGGTTTTTTTATACATTTTAAAATACTTTTATTTTAAATGAAAAAAAAAGATTTTTTATATTTTAGAAGGGTAATTAAACTTTTCCTTTTTATTAATATTTATTGTAGAATATATCAAATCCAATATATCTTCCAGACATTATTAAAATTGACAGTTTGGGTTAAAAAATAAATTAGTCACATACGATAATATTTTTTTTTTGATAGACAAGCAATTCTGGACGGAAATAAAGTTCACGAGAATTAAAAAAAACATTTATTTAATTTGACTTAAGGTCCAGGAGACAAAATCTACTTTTTTTGAAAAGTAATTGAGCTATTTTTTAATTAATTTAAGTGTATAAAATAAATTCCTAGAGAAAAACTTGGTTATTTGCTAAGAAAATATATTGTTCCTGATCTTTGAGATCTAAAATACAAAGTAATATATCAGCTTTTTTTTAAAAAAAAAACGGAAAGAGAATATGAAAAAATTGATCGTACTTTAAAAATAATGAGAAATAAAAAAACACAATTTAAAAGAGTAACTAATTTTAATTTTGAAATAAATTGCACTCTTATTTTTAAATAGAAATGTATGACTTATCTGAAGTTATTTTAAAACTCCTAATTGTACGTGTTTTTTTTAAATTTTATTTCTTAAGGCAAGCAGAATGAAAGCAAATATTTTTTAAAAAAGAGAGAAAAATAAAATTTAAAAAAATAAAAAAAAAATCGGTTAGTTCTATCAAAAATTCATTCAAGAGAAATAAAAACTAAAGATGTTAAAAGCACTGTGTTCAAATGGAACAATAAAAATAATCTGGGAAAACTTTACCTACATATACACAAATATCATTTAAGCATTTATCATCGTATGGTTAAATAATTTGAATTTTTTAGGGGACATAATACGATTCACACAAATTTTTTTAATGTAATGATTTTCATTTTTTTTTTGTTGCCTCCTATGTGTATGTATGATGTAAAACATTTGTGCCCAAAATTTCAAAAAAGGTAAACACTTAATTTTTTAAGCATGAAACTTTTAACTTATTAAGTGATTTTAAAATGTAACTCCTACTACAAAAATTGGCGTACATATATGAAATTTGATTTACAAGTACGTCAAACTATGTATGTTGTGTTATGACTAATGCCACCTGATCGGCAAAGGCCAGATCGAGGCCCACGAAATTCATCATGGTAAAGGGCTAAGTGACGCCTGTCGTTAGCCGTAACTGAGCACCATACAGGAGACAGAACTATTTAGCTCAATTCCACCCCAATTTAGAGTGAGAACACTCTGGGGGTGGTCAGAGGCCTCCCACCTCTCTTCCCCTTCCTACAACCTCACGAGAGGACTTGCGGCTCGACGGCTATTTAGAGTACCCCCATGCCGCGCAGATACTATACATTTATAACCATCCATGTCTTCTCCAGGATTCGAACCCATTCCCTATGGCACAACAGTCAGCGTCTCTAACCACTATACCGACAAACCAAACTATGTATAACAAAAGTTAGTATGGGTTTTGTGATAACATGTTTGGTATACGTACAACACTTCTTTTTATGAATGCTTATAGAAAATTCCTTAAGAATGTGTCAATTCTAACTTCAATTATTTTTTAAAAAACAAGTATTGCTTTGATTGAAAAATTCATACCAATTTTTGTTCCATGTACTGTTACAACTTAAAAAAAATTCCAAGTATTAAACACAATAGAAAAAAAGCCTTGACATTTTAAATGAAGAAAAACTAGTTATTTCATCTTTTTGATATAAGTCAGTTTATAAATTTGATTTGTCATTCGAATGTGAATAAAAGCAAACGTAAAAATTATCATAACTCCGCGTTTTTTAAACTTAGAGCTCTCAAATTGTGTGAGTTTGTAAAAAAGTACATAAAAAATAATTTAGACTATAAAAAAAAACTAGATTTGATTTTTTGATTAATTTTTGTCAATTAAATCGTACTGTGTCTTCTTAAATTAAGTAAAAATTCAACATAGGTGGGTATGTTTTATTTCATAACAAAAAATTCCCTCTTTTGTGATTATCTTAGCATTTATATTATTTATTAACCATTGAATTTCCTTTTCTGCTATTAGATAATTTATATAACTAATTATTAATATAATTTAAAGTAATGATAAGTAATGTATTTAAAATGGACTAGCTTCCATCGAAGCTGTCTTACGAAAAGTGGTTATCTTGCTCAAGCTATTTTCAAGAAACATGACAAAATATTGACAAAAGGTTAAAATAAGACACGCGAGGAAGACTACCCCCATATATTCACTTTCTATAATAAACTTCTTAAAAGAGCTTTAAAAATCAACGTATTATTTTTCTCTCATGCACACCAAAAAAAAATTCAATTAGTTAATTACAAATATTTATTTAAGGTAAGAGAAATCTTATTCATATTTTTAAAGAGTGAGTAGGAAAAACTAGTTCCCGAGAAATATTTTCTTCGCCTGTAATTCTATATAACCCTGAGACAAAAATTTGCCTTGATATCTGTATGAAATCTAACTTTAAAAAAAAGAAAGATTTTAATGATTTGTACAGAAAAAATTATGATAAAACTTAATGAATAAAAGTTATTTTTATTCCTTTATTTTAAGTTATACATTATATTAATAAATATAAGAAATTTAATCAGATCGATTGAATAATGTGGCATATTTATGAACTTTTTTAAGCGCAACTTTTAAGCAAAAAAAAAAAAATAAAAAAAAAAACGTATTAATACTTTTCGAATCATAAAAAAAATCAATGCATAAAGGAAATAAAAATCTAAATTGCCTTTTTTGATATCAATAATTAATGTAAAAAAGAATCATTTGCTTAAAAGCAAAAATGTAAGGTATAATAAAAATGGGCTGCAAATTTTTCGAATACTTCGTTATATACTACAAAAAGAATTGGGAAATAAAGCTGCAAGAATGTTCTGTGGGAGTCTCATATTCCCGTTCTTACTCACTAATTTATTTCCTTGATATACTTTCTACCCTCAACTGTAAGAGCCATATTGGTATTTAATCCGGATTCAAATTCCTTCTGGAAATCTCTAGAGGCATATTTTCAGCCAATAATAGCGAAGATGTGTTCCAGAAAGTCCGAATAATTTACTACTCTACCCTTGCAACATTAACACGTTATTACAAAGACGAAGCCTTATCGTAATTCCCAACCTATTTATGAAAGAAAAATCGCATTGGAGTTGAGAAGTAGAGACTCTATTCGGTATTCATGAATAATATGAGAAAAGAGATAAATTATCCACAAGAGTAAATTATCTCGTTAAGGAAAAGGCAATTTTTAGAAATTTTGCAAAAGTTATACATTAGAACATCGTTTATCCAAAGGTTTTTTATTCGGAGCGTCAAATATACGGACCAGTTTTTTTTTGTCAACTACATGTACTGTATATGAATATGTTTTCGAACAATGAAAAGCTCTACAGTTGTTTCGCGTGAGGCCAAAAGTGACGGGAAAACACAAAGTCATGGATATTTGGGGAATTTCAATTGTTTGATTTGGTAAAACAACTGGGCGGAATATTAAGTCAGTTTGTTTCCAAGTGAGGGAGTGTATACTTGCTCTTTTGTTGAGTTGTGAACTGCTATGGCTTCGAATTCAAAACGGAAGCGCAACGTTTTGAACATAGAGACAAAACTACAAATACTGAACCGTCTCGCAAAGGGAGAAAGTGGAGATTACCGACTTTCACCAATCCAATCGATTCCTGGATTTCAAAATGCGATGAAGATGAAGAAACCTGGATGTCATTCGATGGAGTAGACTGGTTTTCAAATGCTAAATGATGACAAGATTGTGACTTTCGTGCAAGAAGAATCCGATCTTGTCGACGATGATACGGATGAAGGCGAGAACAAAAACAACAACGAAATTAGCAAGGGTCCATCAAATGCTGACGTGTTTTCTGCGTTAGATAGCTATGGAGTGGTACGAACAACAATAAGAGTGCTGTCCTACTCAACTACTGTTGCTCAAGAGAATCAAAGATCGTGCAGCGAAAAAGCAAAGGTGTATAATGGTACAGCAAAAAAATAAGTGATTATTTTCCACAATAAAGGTAAAATTGCGACATTTTGCACCTATTTTACTTTTTCTTCAAGAACGTTTCTCGCATGTGGCGATTTCCAATATTAGTATAGTGTCCGATTTCAAATATTGCATGGATCGCATTCGGTTTTCGGTTATCCGAACAATCGCGTATTCGAACGGTGTCCGGTCCCAATTAATTCGGATAAACGACATTCTACTGTATACTAAGAAAGCAACGTTAATAAAGAATGTGCAACTAACTATGTTTTAATCATAAAAAAATTGATTAACAAACAACTGATTCACTTTTTTTTTTTTTTTACACAGATTATAAAAATTGCAAATACTTTATTGCAACTTTAGGGAGTATTATTATTGTTACGTAGATCGAGGTTCAAAGATTTTATGCTATCAGTCACAAAAAGCAAAACAGTTCTTCAGGAGCGATGAAAATTTATAGTTGAAAAACAATCCTTTGAAATGCTGGCTGCAACAGTGAAATTTGCAAAATGAATTCCATAAGGTGTTCACACCTTCTACAGCACTCTGATACAAGTAGCAGTGACAAAAAATAAAAATACGTAATGCATTTGCAAGCACTCGCTCGTCCTATTCAGCAGCCGAACTGATCGCTGATCGACTCTTCAACGGTCAAGACAATACTATTTCAGTTTCGGCAAGCGATTCCCTGTTTATAATCTGCACAGGCTTTTCTTAAGATCACAATATAAGAATATTTCACTAATAATTTCCAGAAGCATCCATCTGGTGGCCAACTCGCCAAAAAGGGTCACCAAGTAGCCAAAAATTACGCCAACTTGACTCTATTGCCAAGTTTCCATTGATTCAACATTATAAATGTAAGGAACTGCGTTGCTTTCGAATATTATAATTTTGGCATAAAATAAATACAACAGACAATAATATTAAAATATTATGCATCCCAGATATAAGATATTTACACTATTTTAAGCATTCATTACACAAAATTCGTAACAATATTGTTATAACTAATATAAATATTGTTGATTCTTATGCCTAAGATAATATTCGTACTATAACATATATTTTATTAATATTAATTTTTAGAAACTATTATTGCAGATATATATATTTCTGACGAGAGAAATATCTACACAAGGCTTTAAGAAAAAAAAAGGAGAAAATACATATACACAAATAGACGTCAAGTTCATCAAGTGAATCAGCACCTTACTTTACGAATTTGAAACGCAACATATTTCATTGTTATTGCAACGTTTTATAAAAGAATAAAATAAAAAAAGTTCGTGACATCAAAAAAGATTAGGTATTTCACGTATTAAGAAAATACTTCAGTCAAACAGCACATTGAAAATAATTTCAAAATTAAAATGAGGCAACTGAAAAATTTAAGTTCATATTGATGAAAACAGGCATAAATTGTAACAAAATTAGAAAGTAAATATCGGACCAGTTTATTGGTATCTGAAGAAACAACCTCTTTTTGGCTAATTAATAATAGACACTATAGCGGTTTACATACATTGGTGTTTAAAAAATAAGAATTTCTTGAGATATTAAGCTCCATAAAATGTTAAATAGCAGCCAGTTTGTTATAGAAGCTTTAAGCAATATTATCCACAATAGCTCCAGAGAACTAAATTAAAACTTTCCACCTTTCAATGAAAAAACTAAAATGTAATGGTTAAAAAAGGAGATTTAATGTAAATAAATTTTAAACTTCTTTTAGATCGTTTTTGCAGAAATAGAAATTCTACATCCTAAAACAACATTGAAAGAAAAGTTCCTGAAATTCCATCATAGAGTAATCGTTCCCATAGCAGCAACAAGGCAAAGATTTCGGAGAATGTTCACCAATTAATTAGCGAACTATTCATACAAGAATCAATGGGAAATCTATTTAAACAAATAAGGTGATGAATGCGTGTGATGTAACCTTCACAAGTGGTAATTTTTTTACTCATTTGAAAAACAATATTATTAGTTTGAATGGCATCTGTGTGTCAATAGCGATGATTAGGTTGGGTAAGTCGAAAGAAATTGAAAAAGTTATGTTCTTGAAATAAACGGGAATATTATAGAATAATATGTGCTTACGCTTATTTTATAGAATAATTTTTATTATTCTAGAAGGGTCGGTAACCTTTTGGCTGTGGAGTGACAAACCAATCTACCTATAAAATTCAGGTGCCATACGGTAGGACATTTTTGAAAGAATTCGATTTCCGCGATAATGCATGCAGAGACAGAGAATAGAAGTCAATAATGTACATAGGTTTACAGTTTTATTATATATTAGTTTTGAAACATTTAAAGAGAGAGAGATATTTCTTAACTTAAAAATAAACATCATATAACATAACTGTTGAGACAAATATTATTCAACTCAACAAACAAAAATGTAATAAAATTATAGAACATTATATTTGAAAAATAATTAATTTTTTAAATGAATTTCATAATTTTACATTTAGGTATTTGTAATTTACTATATTTTGTACTTAATGCAAACTGTATTTATATTTATACTTGTAAATCTGGAAGCAATTTCTTTGTGACCTTCTTCAGTTTACCCGATTGGCAACAGTCCGTATTTTGGCATTAGACTAGTTACAATGTTTTGATGTTAGCGCAGCTAAGCCTAATGGAATAAAAAGTGTTTTTCGAATTGTTTTAAGTATTTTTTTATTTCTTAACGTTATAGAACTAAACGTTCATAACATAACTCTTTCTTCAACAAAACTAAAAAAAAAAATTAAAGTTGTACACACATATATATTTTATGTAAACATATTTATTAAAATAAGAAATAAACATGTGTGAAATGTAACCATTTCCTTTCATTCAAAATTTCAAGTGAACCTAATGTTTGCTCGCCTGTGTTTTCATATCGCAAAGTTAGGGGGAATAATTTTTGTGACATTCAGTTTGACATACAATTCTAGGAATTCAGTTGATAAACAATTTCTATGCGGACACGAAACATTTTTCCTATGAGGAAAGAATTGTTCATATAGATACATAGAACGAAAAGCGGAAAGTAGAGTACTTGCAATTTTCTCTATTCAAACAATTAAAACTCTCCAGAAATGGCATTCAATAACTTACAAAATAGTTGTAAATTTATCTTATCTTTATCTTCTTTTCTAATTCCGTAAATGTCCATAATTATGAAGATGTTTGTCAAATAAGGTCTATTACAAATTTATTATCTTCCATCCGCTGAAAAATTGACACATTTGTAGAGTAGTGCAGAGAATTTTACCATGTGCCACATGTGGCACGCATACCATAGGTTGCTGAGCTCTTTTCTAAAATGGGGAATTTCATTTTTCAAAAGCAATAAAACGAGCCCATGAAAGTTATTAAAAATAAAAAATTTTATAGTTGGATATTTTTAAATAAATAAGAATGGTTCTGAAATCGCGTGCTTGGAATATGGGCTTTAAAGCCTTTTAATTCAAGACAACTTTCTCCACACCTAATAGAAGGAGCAGACAGGCAGGAGGTAGATTTAAATAGTAATCGCTAGGGCCCCTGTACACGTGGTTCAATCGCATTCCTTTAGTCTCTCGAAAACCACGTTCTCATTTCCACTAGTTGACTCAACTAAAAACATATTGTGGAAGATACGTCCTTCACACGGGGTTTCTTGTGTATTGAAATTGGAGAAAGCTTTTATTGCTTCTTCGGACTTGATCTCATCTTAGCGAACAGTCCGCGCGGCCCGCCCCCCCCCCACTTTTCCCTTTTCAGTTAACTTCCTTTACACTTGTCAAAGGAGTTTTTGTTCTCTTCACACACTCTTCACTTTCTCTTTCCTTCCTGTTGCCACACTTAGAGTGTTGTGATTAATTGGTTCAAAGTTGCCTCGAGGGAAACCGGCCCAAAACATCAACAAAAGAAAGGGTGTTGCTGAAACAAATAGTGTTATATCGTTGCTCAATACAGGAATGACATGTTCATACGTAGTACGATCCAAAAATTCAGGGACTGTGGCCATTTATGACGACGAAAGCAAGTACCTAAAGTTAAACCACTTAAAATGGATTCTCCCAACCTCCCCTACCTGGCCAGGTTAGTTTAGTCTATGTTATGTGAACAAACCACACGCGCAGCTGTTTTCTTCCGAAGATAGTTAACTTTCTTTCACGATCTAAGAAATATGACTTTTCTTGAACAGCGTTGAACATTAAATTCTGTCAACGCTTAGGTAAGACACCAATGGAGACTTTGGAGATTCTATGGTGAATCTACTATGGAGATATCCATGGTTTACAAATGGCGTTGGCATTTTAAAGAGAGCCAATAATCCATCGAATTCAATGAACACGTTGGACGACCTTCGACTTCATGGAACGCGTACAATGTTGTGTAGGTGTCTGAATGTATTCGAAAAGATTGGCACCCAACACTTGAACAAAACGCTGAGGCTACTCACTTCTCAAAGACGTCGCTTGAGAAAACTCACTCATCGTAAACGGCCTCAGCTATGGCAGAGTAACGACTGGTATCTTCTGCATGACAACACACCAATCCCAATTTGTAAAAGAGTTCTTCGCTAAAACTCTCCACTGACGTGCTTCCACATACCCCCTATTCACCAGACAGCCCCATGTGATATTTGCCTGTTCCCATCAGTAAAAAAAAATTTACAGGGATGTCGTCGTTTTGTGTCATCAGATGAAATGAAAGTAGCATCGCAGGAGGCTTTACGGGAAATTGCGAAAATTTGCTTTCAGCTGTTCTTCCAGAAATTATACGAACGCTGGCAGAAGTGTATCGTTGCCTAAGGGGACTACTTAGAAGGTGGATGTACTATGGTACTGTGAACTATTTAGGGCAAGGTAACCTACACCTTGCCCCTGAACTTTTGGATCCTATACTACGTATATATATTCGAATATTTCTTAGAAAATTGATCTTGAGCTATGAACAAAAGCTTAAAGCAAAAGTATTCTGACCTCAAAAAGAGGGAACATTCACTACCATTAGAGGTGAAATAAAGTATATCATCAATTCCTGCTTTGTATTTACGAAATGCAAGATCGAATTTTTGCAAATATACTTTTCTTTATTTTAAGTAATGTAAATATTGTAAACAAAACGTTTTTTCACTTTGCAATGCACATTTAATATATTTTGAAAACACACACACAATAAGAATCCCCAATAACTTCACAAGCAGAACAAAATAATCTCGTCTCTCCATCCACGAATAAATTATTCAAATTCCAAGTCGTCGCCAGATAAACTATTTTATTCACCAAGCATGTTCAATTAAAAAAAAAATTGAATTAGCTTACACCTATTCCATCAAATCTGAACAACCAGCAAAACGAATCAGTCGACTAACGCGTGGCTATTAGCTCATGATAATTGTGCCTCCCCAGTGAATCCAAATCAACGGACTTCATTCAAACCGCATCTCACGTTCGCCTGCTATTTTTCATTGGCGCCATTTCACGCTGGATGGAGCAGAAAACCAGTTATGATAGATCTTGGTGAAACACGTGGTCGCCAGCTCATGTTACATAGACATTTGTTATGCCTATTCGAGAGAGGAACTGCTATAAAAAAATTAACGAGGTATATTCTTACGGGGAAAGAGTTGCTTGAAGAAAATTATCATAATAAAAACACTGTAATATTTCAGATTATGATACACGAAAGACCTTTATATTTTAGCTCCAGGGCTATTTTTGTGTATCATCTTTATAAAATTGAGAAATTGCTGTCTTTTTTAATGGGTATAGTGGTAACTACTAGTTTATAAATAGGATTTGAGAATTAAAATACCACACGTTTCACTCTTAAATTTAAAGTATTTATATTCTACAAGTCTCGTATGTTTAGTAAAAATAATTCTATCTTGAATTAATATTGCTTGCTTATCTTGTTTATATATCTGATAGTTTCTTATTTTTGGCAATCATCTACGAGGTAGGATGAAAAAGTTGCCGGGACAGGTCAATTACAAGTTATTAAAAAATAGAATAATAATTTAATTTTACTGCTCTTCGAAATAGTGTTCTCCTGCATCCATACACTTATTCCAGCGTTCATATGTTTCAAACACACCATGAATCCATTTAGTCAGTTGCTTCGTCACATTTTCTATCAACTCATCTGAATCCACAAAACGATATCCCTTCAATTGCATTTTCAGCTGCGGAAACAGGTAAAAATTCTCTGGCGCTGGAATCGTTTCCGTATGTTTTCTTCAGCATCTCGAGTATCTCAGGTGATTTTTCGAGCTAAACACATAATTTGATATTTGCATGCTGCTCTAAACATGATATTGTAAACCCGACAAAGGAAAACTTATACTTATAGGAAATGATCTGCAGCTAACGCCAACATTACAGAAAATAAATTCCCGATAGCTGTGTGTTTTCTTATCAGTGTTGCCAACCCCCGAAACAGATATTTCCCCTCTAATGAACAACTGCGTGAACGTAGGAGACCATTCCGGGCATTGGAGTAATAGAGAACATTTGCCCTCCCCCTTGCAAAGTCAAGTTTTGAGCCCCCAAATTGGATTTTACAAAGGATTGGTACTTGGCGGTAGTCAGGATTTGGACCCCCTTAGAACTCTGGGCCCTCCCTCATTGCGGAGGTGTACGTTACGCCACTGTTTCCGGAAATTGTTTGACTCTGGCAGGATAATAAAGGATATAAATAAAATATAAATTCGATTATAATCATTTTGGAATTCGAAATGAGATAATTTCAGGAGAATAAACAACTCGATAAATGAGCTAATATGTATTGAATAAAACTATAAATATGTTAAATTTTGCATTAATTTTTATCTCTCTTTATGGTTGCCTAATGTCTCTTACAGTATATTTTAACCCCTAAACTGGTTTGCCCGTACATCGTACGTGCCACTGAAAGCTGGTCACAACCCGTTTGCCTGCACGCTGTACGGTCCACTGATAGTTTCATCTTTCTATCTTTGATTTACCTCTCATCCGAGATATACTTTGTGGTGAAGGCGGGAATTTTTTGTCGAAAGCAGGAATTTAGATTCTTGAAAATATTCGATAAGGAACTGGGATAGGCAAGGCAATGTGCAATTGGTTGCTTGAGAAGAAATGAAAATGGAAGCTAATTCAAAAAACCCGAAGTTTAATCAGTCACCGTTGCAATGAAAGATATAGTATTGCACCATGCTTCAAATTATGCGTGCATATATATAAGCACGTACACACAAAATCGTCAACCGTTTGAAAAAAAAGTACGAACAAGATTTTTTTTTGTAAGTACTGAGAAAAAAAAGTTCTTTTAAGATATATAAAACATTCTTCGTAGCACGCAGAGAGTTTACTAATAAAAAACAGATATTAAGGATTTTTGGGTTCCACAATTATAAAATAAAAAATGGCGTGAAAACCATAGAATTAAAAATTAAAATTATTTCATTTCCGCATTCTGTTATAAGTAGTATTGTGTTTAGTAATATGCAAAATAAAATGTGTCCTTTTTTGGAACATTTTCGGCAGAAATATTAACCGCTGAAGGCAACGTTTCTCAAACTGTAGGGCGCGACCCCTAGGGGGCGTGATGACTTCATAAGGGGGCGCGAGCATCTTGAAAAGTCGAAAACAGAAGATTTTTAAAAAATTATTAATTAACTGAAATTAAGCAAACAAAATGCATTCTGACATAATAAAAAATAAAGTACACATTTAAACTGATTTCATATACTTATAAAAGTATCAATGTATTTTATAATTAATTTAACAGGCTTGTCATACATAAAATTATATACAAAAATTAGCACTTATATTGATAATTTAATCCTTCAAATGCCGATTAAAAGGTAACCTAGTCACTCCCCAATGCCACCGTTTTCCCCGTAGTCGTGAGTGTGGCATGTATGGGGAGGGGCGTGAGAAAAGGAATAAATAAGCAATTCATCTGAAATATGTAAATCCTTCGCAAAGACTGTCAAGGTCCTTTTATTGTTTTCCAAACCCTTCGGAATAATTTTATGGACATCAGTGGGCAGAAAAAATCGGAAAGAGACGTACAGATAGGTCTGTGGCACTTAATGCTTTGGCTGAGCAAGACGTTTATATACGCTGGTTACTCTTAAGAGGTTTAAGTCGTATTGTAGCTGTAGCGTCAAAGTAAAGTATTATTGAATTCAATACATTGTTATTATATGGAAGGGGGTGCGATGAAACTCTGATTGAATATTGAATCGCAAACATTGAAAATTTGAGAAGCACTCGCTAAGGGAACAGAGACGTTCTAACCCTTCAAAAAATCGATTTTTCAATTTTCATCTTAAAAAAAAGTAGATTTAATGCTGATTCCAAAAATGTATAACATGTATAGGTTTAAAGCTTAATATTCGAGTAATTGCGGTTTTAAA
>BMAV01014664.1:38610-53167 GCA_019973955.1 Trichonephila inaurata madagascariensis | reverse complement strand
TCTGCGACTGATTTTCCAACATTTCTTCTTATGGCTAGGCCATAAGAAGAAATGTTGGAAAATCAGTCGCAGATATGTCCAAATCCATCTGGGCAATATATTTCCATAAACTGTCGACAGATAAAAATCCGCAACATGCTTTGTGCCCTATAGGAGAAGAAAGTTGGTGCGGGTACAATAAAAGCATTGTATCAGGTGAAAAATACACCCACAAACATTCCCTCCCATAAGCAGTTCTTTTTAAAATTAAAAAAAATTTTAGAGACAACTGCAAAAGAACTGTTATTAAAATGCTTGCATGGCCAAACTCAGAACCCCAACGAAAGCTTTAATAACTGTGTGTGGAATCGTGTGCCGAAAAACACATTTGTGAGCAAAAGAACTCTTTGCAAATGGGTGTTATGGATGCAGTTACATGCTTCAATGAAGGTGCATACGCAAGGACAGAAGTATTAAAAGCATTAAAAATCAATCCAGGCATCAACACTTGTGAAGGCCTTCGCAAAATTGACTACGTCAGAATTTGTGAAGCTGAGATGGCTGTTCTAAGAGCTACCAAAGAAGCCAAAACAATAAAAAGGCAAATTAAAAGGAAGCAGGATGCTTTAGAACAGTCAATGCAAGATGAGTACAGTGCTGGGAATTTTTAAAATACAAATCTTAGGTAAGTGCATCATTTTATTTAGTTTTTTTCAATTTTCTCACAATGTGTTTTTTCAGTTTTTAGGTACATGTGTAGAAAAAACTATTTGTTATATTTTAATGAAACTTGGTATGAGCTTTTGTGTCATGATAATGTATTTAATGCTACTAATTTTATTTCTGAAATGTTAATATTTTTACTTTAATTGCTCAATTTCTAAAAAAAAAATGCCATTTTTATCAAAATTTCAAAAAGTCAAAATTCAAAATTTTTTAAAAAAAATTCTGTGCAAGGAAATATAAAAAGAACTATTACATTTAAATAAAGGTACAACTTTATAACTAAAACAGCATGTTTTGTGGTGTTATATGTTATAAAAAGAAAGATACATGTACCTAAAGAGCACCATGTATCCGAAAACTTTTTTTGGTGTGTACTTTTTCGAATCCTTATATTTCTTAAAATATTTTATATATTTAATAATTTTATGTTGTAGTATATTAAGAAAAATATATAGATTGTATGACACAAATTTTTTATTTATGGAGTCTTTCTGTTTTTGAAAATAATGTTCTTTCGAAAAGCCAAATTTTGCTCATTTTATGTCATCGAGAATGTCCCGGTTCCTTTAAACTGTACGATGCTCAACGCTAAAGCTAACGACAGACGTAAAAAATTTAGCTTTTTGCCGCGATGAATTTCTTGGGCCTTGATCTAATGTTACTGCCGATCAGGTGGTATAAGTAACAACAACAAATGTTAAGGTTTAAGTACAACCCCTAATATTATTAATTATTAAACCTTATTTTATAACCATTTGAGCTTAAATTTCGTTATTTTTAAAAAGTGTTTGTTTCATTTAAATTTTGTCAAAATGGAAGGAACATCAAAAGTAAAATGTGGACCTATACATGAATAAACAAATGTAATATTTTAAGTATCTAAAAAAAAATAACTGCAATTTTTTTTTCCAAATCAATAATAAATAAGCATCTAATATTTAAAGAAAAAACTATTTTAAATACACTTTATTAAAAACATTTGAATTAAAAATTCTCATCTAATGATAAAATTCTCAAATGTTCAGTTTTTGTTAAAATGCTTTGAAGAATAAACATTGCATTTTTAAAAAAAAATAATAAACTGAATCGTAGTTAAAATTTCGAGAGGAATTTGTTGGTATTATTTTATTTGATGTTCCAATTTTATCTTGAAAAACAAACTGTAATTACGTTTACTTATTGAATTTCGTTCTTTTTTAACATTTTGAATAACTATTCTGAGAATTTTAAAGGCACTTTAGTTTTAACTCTAAATAATCTTTTCAGAATTATACTTCGATGCATTTAGAAAGAATAAAGTATTTTATCGTTAATTCTTTGAAAAAAGTATGTAATTAAGAATTTTTATGTTTTAAAATTCCAGAAAACTTAACATTTTGTTTATATTCTGAAAACAAGTTTCTATTCCATTAGTTTATTTAGATGGTTTCTGAAAAAAAAATACTTCTTTTCAGCAGCCGTCTTTTGAATTAAATTAACATATATTTCCTTAAAAAGTCGTTCTCCTTAGTATTCAAAACAACAGATTTCAAAACATATTCACTGAAATTAACAAATGTTTTTAATTCTACTTTCTTTTGCAAGCCAAAAGTGTGTGAACAGATCAATCCTCCAGTTTACCAGAAAAAGTTTATATTTTTAATTAATATATTTAATGATTTTGTTCTCTTAGTTTCTTTTATGCTGTTTAACCTTTTTATAATCTAAACATACCAATTCCCATAAGATTTGAATGTTAATATTTTATTTCGGTTATTTCTTAAAACCCTTCACTTTTTTTAAAAAAAAATAATGCCATGTTTTAAATAAATGTTAACAACTAGATAAATGAAGAAATTAAATATGTATATATATATATATATATCCACCATTTTTCATGTCAATAAAAACACTACCCATATTCATCGGGGTTTTTTTCAGAATTGAAACAATTTTCCGTGTGATTAATTGAAAAACACTTAAATTGATATGAAAATTTTTAAGATGGAAACATATTCGAACTATTGAACATGAAGAAATGTATTCTTATTCCTAGTATCATTTGAAGATTTGCTTTATAAGAAGCTAAAGATTAAAAAGTAAGAATGCTAAAATAATTCCAAAAAAAATTTGAATCTTGGATTATACAATAATTGCTCTTTTGCCGAAACTATGGAACGACACACACACATTTAAGAAAGACAGCTCTTCCTGGAACACATTTAGTATGATTTGCTATCATAAAATTAGTTTCAATTGAAATATTAATAAAATAGGAAAATTATATAATTAAAAATTGTACAACTATATTTCATTGAAATATTGAATATAGGGATCATAGATTACAAAGTTTAATAATACTTAATTTCCCATTTAAGTTGATATATCTCTTTTAGCTCCAAAATTCAAACTTGATATTTTAAGAGTTTGTATCCTTTCTTTATGTATATATATTTATATATAAAAATCTTCTGTACGTGTGTATGCGACTAAACTCCTCTTAAATGGCTGGATCAATTTTGATGACATTTTTTGTGTGGGTTCAAGTGTATTCGAGAATGGCTTAGATTCACAATTCGGTCCGATATTGCAAGTAGTTAAAAAATATTAATTAAAAACATTCAACTTTAATATTCACCTGCATTGTTGTAACACCGTTATTGTTATAAAAATGACGTAGGTTAGCGTCGAAAATCGATTTTCAGCCAAACCGGGTCTTCATCGTTACAAAAATGCAGACGAATCATGCTTTTTAGCGTTTTTAATTAATATCTTTTTCAAATAACTTTATATATATAGTTCTTCTGAAGTGTGTATATGACTGAACTCCTCCTAAACGGCTGGACCGATTTGGATGATATTTTTAGTATAGGATCAAGGGGATTCGAGAATGATTTAGATTGACAATTCGATCCGATATCGGAATTAATTAAAAATATGTAAGGGCGCTCGATTGTTCATAAAAAAAATCGTGGGCAATTTTCTTGAAACCAATATTTTGAGCGGCAAACTTCAAGGTGAAGTTGTAATTATGCCACAGAGCCCTATGATTCTTTCAGAATCACCTGGCAATTCAAATGTTTGCAATTTCCAATTCGCTTGGCATTTGCAATGAACATTAATAGGTCACAATGACAATTTGTGCCTTCTATTTAAGAAACCCTTGCTTTTCGCACGGCCAATTATATGTTGCATGTCCGAGGTTTGGCAAACCATCGCATTTGTTTGTTTATACCTCTCAAGGATTAACCAAAAACATTGTACATTCAATGGCATTTAGATATATTTATTTTTATGCATTAAAAAAATATACCTGTTATGAAAATATCTCGAATTTTATTTTTTTCACCCTTTAATCAAAACAAGTTTAAGTTTCTATTCAGAATAGCTTTTGTATTCAACTTAGTTCGTAGTAAATACATACTCACATGCAATCGATAGGTTGAATTGTGGTAACTGTACATGGGATGATGTCACACAGGTATTGTAATAGCTTTCTTTACAAAAAATTTCATCAAAACGGTCCCCGGTTTGTTACAGCTGATTCAAAAATGTTTGTAACTTTCGGATTTAAGATGTGTATACAGGGCAACGTCTGTCGGGACAGCTAGTATATATATAATATCTTAATTTAATACAGACAAATAATAACAACAATGAAGCAAATTTTCTTGACATACATGTCAAATTATATGAAAATGTAATAGTTTCTAATATTTATGATAAAAGAGAAGAATTTAATTTCAATATTATAAAAGTTCCTCATTGGGAGAGTAATGTACATGTTTCTATATTCAGAAATATTGTTATTAATTATATACAACGTAATAAATTTCTTGTGTCAAAAAAATCAGACATTATAAATAACTGTACACATTTTACTAAATATTGCTTAAATCAGAAATACCCACTTTATTTTATTAATAGTTATATAAATAAAGCTATTCAAAATAGTTAGAATTAAAATTATGAGATTGATAAAAGCTTATTACTATAAACAAATATTTTGATATAGTTATCTCCATAGTCTAATATTAGATTAGAAATTACTTACTATTATTTTATTCATATTTACTCTGGTGTTATTATAGTTATGCTATAATATGCAACTATTTTTAATTTTTATTTCCATTTGTAATCTTTTGTTAAGTGCTACATTTCAGCCACTCTTTTGATTTAAATCTGTATTAGGGTATAGAATCTGGCAACAAATTGAATGTTTCCTCTCAGATTTAGCGCGGGCTTTGCATTTGTAAGTGCAATTTTTAGGTAAGTTACCTCTATCTTGTAATGGATTTAGACATTTCTATCCATTATTTCCTATTGGTTTTTGCTCAGTGTTATTTACAAATAAAGGGGGAAGGTTGGCTGGCCAAAAAACATGTTCAACCCCACTTTTATATAAATTAATTTTTATATACTAACTGTCCTAAGTCAGTATTGTTCATGGCACTGCAGCATCCATTTTATATTTATTATCTCGATTACTCTTTGTCCTTCATTGTGTGATTTTCCTGCTGTCTATGTGTTTGTCGAGTTTATTGTTTGGATTTTCTTGTTAGTAGAGAATTGACCTATATATATATATATATATATAAATATATATATATATATATATATATATATATATATATATATATATATAATTTTTGGTATTGCGTTTTAGAATTATAAAATTAATTCAGAATCATATGTTTTTAAATACCATAAAATCCGGCGTATAACGGCAACTTTTAACATAAAAAAATAAGAACGAATTTTACGGTGCGTGTTTTACACCGGGTATAAAAATTATAGCTTTAAAAATAAAAAATAAATGATGAGCATAGAAGAAAATGAAACTTCTGCTTAGATCAAAATACTGTTTTTTAAAAGAAATGACATACCTTGTAAACTTAACGTAATGTAATTCTAGAAGTATACTATTTTTTTTTCTAAAGCTAGGAATAGTACCTCAAATAAATGACTTAAAAAAATATAAGAGCATTGCGTTTGTACATTTTAGGTTTCTTTGTAAAAAAGGGAGTGCACGTTATACGGCGAATATAAGGAAAAATTAAAAAATTCAGCTGGAAAGTATGGGTGTGAGTTATACGCCAGATTTTACGGTAATTAATATTTTCGATATATATACACTAAACATTAGATATTACTAAAAATTTACTGTAAAGCATAGGTGTCTAAACTATGACCATTTGAGGGCCATATTGCAAAAAAGAAAAATTTTCTGGGCCATACATGCAATATTTTTTCAACAAATTGAAATAAATTTAACTCAATGTAGTCATTAAAATAAATTAACTTTTATTATAATTTTTAATATTTTAATTAGATATGTACAGATGTATAAGTTTAGTTTAATTTAGTTTGGATTTGATAAAGATGAAAAAAATTTTTAATTAATGAGATGGATGAATTTGTGCTTTTGTTAAACAAGCAAATTGATATCGGATACAATGAACGAGATTGAAATTCTTAATAAATTTTCAAGATGTTTGTCAGTGCTCTTTATCCCATTTTTGTTTTTTGTATGCTTCATTCTTGAAAATATTTGTTCACAAATATAGGTACTGCCAAAAGTTGAAGATATTAATAAAGCTTTATTGTGAAAAAAAATTAGGGTATTAATCGTTGGGTAGGTAATCTTTATAAAACTCCAGTAAAGAAAAAATTAACAAATTTTTCTTTCAGTTAAATGCCACTTTACAGTTCAATTCATTCCATTTGAAGATTTGAAGGAATTTATTTTTTTGCTTATTTCTGAAGAAAATGGGGTGGAAATTATGGTGAAATACAGTTCAATTTTTCGATAATCTTAAAATCTACTTGCAAACTCTTGAATTAAATTAAAAATTAATGCAGCAATGCTGCGTATTTTGTGCAACTCACAGGTTTTTGTGCAGCCTATGTACCGAAATGTGTAAAATCATTTACTTTTATTAGATTATGCTAAACTGTCAACTTTCTTTCAAACATTGTTATTGTTTGGAAAATATTAATAAATTGATTTTTTTTCTTGAAGTCTCAAATTTAAATCATTCAAATGTTATATTAAGTATACTAAGAAAGATAAATCTAAAGCCTAATCTTCGTCTTCGAACTCAGTCACGGGTTTCCCTTTTGTTTCCATACATATTTTTATTTCAGATCTCAAATCGTAAAATCTTTTGATCATTCTCCTCTTACTGTGCCATCTGACTTCTGTATAATAAATAACATCTGCAAATTCAGCGCTCATTACCTTAAGAAATTCTTGAAATTGTCTATGATATTACGACCTATTGCTCTTATAAATTTAATGGATTTTATAACAACGCTTAATAGACTTTGCATTTTTAAAATTTTTCCACATAGGGCCTGATGTACAATACAATAATAAGATGTACTATTCGAATTCAGTCACAGGCATGATCTCATATAGGCATAAGTTCTCATGGCATGCTAAAATATTTTTACTTACATTTTTATTTCAAAATAAATATCACTGAATCGATTATATATGAAAAATATTGCAAGCATTATATTTTAATAAAAATATGCAAATTTTAATGTTCTCATAATTTGCTTTTGGGCCGCACTTTAAAGGCTTTTGGGCCACTCTTTTGACAAGCATGCTGTAAAGCTATCTTATTTGATCTTTTTACAAAAAAAAGGACAAAGACTCTTAACAAATCATCCAGGCATTATATAGGCATTGATTCTTTTATATGATCACTAGTAGAATACAAAATTTATGACTATTCATCAAAACATATTTTTTTATCTAATTCTGAATATTTTCAAACATGCTGAATGTATAAATTATCCCGCAGTACTTTCATCATGCACTAAGACATTCATGACTCAACGAAAAGGACAGGAAAAATAATTATACCTTTTACGTCATTCTTTTCGAATGTTTCCTTTAAATTTTCATTTTTAAATGTTCTTAGAGCAACTTAAATTTAAAATTAGATTTTGTGAGGGAACTCATAATTGAAATTTATTCTCGAAGTATTTTAATTGACTTTAAAAAAATGTTTTATATAGTACACATAAAAGCAATACTGAAAAATTCCTAAATATTAATTCAGAATTAGTGAATATTTTCCTTTTCATTACATTTTGCTATGCATTTTAGATACTGGGCATAGTTTCCTTTGCGTAGAATATTTGCAAAAGTCATCGAGAAAATACAAACAAGCATACTCGAAGCCTTGTATATACACAAACATTTTTGGATCCTCCAATTTCTTGATAAAAATGATACTATACATCTAATTTTTTTACGATAAATAATATTTTTAGCATTTCATAATGCTTTTATTTATTACATAATTATAAAAAATTGTGTGTGTGTGTGTTCTCAGCATACAACAGTTTGAATGTCGTAGAAATGTTGGCATTATATGATATGTCCGATAGATCGCACAGTTCGTGATATCTGGATAATTTCATTTCATGTCGAATCAAACAGAAGCTGGAATGAGCTCGAAGTCCAACCACACACACACATTGCACATTACTACTGCGGAATTTGGGATCGCTCTCACAGCATCACTTTAAGTCAGTGCTTCTCAAAGTTTCAATATTGCGACCCAATATTCAATCATGATTTTCATATCCCCCCTCCATACAATAACAATATAGTGAATTCAATAATACTATAATTCGACGCTAAAACTACGGTACTACCTTAACCTTTTAAGTGCCACAGGCGTATATAAACGTCTAGCTCACTCAAAGCGTTAATTTCCCCGGACGTATATATACGTCTTTCCGAAGTACGATCTTTTCTCTGCGCTGCCATCCATAAAATTATTCCGAAGGCTTTGGAGTGCAATAAAAGGATCTTCACAATGTTTAAGAAGAATTTACTTATTTCAGAATATTTGTGCCCCCCCCCCTTCAGTACATCATATAAATGCGCCTACGAGGTAAATGGTTGGCATTGGCAAGAGAATGATGTTACTTTTAATCGGCAGTTAAGGGACCAATTATAAACCTTACAAATTACAAATACAAGTGTTAATTTTTGTATATAATTTTTTATGTATGACAATCCTATGGGGTCACTGGTAATTATTAAACTTGTTCTTAACTTAGTATTGTTAAATTAATTATAAAATACATTATGTAGCACTGATACATTTATATATAAGTATAATATATCAGTGTAAATGTGTATTTTAACTGTTATTATGTCAGAATGTATTTTGTTTGTTTACTTTCAGTAAATTAATAATTTTTTTAAAATAATTTTTTGATTTTGACTTTTTAATATACTTACGCCCCCCCCCCCTCGTAGAGTAGTCACGCCCCCCAAGGGGAGCACACCCCACAGTTTGAGAAACACTGCTTTAAGTGTTTGAAACAACATTGAAGAAAAGGATCAGCCTTTCGACGGTTTAATAGTAGTCACAAATTCATGAACACAACTGGTACATATTTTTCAGGCAAGAAAGTAAAGCACAGAAAGGAGAAGGCATTTGTGGTATAGTAATGGACTTCCGATATCACATTTTTCAGTGGCTAGAAGATTGCAAAATGTAGGTCTAAATACACAAGAGAATGAGGATGGCAATTACTTGTATTATGTGCTTGCTAGAAATTCTATTTTACGTGGTGCAGGAAATACAACAAATAGGCAGAGGAAAAATAAGTTCGAATACTCCTAAAGAATGAGGGCAGATTTAGTTTGATAACTGGGCATTTTAGCTAGATGAGAGAATTAACATTAATTCACAACATGTCAATGTGTGATCTTCATGAATCAATACTATCATATTACTCCATTTCCGTGGGGAAACAGAGAATTAAGCAGTAATATTGGATTCCATGTATTTAATACACTATAATTTAGAGAGCTATATACTGCGAAGGAATTATTCGAAGGAGACGAAAAGCATTAGAAGTTATATACATGTACTAAAAAGTATCATAGGAATTTATTATTTTATTCATAGAGAGAGAGATAATAAATATACACACACACAACGACAGAAACAAAAAAAATATCAATAATGTGTTGGTCCAACTCTAGATCTGATGTAAGCTTTTATCCGGCTAGGCACTGAATCAAAGAACTGGCTGGATATCCTACAACGATACTGCCTACCATAAGTGTTCCAACTAAGGAAATACATTGCAGTGATTCAGGGATAATCACAGCTGCATGTTCATTAGAAAACAAAAATGATTTTTGTTGGGAGATCCAGAGATCGTATCAAGCATGGAAGCGTTACATATGTCTGAGCCGTTTATCTAGCAGTAGAACGGCTTGTCAGATTTGTTCGAGTATTATATTTCTCTATTACAGAAGAATCCAGGTTAAATTCTTCTGGTGCCATTATAAACGTGTCTGTAGGTGTGTCACGTAAGGTGTTGGTCTTCCTTCTCCGTTCATTGAGTCTCATATCGACGTTTACTCTAATCTTTGATCCCCAAGTTTTATGACAGATCGTTCACCAGAATTCACCTAGGAATAGTGGAGCTAATTAGATGATCAATCAGTCCTCGCGTTGTGACGGGCTCACGCGTCTTTTCATTAACATGTCATTTGGGTTCTTTTGGGGCCAGAATTAATGGCAACTCTTTTCAAACCAAAACCCAAGAAGTGAAACTTCAATATAAGATGCAAATGAGATAACTTTTAAATATCAGAAGTTTCAGTAAGTGAGATGGCAATTTGGGGAATTTTATGATAGAGAGTGATACGATTGTGAAGTGACAGCTAACAGAGGTTATCCCGAAGATAGAACCATTAGGTCAAGGTGCATACCATTGCACTCGAGTAAAGACGCATCTCCCTTATGATTAGATCGGCGATCGGATCAAGGTAGGATTGACTATTTAATATTAGGACTTGTGATATTATTGGAATTGAGATTTGGCGGGTTAGATATTGATAGTGGTCCGAGTTATGTTATTTCGGTATTATTTATATAGTGTGTTTTGTCATCTGAGATTCTCTCACATATAATATTATCATCTAATCTGTTAAACGTTTAAATTTAAGTTCTTAATAAAGCCATATTAAGAACACGAATACGTCTAGTTCTTTTGTTAGTCCTACACATTTAGCTCACGCAGATAATCAAGGAGGAGGGCAACCTAGGGGGGCAATTTCACAGCGTTCTGTCGTCATTTTCCGCTTATTACTACCAGGCATTGCATAGCCGTAATTCATTTCACTTACTTCTGCTAAACATCCTGCAATGGTAGAATCATTGGTCCTGTATATGAAACGATCCTACGACCACCGCACTTCATTTAGATCAGTTGCCCATTTAATCTCAAATAGTGACATCTACTCACATTGTGCAAATCCGTCTGCAATTCATTGGTTCATTCCAAGCCAATCGTTAGAACTACATTCGCTTCGTAGTTACCCTTAGGATAAGAATGTGGGTCGTGGGTAGCCTAGTGGTTAGAGCATCAGACTGCAGACCAGAAGGCCTGGATTGGATGCCCGATGTCACCAAATACTCTCCGCGTACACATGGATAGTTAAATCAATGGGTCCGAAAGTCTTTTGGGTGGTCGCAACAGAGACCACAGATGCAGGGGGCTGGAGAATATTTCCCTCTTCTCCAGTTCCATGTCTAAATTGTGGAGGTGGAGATAGGTGGTATCCCCATCTATCGTAAAGAAGTACAACCTGTCTCACAGGCTCTGGCAGCTTTCATTCCTTCCCTAGAGGAGGGACGCAATAAGAATGTCATCTTTCTTATACAGCATCCAGATGTTTCATTGTAATGCGTAGAAACTCGAGCTAATGAGTCATTAGCCTACAAAAATTAATCATTTGCGCATTTTAGCGTAGTGCATATGAATATACATTTTCTTCTCATCTGAATAGTTCTTTTGTTCGTCGTTTTTTGCTACACAATATATATAAATAGAGATATAATTTCAAAAAGTTACATTTTGCAAAAAAAAAACGTGGAATTTTTTAACTAGTACTTTTTTGCAATCGATTATCGTCTAAGTTTGCATCTCTATTATATATTATTTAGCTCAATGTAAGAAATTACAGCATGAGTCTCAATTAAAGTAGTAGAGACAAAACAGCAGAATATTTGAAATGGTAAAAATCAAAGGGAATAGGCTAAAAGAAAGGCTAAATGAGGGAATTTAGTATATATCTACAGGAAAGAGGGGAACTTACCGATTGTCAAATATCGAACTGTGCACAAAATACTATCGATCTCTTCTAAAAATGCCCCAAGTTCTTATGAAAAAGAAATAAAATATAAGATAAAATATGTTTAAAAGAAAGCATAGGGGAAAAATTTCGCAAAAAAATGTTAAAAGCGAATATTTCGATGAGTAGCATTTTGACTGTGTTCTTTTTTTGGCAGTATTGACAATATATCTGTTTTTAAAGATGAAAGAGAAAAAGATAGGAAAGTCTTCTTTGCCTTTTTAGTATCCTGAAACACCAGATATCGAGGATTTTCTTTCAGACTTTTGGTTTCTTTTTTTTTCTTCTTCTTTTTTGTTTCACATTTTCTTCTCGTTTAGCTTCAAATTCTTCCACTGTCACGAATTTTTATTACCCCTAGGATAGTTTGAAGCACTAGAGATGTTTTGCGGTTGGTGCATACATGATGTTTGAAATATATGGTTATAGCTTGAAGTGTTTTGTAAAACGCAAATGAAATATTTCGGGTATTCATTTTTTTAACCAGGCGATATAATATTTATCTTCTTCAATTTAAGCAATTTCCTTTTACAGAATTTAAATGATGAACATTCAGGGACCACATAAAGCCGAAAAAGGGCCTTTTGGGGTTTGTGGAAATATTTATTTCTAGATAGCTTAACTTTTTATGAATATTTCTACGTTTTTCTTATTTATTATAAATTTATGTATATTTATTTGTTGTAGATAATTTTAATATTTATGCATAATATCTGAAACAATTCCTTGAAAAAAAGCACAAAAACACATTAGTGACTAGATGTAAAAGAAGATTGATTATTCAGATAAACACATTAATAGTGATTTAGAAATAGTTTAGTTCATTATATATCAATAAGAGCTCTATCTCAGTTTAACTACTNGAAGTTTTTGGGACCAATGCAGTATAAAAAGTAGGGAACAAATTAGCTCATTTGAGGTTTATATTCAATACAATTGATAAGCAGTGAAATAAGTTAAAAGTCTATTATTTTGAAAATTTCAAACCTTAAATTATTTGTTAAAAAATTATACCACTGAATTAGAAAATACGGAATAAAACAACATGTTGTATTTCAAAGTTCTATTTTTACTAAGGTTTTTTTTTTACCCTTCAGATAAGCTTAAAAGTCAACAGTGATTCCCCCCATCCCTATTCGTTATTCTTAGTTATCAATTTTTGCTCTTCATAGATACCATGAAAATAAAATTGTGTTTATTCTTGATAAAAATTTATCATCTGTTTAAATGGCTAATAAAATCTTTTAAAAGAGGATTTAATACTCTTTAAATAAACATTGTCTGCACTGACTATTAGTTATTTTTTCTTTTTTAAAAAAAATTCTTTTTTTGTGTATCAAAATATACAAATACTTCAGTTAAATATACTAAGTTGTTTGTTGTTGCTAATGCCACTTGTCTGACGTTGTCAGATCGAAGCCCATGAAATTCATTGCGGCAAAGGAGTAGTTGTAGGCCTACCGTTAGCCGTAGCTTTGAGCACCATTCAGGTGACAGTACGTTTTTTGGCTTGGTTCCACCCCGATTTTGAGGGAGAATACCCTGGAGGTAGTCAGGGGCCTCTCATCTCTCTTCTCCTTCCACCAACCTCGAGAGAGGATTTGCGGCTCGACGGCTATTTAGAGTACCCCCATGCCACGATGGCACTATACATTTACAAACCTATGACCTCTCTGGGATTCGAAACCATGCCCAATGGCACAGCAGTCAGCGTCAGTAACAACTGTACTAGACTGGCGTCAAACATACTAAGTAATAATGTTAAATACATAATTATATTTCGTCAAATGCACTAAAATGCATCTACAGTAGAACGTCGTTTATCCGAACGTTTATGATCCGGAGCGTCAAATATCCGGGCTAGTTTTTTTTTTTGTTTTTGTCAACTACATGTACTGTATATGAATACGTTTTCGAACAGTGCAATGCTCAACAGTTGTTTCGCGTGAAGCCAAAAGTGACGGGAAAACTCAGGGTCAGGGATATTTGGAGAAATTCAGTTGTGTGATTAGGTAAACATCTGCGCAGAATATTAGGTCAATTAGTTTCCAAGTGAGGGGGTGTATATGTCGCAGGGAAACGATGAAATTAGGACTTTAGTCAAATCCCTAAAGGAGATGATCAATTCACGCGAGATGTTACAATAACGTTTCTTTGATGTCTTTTCCCTGGTGTAAGTAAGTGAATTAGTTAAATCCCCGAACTGTTTTAGTGAAATGATGAAATGAAAAAAATATGCCACTTTTTTGGTGCTAGAGGATTGATATTTGGGGATCACAATAACTTTTGTTATGGTTAGGATCTGCTGGGACGCATCCATCCCAGTGCATTCCCACCCTCACTACAGCTTTTTGGCCAATATCTCGACACTCGAGCCTCACAGTCCATGCCGACCTGGTTAATTCGATCCCTCTCTAACTGCTCTTCTAGTTATTATAATTTCATGCTCATAGAGCTATTCCTTTCATAGTTTTTAATTGTTTTAAACTTTTTAAACTTTTAAAATTTATTTAAATCCACAATATCTTGGCTCCTGTTTGAGTCTCGGACTTGAGATTTGAACCAACTGTTCCGCTCGTCGAGACCCATCCAGTCATATACTTGACTCCCATTGTGTAGGCATGAGGAGGGCTTAAGCACTAAAATATCATGCTCCCATGTTAATCCTATGGGGTCTGAAAAAATTTC
>BMAV01014664.1:0-33814 GCA_019973955.1 Trichonephila inaurata madagascariensis | reverse complement strand
TATAAAATGCCTCATACTCTTTAAGCCCTACCTAATTTTAGTATTATATATCTTTTGTATTTCAAAATATTTGTAAGACATTGCAATTTTTTAAATATTTTTAAAAAATGTATTTTTTTTTTATTTTTTAAAATATGGAAGCTATTATTCTATTTATATGAAAATAGCTACAGTGTAATGAGAATACATTTAACTTTATTAATCAACTTATAGCTAGTAATTAAAGCTACTATTTTAGAAAATAGCATGCGCGACGTAAAACTTAATAAATATGTCTTATAGAAAAGTTTCTTATTTTCATATGCTTATAATTTTTAAAATTATGATTATATTTTAAACATTTATACTTTTCTGAAGCCTCATTCCTTTATAAATAATGTGTAAAAGACTCGAATTATTTAATTTAAATTTAAAAGAATTATACCTGTTTGAAAATTGTTTATATTTTTATACCTCTAGAGAAATTTAACACCCCTGAGACCCCTTAGGCTCCTGCCAGGTCCGCAAGCCACTTAATCTCTGGCGCTGGGTATTTCATGACATTGCAAAACTATACATTCTTTTTTTATGCTATTGTTATCCGATTCCTAGCACAAAATATTGAAAGTATTAAGTATTAAAATATATTCTTATAGCACTCGCCTCTTTTTAAAAAGGACAGAACTTGTATTTCTAAAGCAGAAGTATATTTATAATATACGTCCCTGTGCCCCTCCCTGCCATAATCGGTTTCTTCCAAAGATATTTTTAGCGGATTTCTACTCATTAAAAGAAAGATATTTGCAAAATTTCAAGTTTATCTAATACTTCAAAAGGAATTTGTTTTTTATCTGTAACATCTTCGTAACAGCCTCCCCTTTGAAAGTCGATTCCTGCAAAATCCGTTCTTTGGTGATATCTATTGAACAAAGTTAACATGCTTATCGAATTTTAAATTTGTAAATGTAATAGTTCAAAAACGGGAGTTTTGTTTTGACGCCACCGCCACCTCACTTGGGAGTCGGTTTTCGAAAAACCCTATCGTAGCGGATCTGTACTTATTAAAAGGAAAATTCCTGTCAAATTTCAAGTCTGTAGGTGTAATAGTTTCGAAGATACAGTGATGAGAAAGCATAAATGAATATGTCGATTTTTTCGTATTTTACAGAGAGAGAGTTATTTTTTTTTTCATTCTATTGTAATAATTCTTCGCAGGATTTTTTTCTTTTTTTCTTTTTTGCATATCTACAAAAATATAATAATTTGGTATTTTATATATTTATTTTAATAAACCATTCAAATTTTATTTTAAAAAATATTTCAAAGTACTTTTTAAAATTGTAATTAAAATGCAATTAGAAGAAGCTTTCAGTGTTTTTTCTTCCTTTCTTTTGTATTTATTGAATTTTTATAAAATGTAGAATCAAGAACAATATTCGCCACTTACCCCTTTTTAACCACTTTTAGAAGATATCATGCATATTTGTTTATACATTTTGTAGTTGCAAGACATGATTGTTGATTAAGCAAAAATTATGAATGACATCCATTGAAAATTTATAAACAATTTTTAATAAATTAAAAAAGAAATCTCTTTGGTTCCCCCCTACCCCCCCAAAAAAAGATTTATCTTATTTTAATGTTATTTTCAAAAGGCCGCAAAAAAGAGGTTTTTGGAAGCTTCATTTATGGCTGAACTGTTTGACGTTTGGATTGTCCAGACTATAATTCACACAGCCGGGCGAAACGGGAATTGTGAAACTGAATATATTCATCGCTTTCATTAGCTGGTGGATAGCGAGGATTCGTATTGACGTTCATCGGATTAGAGATCAGTCGATTAAAGATGATATTCAGTCAAGGTTTGCTCATAGATGCATCAATGTTGAATTGGGTTTAATGTTTTGAAAGTTACTTTCAAACAGACAATTATTTGAGTTTTTTCAAATCTATTTCACACTCAAATTGGGATTAGGATTCGAAAATAACTTTCAAAAGTAAAATAATAGCATAGTATCTACCAGAAATTATATCTGGAGAAATTATATCCCCATACAATAGCAATGTATAGAAAATACTAATAATGTACTTTGACATAAAGCTACAACACGATTTTAAGTATAAACCATACGAATTATCAGTATAAGTATTAAATTTTCTATGTATGATACTTTTACGTAATGTAAATTTTAAATAAATTATTTTTATAAATAACATTTTAAAAAAATTTATTTTTTATTTGACATACTCAATCACACCCCGCAGTTTGAAAATCACTGTCTTAAATCGTCCAAGTAATGGACAACCCTCTGCGAATAAACTGTAAAATTAAATATTAATATGTGAGTGAGTGATTATTAACGTCGCATTGTGAAACAACAGGGGGATTATTGGCGACGGACCTTGTAAGTATGAGCCTCCGTCAAGCGAAGAGCTAAGCTGGAACTTCCTTCTACAAACTATCACATCACGCCATCGAGAGAGCTTTGAACTCGACAGATTTAACGTGCCTCACCCCTCTACATGACTGGTCTTCAGTGGCACCATGTCTCGACCCCGCGAAACGCCGGCTACGAGAGAGTTCGTAATTATATCCACTAGAGTATCGCGGCCTTATATAATGGAGGGAAAGAAGGAATATATATATTCTAAGAAAAAATTTTATATATTTGAACGATATGTAAATAAGAATTATTAATTCTAAAAACTAAGTTGTATGAAAGACAGGATAAAATTTGTTTTTGTGTTAATAGGAGGCCGAATTATTCGTGAATATTCCACAAACTAAGAATATTGCTCGTTACATTACTGCATGACTTTACGCAGGAACCAGTTCTACATTTCTTAACTAGTCCAAAGTAGAAAAGCAATTGTTCCACTGCTTCCAATTTTTTCCCGGAAAATATAACTATTAGTCAAAATTTAAATACACATATACAGGAGAACCTGTTTTTTGTACGGTTCTTTTTTATGCGATTTCATTTTTGTGCGACTCTTTTAGCGAAACCTTTTTTTATGTGGCATATGAATTTCAACGGCTTTGACACAACTGTAGACCCTCCCCGTCACACACACACAAATGTACATATATACACTTCAAGACGCTCTATTCATTTGTTATAAACAATCTCCCATAATGCATGTTCAATAGCTTTCTCTCATCGAGCTAGCAGCATGCGCTTGATTGAAGACAAAACTGTCAATGACAGTGTAATTATCAATAATTTGGTAAGTTATAAAGTTGGACAATAAGAACTGGATTCTTTGAGAACGGATAAAATATATGCAGGTTTCCAGCTTTTCCAGCACTTTCTTTTCTTTAAATAGATACCAATACCGAAAGGAGAGAGAGAGTTTATATAAAATTCAGAAAACAGCTTCGCTTACGCATATCTGGTTATTGTGGCTTTCACATGCAGCTAAACAATCATCGTCGCAAAAACTTATCATTTACTTTAAGGTGCTGAGAAATAAATCCATTGAAATTGCATCTTCAAGTGACGAAAGCGAGTTTGAACTAATTCATCACAGAAAGATGCGTGCTTTGGATAACGACGAATAGCAGTGAATTATGTAGTGCATTTTGAAAACTTTTTCATTCTTACAATGATAAATTAAATGCTTCCATGTGTAATTTAATTATTTATTTTATTTGGAAGCACTTTCTTATAAATTTTATAAATAATTGACGTATGTTCTAAGTGAGACTTTTTTTATGCGGTCCCTCACCGTCGCAGAAAAAAAAAAAAATCACTTTGTCGATAAAGTTGCTTTTTACATGTTAGTATTTATGGAATTTTCGAATATTTTTTTTTGTGCATTTTCTTTTTATTGATTTTCATTTCTCACAAAAAAGGTTTTTTTTAATTTAAATTTAATTTATCCTGAACTTAAAATGACCCAAATTTAAAAAAAAACATTTAACCAAAATCCCCAACCTTTCCTTTTTTTTTAAATTTAAAAAATTATTAATAAAACACCAGGATTTTACAAAAGAAACAAAAGAAAACTTCAGTCAAAAACTATCGGAAAAAAGATTGAAAATATTCACGATCGGGCAATCGTTTCCCCATCCCCATCGCCCCGGGTTAAATGGTTTCGGGGCTTTGACTCAAAAAAGTAATTGTTTTAAAGAAAAAAAAGTTTTGTTATAAAGGGGGATTTGTTTCAAAATGTAAAAAAAGGATTTTTTCAAAAAAAAATATTTTTTCCCAAAAAGTTAGATTTTAGTAAAGAGCAAAAGAATTTTTTAAAAATTTTAAATTTTAAGGAAAAAATGGTATTTTATTTTTTTTAAACAGTTTTTTATTTAAAACTTCATTTGTAAAAAATTTTTATTGTTAAGAAGTGTAAATTTAACTCTAAAAAAATAATGGTAATTAAAAATTTAAAAAATTTTTTTAAAATTTACCCCCCTTTTTTCATAATTTTTTATAAAAATTCTAAATTCATACACTCATACATGGAAATTTTGAAAAAGTGTTTTCCCCAAATATTCATTAAAATTTAAGTCACGTAGTCACATGATGAAAAAATTAAAGATTTCAAGCAATGATGCTTTGCTGTTGACATTTTTTGCTTTTGAGAAACTTTTTTTAAAAAAAATCATTTTTTCTAAAATAAAATGAACAAACCAAACTTTTACAAAAAAATTTAAAAACCCTTGGTTTAAAAGTCAGTGTGAAAAAAATTTTTTAATTTTACAAAAACCCCCTTTAAGAACCTAATTTTCCCCATTTCTCTGAAATATCAAGTTATTTTTTTATAGATAAAATGTTTAAAAAATTTATAAAATTAAAATTGTAATTTTAAAATTACGTTTTTTTAAATTTGTATGTTGTAAAACGTCAGTTCACAAAAAACATTTTAAAGGATTTTTAAAACTAAATTCAATAAAAAAGAAAATTTAATTATTTAAAGTAAAAAAAGTTTTGTTATAACTATTGATATACATTATATACTAATGACAGCAGAGAGTTATAAGTATTTAGTGGGGTAGCCTTTATTTTTTATTACAGCTTCACATCGATGTTTCAAAGAGCTAATAATAGTTTTAAACTCTTCTTTTGTTATTACATGATGCTAGGGAAAAAACAAACAACATTAGCCAAAATTAATTCCCTTTTATTTGATGGAACCTTATTCGGACAAGATATTTCAAACGCTTACAAATATTTAAATTTTGTTTCTTGTATTGAGTTTAATATTAAATTATCTTTGAAATGATGTAAAAGATTTTGCATTCTGCTGTAAATTTTCAACATATAGGTTTGAAAACGTAAAATTTTCAAAAATTTTCAAAAAACCAAAGGTTTCCCTATATAGTTTATGTTTGATAAAATATTTTTACCATTTGATTTTTACAAATCTGCAAACTACCACTATTTCAGAACTATATACTCGCATATAGCTTAAGGCAGAGCTCCCCAACCTTTTTATCGCCGCGGACCGGTCAACGTTTGTTAATTTTACCGCGGCCGACTGAGGGGGAGGATGTTGATTGTTTATATTTTAGACCATTTTGATTTATTAATTTTATTTGATTATAAAATTATTATTATTATTTATTTATTTATATATTTTTAATTGTATTTAATCGTGACTTCAGAATAAAATATAGCTACACCAAAAAATGAATATAAAGTGATTTAACTAGAAATATAAAGTGATTTTCATAAAGAGTAACCCAATTCCAAAAAAATATACCATAGAAAATAAAAGGGAAATAACTTGATGTTTCTTGCACGGACCGGTAGTATTTGATCCATGGACCGGTACCGGTCCGTGGACCAGGGGTTGGAGACCACTGGCTTGAGGTACATATACAATAATTATTTCTTTCTTTTTCTCCCCCTCTCCCCCCAACACAAATGAACTGATTTTGGCATTTTTTTCAGTTTTCCAAAACATATGAAACGTTTAAATAGAGATTTCTTCAAACTTGCAAAAGAAGAAGGGGAAAAAAAGGAAGGGGAAAAAAAACACGCGAGTCAGAAAAAAAAAACCTTCCTCCAGACGTTTAAAAACGAATCAGAAAAGCAACTATCTCTAGTGGCCCCTCTTAGAAATCATTGGTCTCCAGACCTATATTGTCGAAGAAGGTTGTCACTGATTTCGAAATCGGCCAAAGATTGTAAGATCGATTGAAAAAAAAAAAAAAAGAAGAAAAAGAAAGAAATACGAGAAAATTCAAGGCTAGAAAAAGAAAGATAGTGTCACCGTTCTCGATAGATGATGTCTTGCTTCTCGGTTCTTTTTTTACCCCTCAAAATCTGTATTCGCCAGCGGATGCGAAATGAAAACACAGTGCATCGGTAATTCTTGTCCTGGTCGCGCAGAACGAGTCTTCGAGAAGAATGATTGGTGGAGACATAAAGGTAGTTCTTTTGGTGCTTTAGAACACATCCCTCATCTTAGAATCGTGAAAGATGAAAATATCTCTCCATGTTGTGTTGGCGAGGTGCATATTTGACGGAGAAAAAACATAGAGATTGCCTTTTGATGCCCAGTTCAAACCTCATTATAATGTTGTTTATCAAACGTGTTCTGGAAATGTCAACGATGTCCTCTTTTTTTGTCACAAATAACATGGAAAATAAAAATATATCTTAGAAGGTATTTCTCAGATTTCTTTTTTTATAAATGATATAAAGTTTTGAGAGTTATACTTTCCTAATATGTTAAGGAGGATAATTTACATACACAATGAATTGCTTACAACATAGTTTATGATGTTTTATTTAAACATGGATATTCGTTAACCTGCAGTGTGTTTTTTTAAAAAATTGTTTAAAGAGCAGCGTTTTATGTGAACTGTTTATATTTTATGTATATTGATATTACACACTATTTTTCATAATAATGAACGGTGTAAAATAGATATTTTTGTTCAGAACTATGTGAATGAGATAATGTATCTCATATTTTAAAAATATATATATATTGGTAGCCAATAAGGAGATGAAATAGGATCTATCTACAGTTTATTTATTTTGAAATGAACAGAAAACGAAATTAGATTCTCAAACCTTTATTTTTTAGTAATGTTTGAGAATCTAATTTCGTTTTCTGTTATTTTTTAGTAATGTTCGTGAGATATATGAGATGCCTTTAAATTTAACATTGTTGAAGAACCTTTTTGGGCAAACAATCTCCACACACTTGTTTTTAAAAATATTATTCTAAATTAAATACAAAGAAATAATGATAATACCACCAGAAAAAGATTGCTTCTGGCTTACTATCTTTTAAGACAAAACAAATGTGCTAATAAGGTTTACTGTTTCTGTTTTTTGCTTCTTGTATATGCAATTTTTCTTAAGTTATTGAATTTATATTCTTTCTTAAGTGCATATGTTTTGCTACTAATTCCATTTATATAACAGTCATTTTTAGTTCAGTTATTTAATAGATTAATGTTTGATTACATGGGCAAATTTTACATTTAAGTATTTTTCGGTCATGGTTTTAATTTCTTCTGCTGAAGAGGGAAGGACAGGATCCTATAAAGCAGGTTTAACCTTACTTCACGGCCCTAAATTACAGGCAGCTTTAGAAAATAACCTTTTTGGTCAATTGACTTTATTTGTTGACTTGTTGTTCTTCGTCTTCGGCATCAAAGTTTTGACCTTTTCTATTATGTAGGATATTTAATTTGTCCTTCATTTATTATTATTATACACATATATATGCATGTATTAATTATATTATTTTTATATTAGAGATCAGATAAACTTGTTTCTCAAAAAAGATAAATATACTTTAGATTAATTTTAAAAAATTAATTCTTTATTCAGTGAAATATAACTTGTATTCATTTTATCAATTTTCGATGTGCTTCATTTGTGTGAATTTTGTTTTCAATTTGTTATGAAAGTACGTCAAGGAGAAATACATCTTGAAAACGTCTTTTTTTTTTCCCTATCCTTTTTGATGATTTATTGCTTAGTAATTTCCTACTTTACAGCTATCGTAAATATTGACGACATTGCCCGTATGCTGAGAAAAACATAAAATATTTGCACGTACAATTATTTTATTTCGGAGAACCAAATTTAGTTAGCTTACATTTTATGGTAGCAAAATTTCTTTTATCAGTTCTTCAATGAAAAATCACAAAATTTTATTATTTATCCATGAAATGTGTGTGTGTGTGATGCAAAGAAGTGTCTCCTATATTTTCAGTTTGAAGCTTTTAACTGTAAGAATCTCTTGATATGACTCTTGATTTATTTTAATTGCACCATCGGAAGTTCAGTGTGTATTATCATGGAAACTACTTCAACATGAGTCGACAGAAAATGAAAAATAATCACAAATTTATGTTGAAACTGAACAAGGAGAAACGCTTGTTAAGTTTTAACTTTAAATGAACGTGTAGAAATATCAGATACCTTCAAATGAGATTTTAAGAAACACGTTTCATCAGTGAAAAAATAATTCAGAAATAAATTTTATATGGCTTATTCAATACTTTTCGCACAACTAAACAATAAATTACTTTTTTTTTTAAGTCAACTAAATTATTCAAAAGATTACTAATTCAAGAAATGCATATATTGAAGTTATATTTATATTTCACTTGCTTTAACTCATGTAGAGAAGCTGAAAAAATTGAAATAGTATTTACGCAACCACATTATACTTTATTATGTTAACCAATAGAATAGTTCTCAAAGTATCAATGAAAATGTTCTAAATTAACCCCAAAATTCATGACAATCTAGACTACTTGGAAGCTAATTTATACCTTTCGAAGCGCAAGTGACAAATTACAACAATTGTAAAGATCTCTGGGTAGTAAATAGAATTTCAGAAACTCCTCTCAATGCAGATTTATTCCAGACTACAAAAACGGAGAAAAATCTTTCTTAACTGAATTATATTTACTCATTCTATCATTCAATTTGAAGTAAGAAAAAGAAAAAAGAAAGTGACGTTTTAATTAGTGGTTTCAATTCTTATTGCTTGTGTGAGAACAATGCCATTTGAAAAATGAAAATAAGAGCGATGAGAAAGAGAAATATAATCTGTAGAAGTGTAACCGCAAATCCATTTATATGCTAATTTCTTCTTTTACCAGCTCACTTTTTCTGCTGAATACAGTTTACTTCAGTGCAGATTCATTGCAATTAAATCCTGGAGATTATATTACATTCTGGGTTTTCTTTTAGGTTAGTAAAAGTGGATCATTTTGGCGAAAGTTTTCGTCACTTATATTCTAATTTTCGCATTAGATCTCCCCAAAGAAGCATCAGTAATCTTTGTCTAATATTAAACATCAGGACAAAATTAAGACACCAGTAAGTAATTCAATGTAGCAGCGTTAGAAGAACATATGTAGAACAAAGGATTCTTTTAAAAAAAAAATTATACTTAAGTTATGAAACAGTAGAAAAACGAGTTTTTATTGTTGAAATCAACATCCACTAGATTAATTCTACTTTGATTTATATTCTCAAAAGCATTATGAGGGCTACTGGCAACGGATATTGTTATTTTGAAGCAGAATCAAGGGACGGATGACGTCTGAGGAGGCACCTCCACCCCTCCGAGCTCCCACATCATCCAACATGAGAACTTTGAGCCTCGACAGATTTCATAACTGTTTGCGTGAGTTATTCTGACTAAACGTGGTTTGAGACACCATGTTCTGTGGTGATTTGTCAGCCTCATGCTCCATATTATTACCCTCGAATTTTATTGTCGAATTCGGCAACACCCTGTAATGGAATTTCAAAAGTATGCTCTCTTCAAATCATTTAAAAATATTTTATAACTAAATTTTAAATGATCACCTTTATTCTTAGTAAAATTATCCCCCATATATAGGCTTTTAAAATATTTTAAATAATTTAATAAATATAAACACAAAATTCTTAGTTTGTATGCTTATTAAAAGTTTACTATTTTTACAACATGGAATTAAATTAATCAATAATCATAGATGCTAATTTTTTTTTAGGAAAATAAATGAAATTTAAAAAGAAATGAATATTAATTTTAATGTTGGAAAATACACAAGCATGTTTTTTATCTCATATACAATATGGTAAACAAAATATACTAAGGAAAAACAGTTTTCTCTATTAATATTAATTTTATTAAAAACTTTCTAAGCTAAAATTGAATTTTATGAACAAAAACTTCCACTATTATTTCTTAAGAAATAATTTTTTAAATAAAAAAAAATTATGGCTGCAAAATAAAAGAAATAAAGGAATCAGGCGCGTTTATGAAACACAAAACAATTCAAAATGAAAATCTGGAACTCAAAAAATCCTATTATTCTTAGCAGGGGGCAAACTTTTCAGAAACGTTCCTTAAAATGCACCCCCTGCAGTGAGGAACCGAGTTTTTTGTTATTATAATGATGCAAATATAAAGCTTTCACCACTAAGTAGAAAAAATAGGATAAAAAAAATATTCGATAACACTTGTTCACACAGAATCAATTTCAATGCAGTGATTTCTTTCCCGAGTCAGATACCCTTTCAAAGATTTCAAATTTCCTATTTTTTTCCTCGTAAGAAAAAACTTTAATGACATGTAATCCAATAACAAGGATAGGGTTGTACATTAATCTTTATTTCCAAAAAACAATTATAAAGAGGATTTTGTTTCATGGGAAATAGATGAAAAATAGTTTTTTGGCGTAATCTTTTTCATGAGTTCGTTCCATTTTCCATTTTATTAGTAACAGAAAAGAAGAAATGATTATTTTTGTTCATTTATTTTGCATCTACCCTTTCAATTCGGTTTTGAACAAGATTAAAATAATAGTTTGAATTATTGAGTTATTTTGAAATGCATTACATCACTCATTTAAATTTTTTTCCCTATACCGTATTTATTCGAATCTAAACCATCATCGATTGTAAGCCACACCAAAATTTTCAACTTTTTGTGAAAAATAAAAAATAGTGTAAAATGGTTTATCGAGATATCCAATTTTATGAAATTAAAAGTAATTTAACATGACAACTAATAAGAAGTGAATAATTAGTTATTTTATCAGTATTATTAACATTTCAATACATACATAAACCATAAATACATGAGGATGGATCTCGAGTGACTCGAATTCCCAGTATGGTGAGTGAATGAATATTAATGTCGCTCTGTTCAGATACTCGAGGGATTTTGGCAATGGACCTCATAATTTTGAACCATGGTCAAGTGACGCAGACGTCACCTGAGCTGGCACCCTCTCTCCTAACTACCACACCAATGGAAAGACATTTGAACTATCGACAGATTTAACGTGCATTGCTTCCCTACACGGCGGGTCTTTAGCGGTACTAGGTTTGAACTCATGACATGCCAGCTACGAGTCCGTTAGCTTGACCACTAGGCTACCACCCCTCCCCCCAGCATGATACTCGGATTCATTGGAATGATACCCAACACGTTTTTATTCATGCATGCAACAAAATGTTTTCAATATTGTCGTCCGTTGGATTGCTTAACCTTCTTTTACTGTGCCTATTACCTCGTGATGATCCATATTTACACAAATTGCGTTGCAAATTAGTAAACATCTTGTGGTCTAGTGCATCTCTCTGTGGATACTTTTCACGGTATAATCTTTCTGCTGCTCGTGCACCACCTTCTGCCAATCCGTAAATCAGGTGCATATCTGCCAGCTCAGTGTTTGTAAGTCGTTTCGTTATTCTCTACGGGCGATGTCAGCTCAAATGACTGAGGTAATGCACAGGTCTATTTCCTTAAATGCTCTTGTGAACAACACCCCTAATTGTCGAATGAAGACGTTTCCGACCATGGGTTGCTATGCAAATCTGAATCCCTGTGATGTCCCCTGCCTTCCCCTAGAGTTTGCCCCAATGATTCTGGGACACTTCTGTATATCTGTAGAGCGCTGCGAAACATTTGAACAAAATTGACTTCCTTGCTGAAGGAGAATAAAGGCAAGAAAAAGCGTTTGTAGTTAAACACAGGAAATAGGATAGGTAAGAATGACCTTGGCGATAAATTTGATGATTAAATTGCTCGTTAAATTTTGCAATAGAAATAAATGCCGCGAGGTAAATATAAAAGATTTAAAGGCAGCGACACTCGACCTGCGGCCCACCCAGCCTCTTTTAGTGGGCCGTTCATGGCCCATTCTCTGAGAAATGCACTCATTTAAGAACATTGTATTAAAAATTTGGTGGGAAATTCTTTGTCAAGAAATCATATATCAATTTTGCTTTTTACTGTCGGTGTCGTACGGGTACAAATGAATATTCTTTTTCTATTTGGAACGGTTACAATTAATGATAACAGACAACAGTGGAGTAGCGATAACTTTATGGGTAGAAATAATTTTTAACTATCTTTCATATCTTGCAAGCGAAAAATTATCGAAGAAAATATATCGTGTCAAAACGATTGGGAGGTTGACTATTTTGTAGTGAAAAAAAAATGGCTCAGTAATTGTTTGATTTGTCACGAAAAAATACCAATTAACAGAAATCATTCAATGACACTTTTCCTCGAAGATTTCTTTTGAGAGGTGATAAATAGGCTTTCTTAAATAATCTTAGCGACAGCAACATATTGTTTTGTCAATGGTAATATCACAGCGGGTAACAATGACATCCCATGAAGTTTGTTATATTATTGGTAATCATATGAAACAGTTTACTGAGACGCAAAAATTGTGAAGGAGTGTTTCTCAAATGCTTCTAATTCAGCGTTACTGACAAAAATAAACAATATAAAAAATAATAATTAAAAATAGCAAGAAGTTATATTTGATCAATTTTCCACATTTTAACCCTTTAACTGTCAAGTTATTTTGATGATTTAGGTACACAAATTCTCAAAGAGCTTCTAACCTCTAACCTTTGAAGTCTCTAGTGAAGTGCGGCCATCTATTGAATTGAACGCACATTAACTTTTCCAGAGAATCAGTCGGGTTTGGCAAAGAGATGAAGCCGAAATAAACGTCTCCCGATATATATTAGGGTAAAACAATACGATGCACTCAAAAAACTACCCCGAATAATACTCGGGTGTGACATTTTCGAACACCAGTGCTGTGCCCGAGATTATCTCGGGCATGACAGTTAAGAGGTTAAATTTTTAACGTTATCTTGGTTTTAAAGCATGTCTCACTCTCCTTCCCCCATTTATCCTCATGTTGCGGCCCGCATGAAATAACTAACATATGCATGCGGCCCGCGTGAATTGATGGATTGATTGATGGATTATTAACGTCACACTGTTTAGCTACACGAGAGCTTTTGGCGAACGGACCACGTAATTTTGAACCATGGTCAAGTGACGTGGACGACACCTGAGCTGGCACCCCCTCTCCTAACTACCACACCACACCAACGAGAGGACGTTTCAGCTCTCGACAGATTTAACGTGCATCGCTGCCCTACACGGCGGGTCTTTAGTGGTACTGGGCTCGAACTCGTGACAAGGCAAGCCACGGTCCGATACCTATACCACTCGGCTACCTCAGCCGCAATGGCCCGCGTGAAACAACCGACTTATGAAGACCCAGCAGAAAAAAAGGTTGAGTATCCCTAGTCTAGGGTGATTATTTGAAGTCGCATCAAGACATGCTTTTGTAAGGTCATTACATGACAGCTTTGTACGATGTCAGAATGTAACAGGGACTTTGCGATTTATTTGCTTCATGCAATACTGTGACTGAATTGCTATGTTGTGTATGCTTGAAATTTAAATTGATACACTTGTGGATTTATACCTGTGTGTTAATTGTATTCTATTAAAGGGAAATGTATTGTATTTTCTGGAGAGTTATCAAATTAAATTTCGGCTAACCCCGAAAGAACTTTCTTTTAATTGTATGGACCTTTTCCACGCTTGAAAGCCATTCATGTAAACCTCGTAACGATAACAAAAATGTTATGAAGATTAAGTTTAAATTAAATTAGTTTCCGTTGAACTAACTTACAAATGTATATTTTATGAAAAGAATAAAAAATGTTTAAATTCTGCTGTTTCTTTTAAAAATACTTGTTTTCACAGATATATATATATATATATAAATGTATTTAAATTTACTTACAGTATATTTTCTTAAAAGAGTAATACAAAGTTGAAATGTATTTTCTTTTAACACTATATATTCAAACATCACATATTTTACTTTTGTTTCTTATTATTCATTTTATGAAACATAAAATTGTTCAGCTGAAAAACAGAAAACAATCAACAAAGTTGAAATGAAAAAAAATTCTGAATCGTTCTTTTCACTGGTGTAGACTATTTCGTTTTTCACGAAAGTTTCTCATAATAAAATATTTCTGAATTCCCCATTCCTTATTAAATTTAGATTGCATGATAAAAATACGAATAACATCTTAATAGAGGTTTGCTCTTTTCTTTAGCATTTTTTTAAATTCAGAAATTCACAACAAGAAAAGTAAAACACTTTTCTGAAATAGTTTGTTTTGAGAAGTGATTGATGTGGAATTTGTTATAAGACCAAAAATACTCAACTTTTATACGTTCAAATAAAATTTTGAAAATATAATTTATTTAAGTTTGTTCTCCAGATTTTTAAAGCTTAAGAATTCTAATTGTGAAAAATTCCTTAAAATATACTTTTTAAGTTCTATTTCTCTTCTTATAATTGCTGACACTTAAGGTGAATGATTACGTTCGAAACAGTGATTTTGGAAAATCGTATGAACCAGTACTTTTTATAGTGTCAGTTGAATTAGAATATACATATAAATTGTTTTAAAAATATTATTCCGATAAAAACACCACCAGGTGGTGCGCGCCTACGTCACATCTTGTTACACACTTCCGTCCCTTTTCACGAAATCACTCCTACAAGTATCCAGCAACTGAGAGGAAAGATGTTACACATCAAAAATATATTTTATTGCCAGTTTTTGGCAGAAAATGAAGAAAGAATGACATTTTTAAAAAACATTCTTCTTTTATGAAAAGTGCTGCTATAATAATTTTTTGCCTATACTGGTTGATTCTAAAATGATGATATAAACTTTGAAAGGTGGTAGAGCTTATTAAAACAATTTTTGCATCGTAATATATGGGCGAAAGGACCACGTTATAAGGCACAAACAGAAAAAATAACACATTAAAGTAAGCATAAAATATCCATTAGCATTATACTTAACGAGTGATTTCGTACAGAAAATGTTAAAACAGTCTTAGAAATGTTATGTACTAACAGTTCAACAGTAAAACTTTCAAAGGTTGGTTGACTGATATGTAGCCGACATGCTTCAGCCCCTGTTCTTGTGTCGGGTGCTTCGTCCACATGGTCCAAAATGACTTCTTCCAGGTGTGCTTGTCGTACAGTCCTCTATCTACCCTTTCCATCAGTACTGTCGATAAATGATCCATTTTCACACAACTGTAGACGTAATGGCTAAAACATTGTGTTTTGTCATGCGTCTACTTTTAGAAAGCGTTCCTGAAGCACAGCCAAATTGCTGCTCTGTCGTTACCATAAACAGCAGTATACATAAGATGCTTGTCTGCCTTTTCGCTATGAGTACAATCCCTCATAACGACCGAAATCTCAAGCGCAGTTTTGGTGGTGAAGCTGATTACTGGCACACCGCTCTGCTGCCTTTCAACTATCGCCAACATAGCTAACCACACCATAAAGGTCGCCAAACATGAATGGTAGCTGGTGGATGCAATTTCTAAAACTGTTTTAGCATTTTCTCTACGGAACCACTCGTTAAGCATGATGCTAAGGAACATTTTATGTTTCCGTTAATGTGTTAGTTTTTCTATTTAAGCCTCACACAACGCGGTACTTCCACCCCAAAATTCCCTTAAGAAAAATTGTTTGTTCTTGTGAGCTCCACCATGCCTTTAAGTTTGACCCATCACTTTAGAATCGCACTGCATATAACTAAGGCTTCTATGCCGGTTGAAATACATAATTTAGAAATGGATTTATGCATACTTTGTTGTATCAGAGTAGATACATTTAAAAACAAGTAATATAAACAACAACAAAATTCAGTCAATTCCTACTTAGGTCAACAAAAAAATTTTTTAGTTACTTTTTATTAAGTAATTACAATTAATATAAATATGTATATACATATGACAGAATCACAATACTAAGCGCAAAATAGAAAGCGATTTCCCATGCATTTTTTTTTCCAATTTCCTTTTCTATATAAAGTGTTGATTATTATATTTTTCTTTGTTACTATTTATTCATTAATAAAATTTAATTATTCCAATAAAATGGAATAGAAAAGAAAGAAATCACTTTCTCAGAAATTTGGCCATCCCAGGTGGGATTCGAACCTATGATCTTTGGATTAGAAATCCAACGCGCTATCTATTGCACTACAGGGACACAGTGAGCGACTTTCCTTTTTATATAAGGTGTTGGACTATTATTTTTGTTTGTTACTATTTATTCATTAATTAAATAGAATTAATGAATTACTATTTGAAAAAACTGTATTAACATCAAGTGTCATCCACTACATGTTTAAGAAAATATATTTGAACTTCAGTGGATGAATTAAAAGTATTTTATTAACAACTGAACAAGATTATATATATATGACATGATTTGAAGTCAGAAACAGTTTTAAAAAAAGGTCTTTATTCTAGAATGAGTGTATCTCTTCTGACGCAAGATGTAGAGAGGAAAAGAACGCCGGCCGAAATCTTAAGCGGGTTAAGCACTTGAAACACCGATCGCGGCTTTCATGAGTGCTCTTGAAAGTTAATGCTGACATATAGGGCTATTAAATGTAACGATCCGGAATTAGACATGTTTATTGGCTAGGCCATATGTTCGGAAGAAATAAATGGATGATTAGTTTGATACTTCAAGAGGTGAGGAAAAAGATGAGTTAAGTGCTAGATAGAGAATTTAATTTTTAACCTAATTTAATTATCCTTATATTATATATATATATAATATTAATAATTCCCTCTAACACATACTTTTAATTAACTCTTTAATGATCTATAAATAATCTTTTTTAATTCTTAGGTTTAAAAATAAAGTTGTAATCTTAATCGTAATCGGCTAAACCGATTTCCATATCCCGCGCATTTTAGCCAATCAGATGCCCAAAGGAAAACGGCTATTCAACGTAATCGCTCTCTTTTCTGCTTGCCGCCATCACGTAAGATTGTAAATACTTGCTGTTTTTTGTCTTTGTGTTGTGTCCTCCAAAACGCCGCTGTCTATGCAATGTTAACGTAACGTAATTGTGCTTTAATCTGTTGATGTGTGCTCATAATAAAGGAGGTAAAGCTATTCTGAAGACGTCATTACTAAATCAACATTTATACTTACTCTACACCGGCCAACACTACTTCAATCTATTACATATATATGTGTAAGGATAATTAAATTAGATTAATTAGATAATATTCCCCCCCTATTATCTCGAAAGTTTCTGCTGTACGGAGAAGGTTGGATCCATAAAGCATTGCTAACCCTAATTCGCTGGCCTAATTCAGCGTCAGCTTTAGAAATCTTAATAGGTCTCCAGTTTCGCCCAAAAGGGCTTTTTGTATCTACATTTGTTGTGTCTGGTGAATTCCAATTTCTTCCTGCTTTAGCACTGTAGGTTTTAGTACTTCACTTTTATTTTATATTACTATATATATATATATATATATAGTTGAGTCCTGGTATAGAAGTTCTATCAGTATACAGACTACATTTTTTACATAAGCATTTTCCATAAAAGGGGAATATTTTGAAAATATATAATTTTTCCAAAAAATTTGCATTTAAATCATTTTTCTAATAATTTATATTTATGTTTAATTCAATTGAAACTAAATATCGAAAAAAATTACTCATTAAGCCAGTGTTCCTCAAACTGTGGGGCGCGCCCCCTATGAGGGTGTGATAAGTCTGCAAGGGGGGTGCAAGCATATTGAAAAGTCGAAAACTAAAGATTATTTTTAAAAAATTATTAATTTACTGAAAGTAAACAAACAAAATACATTCTGACATAATAAAAAAAAATGCACAATTAACACTAATAAATATGTCTCAATACTGCGGAATGAATTTTATAATTAATTTAACAAAACTAAGTAAAGAATAATTGTCACTGACCCCATGGGCTTGTTATATATAAAATTATGTGCAAAAGTAACACTTATCTTGATAATTTGTGAATGGTTTATAATTAATCCCTTAAATTTCAATTATAAATGACATGATTCGCTCCCCAAAGCCACAGTTTAACACGTAGACGAGCTTATGTGTTGGGGGGAGGGCAGAAAAAGGAATAAAAAAGCAAATCCTCTGAAATAAGTAAATCCTTTGCAAACACTGTCAAGGTCCTGTTATTGCATATCAAAGCCTTCAGGTCCTTTTATTGCATTCTAAAGCCTTCAGAATAATATTATGGTTGGCAGAGCACAGAAAAATTCGTACTTCGGAAAGACGTATATATACGTTCTGAGCAATCAACGCTTTGGCTGAGCGAGACGTTTATATACGCCGGCGGCACTTAGGAGGTTAAAGACGTATTGTGGGTTTAGCGACAAAATATGGTAATTTGAATTCAATACATTGTTGTTGTGTGTACGATGAAAATTATGATTAAGTATTGGGTCGCAAATATAGAAAGTTTGAGAAGCACTGCATTAAGCTATTTTTCAGTTAGTCCCCGTAATATAATATTGTTAAAAATTATGACATTGAAAGTTCCCGCATTTGATTCGAAACCATGCAATTTTTGAAAAAGTCACAATCATTTTTAATACCTTTTTTCAAAAATAAATTTTTATGATAGATGTATTAGAGAGAGCTAATATGCAACATTAAAAAAAAATCCCTTTTTTCCCTTTTCTTATAACATATTTTTCACGCAAAAGGTGTTTAATATTCAGAAAGTAAACGAAAGGTATTTTTGGAATATAAATAATGAAGGTTTCACATTCATTTATTTCAGGATACTTTAGAACTCAGAAATTATCTTCCTCCCATACTTCCTTTTTCATTATTTAAAGAATGCACCCCAAGAAAAAAATTATTTTTTAAAAGAAACAAAAATGCTTTTCCTTAAGTTCCTGAAAACACTAAGAAAAGTTTAAGCTTTTAGACATGATTAAAATTGCAAACATTTCTATCTTTTGTACTACAGTTCTTGAAGGATATGTTCTCGCATTTTTTTTTTTCCTCTTTATTTTGAGAGTTTACATTTACCCACGTAAAAGGTTCCTTGGCTTTTTGATGTCTCATTGGAGATATAAATAATGAAAACTACGGAAAATATGGTTCTAAGCTGAAACATGCTAATTGCGGGGAGAGGTTTATATTAACGTCGCAATGTAAGGCAACACAAAGGCTATTGACTATGAACCTCGTTATTTTGAACCAAGGTCAAGTGAAACAGGCTAATTGAATAAGATGGTTTGTTATAAATATTCTTGAGAATTTTATATACATATTAATTGTTGAAGGAAGAATAATGTTAAAGTACAGTACAAGTTTCATGACCAATTGTTTATCAACCCCTAAATTGCCACCGGCATATATTACCGTCTTGCTCAACCGGTACGTTGAGTGCCCCGGACGTATATATACGTCTTTTTGAAATACTATTTCTTCGTGCTGCTATCAGTAAATTTATTCAGAAGGCTTTGGATTGCTACAAAATGACTGACAGTGTTTGTGAAGTATTTACTTATTTCAGAGAAAGATTTTTGCTTATTTGTGCCCCTGCCAATACACAACACATACTCGCTTCTATATTAAAAACGGTGTCATTGGGGAGTGAATTGCTTAGATTTTAATAGGTGGTTGAGGGGTTAACATCGCACTAAGAAGCAACATGCAAGCTGACAAGGATGTGTTGATTTTGAAACTCGATAAATTTAATTAGCATCCTCCCCATTACACGGGGTTTTAATGGCATCAAGGGGCTATGCAAAATACACGCTAAGAAAAGGACTTGTTCATCTCTCTACCCTTTCGATAAATAACCTTATAATATTGTTCTATCACTAATACATTGTATGCAAATGGTTTTACCCTCCGTGTAGGGAGGCTGTTGCTTGTTAAGTTTGTCGAAGTTTACAGCATTTTTGTTCGCGTGGAGGGAAGTTTGAATATGAGTGAGTGAATATTAATGTCGCACTATTCAGCGAGAGCAGCACGAGATCTTTTGACGACGGACCTCGAAATTTTGAACCATGGTCAAGAGACGAGGACGAGACTTGAGCTGACACCACACCAAAGGGAGGACGTTTGAGCCTCGACATATTTGATGTGCATCGGCCCTCACTGTACTGCGGGCTTTCTCTCGGGCATGCCTCTCGAACTCAGGACATGCCTGCCACGAGTCCATTACCTTGACCACTCGGGTACTGCGGCCACAGGGATTTTGAAAAGTAGAGTTCTAGCTCAGATGTCGTCCCTGTCACTTGACACTGCAAATCCCGTATCTTTTAATCCACATTATAGAATTAATTATAAATCGTACAAATTATGAGGATAAGTATTAATTTTTTGTATATAGTTTTATATATAAGTCCATGGGGTCAATGGTAATTATTAAACTTGTTCTCAACTTAGCATTGCTAAATTAATTATAAAATACATTGTGCAGTACTGTTGCATTTTTAAGTGTATTATATTAGTGTAAATACGCAATTATTTCTTTTTGTCAGAATGTACCTTGATTACTTTCAGTAAACAAACAAAGATTTTTAAATAATCCTTTGTTCTGACTTTTCAATATGCTCGCCCCCCTCGTAGAGTTATTACTCCCCTCTAGGGGGATGCACTCCCCACACTTTGAGAAACGCTGTATTATACATATTAATGTGACCTTTCGTAAAATGTTGGATTTGAAGGAATCGAATCGACTTTTAATTTCAGATACTTTTTTAATCTCCTAATGTCTAAGCTTGATTCAAACTGAAAGTGCAACGAACTGAGAAATTAAAGTAAAGTCCAATCAAAATGGAATTATGAAAACGTTGTACTCACACACAGCAGTATGCGCTTAGTCTCTGCTCAACTTATGCTGCAGTTATGCGCAATCTATCATTTACCAATAACAGTGGATGATATGGACAGTCAGTTCATCACTTTTCAATTTTTTTATGTTACAGTTTTCATCAATAAGGAACTTAATCTTGAAATTGTCTATACAAATTTTAAGAAAAATAATGTAATATTCATTTAAAGGGTCCTACATAGGAGCCTATGTTAAATTGCGTAAGTTTATGTACCTTTTTCTCTAAAACTACTACTTCTAATGGATCAAACTTTTACAGTAGGTTGCGTGTACTATCAACAAAACTTTAACGAAGGGTTTGCTTTTGTTAAACATTAAACTAAATTATGATTTTTTAAAAAATGTCCATTTCTTCTATAAAATTTAAATAAAAAAAGCCTTATCTAAAACTTTTTACATATATATCAAATTCCTTACATTAAGATGTGTAAACTTGTCAAAAGTACGCTCACTGAAAATTTGAGGATAATATAATAAGTAGTTTTGAGAAAAAGGTACATAAAGTGAAAAATATTACATTTTGAGAAAACAGGCTTTGAAATAAAAACTTGTAATTTGTTGAGCATTTACTTTTTTAGTACTTTCCAGAAGCATATGAATTATTTTCTTAACCCCTCTGTGCCTACGAAAAAAATTCTTTTAATTTTCTTTTTTTTTTCATTAATTTTAACAATTTTGCCTTTTTGTGGGATCTCAAGATGCTTTCGTTGGGCTACACGAATCCTACGTGCATGTAATTTTTGGAAGCATGACATACAATTATAACTTGGTTCAATATCATAATGTTTTAAGATCATTAATTTTGCTACATGACTCGCATTGAACTGTGCAATAGCCATATGTAGGCCTAAATTTAGAGTTTTTAACTCCACAAATGTTGATCTTGGAATCACTGACCATATGGTGCTTATTAACACAATACCGTGCACTCATACACTTTTGAATAAGCCCAATACACTCTAATTTTTCTACTTGAATATATGGATTCGCGCTCATCAGAAACATATGCAGCAGAGCTTATTTGATGTGCGTCAAGGAGTAGCTTCAACTTAAAATAAATGAAAATATTTTTAATTGTCGTATTTCTTCATATCTTATATCATTTTAAACAAAAATATTTGAATTTTTAGAAAATATTAAAAAAAGGGAAAATCGATAATTTTTAAAAATTTCATGTGCCGGACCCACTCAGAATTTTTTTGCAGTAACATAGCTTTTGTTTGTCAGATACGTTATTTATGAAACTTCATATAGATCAATCAAATGTGTTGTGTGTGATTCAAAATCTTAAAGTTAGGTGCTAACTTATTTGCCAAAATCGGCATCTGATTGTAGTTTAATATGTTGTGTGTGTTTTTCTCTCTCTCTGACTCATTTCAATTTATTAATTATTACTGTCCTTCTTAGTGAATCTGTACGCACACATTTTGAATTTACATGAACAAGTTCTAGGAAAAGTAATTAAAATCAGGAATGAGTTTCGAATTTCCATATAACAGAAATATTAATTAAAAATATTCATAATTTAATCCGAAGTAGTGAAGTGATAATTATTCAAGCTTATATATATATTACTTGAAAATTGAGAATGTTTTAAATTTACATCACTCAGCTAACTTCGAAACACTTCTACAGTAAAATCACATTCCCATTTGCAAAAAACAAAGTTTATTGATACGGTGATAAACTTACCATATTTCTTTCTTTTGAAAATATTTTGATTAATAAAATGCTCATACGGGGGTTTTAAAATTCCGGGACTCCCATCCCCTAGAGTTAGGCTTGGTGTAAAGGAGTGGACATGGAATAGGGTTCACCTTGGTCCCTCCGGTGCTCTAGTGACACGTTTTTCCCCCATTCCTCTGTCTAGTTCAGTTAATTTTTTATCCTTGTTTGAGCAAAACGTTGTTGTGTCGAAGTGCCGCGATCATGATAAACTTAAAAGTCAAGCTGCTCATAAATTTCTTTCTCGTGAATTTTTTTTTCTCAAATGAGCTCCAACTGAAGATTTTAAATTGTTATAGGAGGTGTTTGGAGATAATTGCATATCACATAGTCGAATTTTTGAATAGCACAAAGGATTTTCGGAAGATCGGGAAGTTGTTGAATGTGTAATGAACGCTCTGTTCGATGTGTGGCATCAAGAAACGGTCATGCTCATCGTTTTGTTCGGTTAAATTTGGGCATCGTGATTGAATTGTACTCAGGTCAAAAGTTTAAAACAGCAGTATAAATCAGGAAAGTTGAAATATAAAGAAAAGGTAATTGAGCAACACATGGAATTTAAACCGAAACTGCGAATTGGATACTTCAGGTATATATATATTCTTGAAAATAAATTTTTACTGCTTGCGATCCTGTTTTCCCCAGTTTCTAACACCAAAAATTCGAAAACACTTTCTAAAAGTGAAAATCAAAACTTTCATTTGGGAAAAACAAAAGGTTTATCGAAATAGTGAAAACACTAGTCCACAGTGTTTAACTTTTAAAAACTTAGCACTATGATTAATAGAAATGCTACATACGAACCCTATATTTACCGACAGTACTCATTTTAAAATTACATGGAATAACCATTTTTACGAATATTCTGACGATACTTAGCAGGAATATTCTTTAAAATCCACTCTTCTAAGATATACTGTACCATGGGTTCTATGATGAGTATTGTGGAGGGGGAAGGCGAATAGTTTTATAGCAGACATTGCGTTTTCAGCGGATTGTGAAGATTATCATTTTTGTTCCGAAAAAGTAGTTAATATCAAAAGGTAAGTGTCTTATTTTTTTTTGTATGTTAATGAAGACCTTAAAAAACGATTTGACTATTTATTTTGAGATAACAGTGTATATAATTAATTTTACAGTTGAATATCTTTAATTAGCTCTAACGGATCAAATTTCCTAAATTTCAATATTTTTTTATGTAAATCTCTTAATTTTCAATGTAGTGATTCAAAAAAAAAATATTGCATGCAAAAAACTACAGTAAATCATAATGCGGTTGATAAAGGGTTAAAAGATATTTGTACAGTGCTTTCACCATAACTAATTTGTTAAATTAGACCGGCTATCACACCTCGTAAATATTGTACCAGGAAGCCATATAAGAAATTTCCAAATAAACGTACCATCCTCAAACAATTCAAATTGACAAAAATTCGAAACAAAAATAAAAAGAACTTTTTGAAATCTTCATACAACTGACCACACTGTATAACTTGACAATGAACTTGAAATCCCTGAAAACGTTTTGGATCCACCCCTTATTCTCGGATTAACAATGCCAATTCACCTAACTCAAATTAATGCCGCTCAGAATCGCCAATATTTCCAGCGAAAAGAGAAAAAAAAAGCCAATAATTTCTGTCGCCGTCATCTATCTCCCACAATTTACAGCTCCATACTCGCCAAGAAACATTCCAGCCCATTTTTCTCAAAAAGCATTTTTAGGGGAAAATCCGTTTACGTGGGCGGGAAGACGGTGAGCTCCATAATTTCCTAAGCCGATAAACTCGATGCACCTCCAAACCGTTATTGATTCACTGTTATCCATTTAACTACAGCGCGGGTAATTTCGGTAAATATCTCGCCAAAAGAACTCGGGGCAAATATCGTGACAGTGGATAGTTCTAAGGCACGTGAAAAGCGTACGGTTAGATGGAGATTCCACCTAGTTAAAAAAGAAAGTAAATGAAATGTTATGAACTCTTCGAGATCATGTGGTTCGTAACATTAATCGTTATCTGGAGAGAGCTTTAATGAAGAATAGGACGATTAATGGTAAGTCCTAAAAGTACGTTGTAGTCAATATTGTGTTATGTCGATGATGCTTCGGGTATGTGGTTCATCCTAATATATCATAGTTCCTTATTTTTAAAGGACATATCCAATCAGATTACTTTTTGTCCCAAGAAATGTTCTTGGACAATTTTATCCTCCCGACCGTGTGCCGTTTTCATTTTTTAGAATTTTAGAATCCGGGCTCACGTGATTAATGTATCTGATTATTTGCGACAATTTGTTTTTAATTAATGAAGATATGAAGATTTTTTGTGTTTTTTAGATTTATTTAGGAAAAATGAAAATTTGGATTTCTTTACAAATTTTTTTTAAAAATTAACATTTTAAGAAAAATATGCTAAAATTAAGAAGAGAAAAATAAATTATTATTACTAAACTGGGGAAAAATGGGTAAAAACTGACACAAAATTACATAAAGGCCCATTCTGTGTACAAATAGTTTTTGAACAAATTTTCATTTTTTTTAAATTTGATGTAGTACTTAGCTTGAAATGCCTTTCAGGATAAGAGATATTTTAATTTGTACAAAAACTAGAGCCCTCTATCTTAGTTATCATATGAAATTGCTTAAAAAAACACAGTGATTATATTTACATAAAGGACTGTAAATTTTGGAATAAAACAGTAATTGGTAAATCTGACGGTTAAAATACTTCTACTATTTATAACATACACAAACATTTTCAGTTAATTATTTTCAAAATTTTTGAGTAATCGCTGTCCTTATTTGAGCATTTTGAAAAAAAAAGACCACACACACATTTTGAGTAAAATGCTTTTTAAAATATGACATCTTAAAGTAGTGGCATCTGCTTTTACTAAAACACTTGTATTTTTTGTTCTGGTAAATGGAAAATAATAAGCTTGGTATTTTTTTATAAGGCTCATAATATATCCAATAAAATAAAATCATAAAAAAAAAATGTCAATTTTCAGCAAAATTCACAATTTTAGGGGAGCTGTATACCCTATAAGGATAGGATATTTTGTTTGCGTTTTTCAGTTTTTCTTGTACTGTGAGAAAAATAAATTATGATTTACATCAAGGGTTCTTAAACTGTGATGCATGGACTCCTGTGGGCCCACAGCGCTTTTCTAGGGTATCCGAAAGGTCTAGCAATGAATGCTATGATTTTCCTCTTTTACAGACTCCTAACTACCTCGTGGAAAATTGAAAGTATGTAATACTACACTAAATCACTACAAATTGTTCCCAATATTAATATAAATATGAAAGTAATTTAAAGATAAGAGTTTTGTCACATTTTCAAACTTAATTTAACTGAATTCAACATTCCTTTTTATATCAGTTCCACCATTCTAAAATGTTCGAAAATTCGAATGTTTTTCGATAAATTGTTGTTATTGTTGTTGTCGTGTCCTTCCCGAAGTGAAGGAATGGATGTTGCCAGAGCCTGTGAGACAGGTTGGACTTTTTTGATAGATGACGACACCATCTATCTCCACCTCCACAATTTAGGCATGGAACTGAAGGGAAGGGGAATGTTCTCCAGCCCCCTGCACTCGTGACTTCAGCTGCGACCGCCCACAAGACTTTCGGACCTACTGATTTAACGAGCACGTACTCTGAGGGTATTTGGTGGCATCGGCAAGCGAACCCAGGCCTTCCGGTCTGGAGTCCAAAGCTCTAACCACTAGGCTACTCACGGCACAATAAATTAGAATTCTTAAATGCAGTCACTTAGTTTGGAATCAAAAACTATCCGACTGCTCTTTTCTACTCACCTAATATTTTATAATTTTAGTGATCTATTGACGCACATGCGCATAAGATGTAGTCCATCAAATACACAGTAAAATTGATTAACAGATTATTAACGTCGAGCTGTGAAGTTACATGGTGACAGATCTCACTCCTAATTTTGAACAACGCACAAGTGTCGTGGATGATACCGGAGCTGATACCTGGCTTTCCAGCCTTCCACATCACACCAATGGGGCTCGACAGATTTAACACAAAAGCGTGAAGGGTTTCTCTGGCACGAGGATTCTAACCAATGACTGGACGGATATAACACCACCCGCGATATCGTTACCATGACTACTGGGCTAGCACAGTCACACAAAACAATGGTCCAAATATTACATTAGTATGATATAAACTAGCAATAGATAAGCCACATTTGTCTTTATTATTATGAGTATTTTCATATTATGTACATTTATTATTATTATTGGCAATCAATTTTTATCATATTTTAACGTTTTCGATATATTCCGGCATCCATTTAACACGCATCTACATATTCAAACGACATTTTTAATTATTAAGTATATTCGTCATGTAAACAAAAATAAATTGCGCAACAGCCCCTGAGGGCTACGGCCTGATGTGCCCATCTCAGTATACATGATCATTGGGCGCTGAGGTGCATAACTAGATGTCCCGATCAGGTGGTCAATTTGAAGCGAAACCCTCAAAGTTTAGTCCCCAAGCAAGCCTTTATCGACTTACTGAAGGGCTGAAAGGCTGAATCGACCTTGCCCAGTCCTAGGATAGAAACCCGAACCTGTGGTGTGGAAGTGCGGCACGCTACCACTCAGTCACTGGGCCTTTCGTCATATAACGTGCACTTTCTCTTTTACAAAAAAACTTTGAATATCATTGAACTCTTGTCTTTTGAAGTCATTTATTCGAAGTATTATCTCAGACTTTTGAACAATGGTATACACTTCTAAAGCTACAACCCTAAGGAATTAAAAAAGCAAAAAACAGATGGGAGACAAAATTTATATAATATATTTTATTGTTGAAATCTTATAAAGTATGCCATTTCTTTTTTATTGAACCATATTTTCATGTAGGAAACTAATTTCTTCAAGCTCATATTTTTTTAATATTTTTTTAACGTTCTCTTAAATATCAGGCACATAATACCCACCGGTAAATTTCGATCTTAATTTTTGTGTTAAAACGAGCGTTGTGAGCCAGAATTAAGTACGGTACGTATTTTCTTTCACCTAAAAATGTACCGCATGCATCTTCGTTATCAAACACTTTCAACAAACGAGTTAATACAATAGAATTCCTCATATCGTGATGAATATTTTCGCATCACGGGAAAATTTTAAAGCAGTGCGTAATAACTCGTCTTTGTAATTTATTTTACAATAATGGTAAGCATTCCAGTCCCCCTTCAAGACATTGCTCATAATTAAAAAAGAAACAATCAACACCGGCAACGACAGAGAAGGGGGTGAAACCCCTTTGTCTCCGAGTGTCATCCCTTTGAAGCCCCAACCGAGAGAGTTCCATTCTGGAGTCAATTAATTATTCAGCCAATCGCAGGGCGTGACAAAGTTCACATGGGAGAGCATCTGGATATCTATAGAATGATCGATTTTCGCCCCCATCATTAATCAATGGGTCCCATTCCTCTACTGGATTCACTTTATATCTGTCTTCATAGACCCCAGTGTCACTTCTCTTTTTAGTTCTCCTGACGTAATGCCCGTTCTTTTTTTTTCTCCTTCTAGGAACGATTTCTTCAGAAATAGAATTTTAGAATGGAGATATTATGATGAGAAGCTTAAAAATGAATATGTGAATCGCGATTGTTAACATTCATAAAAAATAGCATAATACTTTTTTTAAAAGAAACTTGTGTAATCTTTAAACACAATTTCATTTGTTACATATTCTTGTATCGTTATTCCATTTCACATCTTCACAGAGCTCAAGTGCCTCTCCCTGGGGAGGAAACTAGGCCTCAAAATTATATTGCGGTGATTGATATTCCACCTACATAGTGACGCACTTAACCCCTTAATTTCCGCGGGCGTGTATACACGTCCTGCTGAGTTGGTGCCTTTAGTGCCCCGGGCGTGTATACTCGTCCTTTCAAAGGAGGACTTTTGGTATTATGCTGCTCTGTTCAAAACTAGACCCATGGCTTTGGAATACAATAACATGACATTGACTGTACTTCTAAAGAGTTTACTTATTTCGGTGAAGAGGTGGGGAAGGAATTTGAAAGGGTATACTCCAAGAACTATGAAATTCAAAACTAAGCAGTTTTTTTGTTTTTATTTTTTATTTGAGTGTACTCTTTTCTATTCTTCATTTGCTGTTATTTTCGCTTATGGTATATAGTAGGAGCTTCTTATTGTTTTTGTACGAATGCATTGAATGTGATACTGGTTTATGAGTTCAACCATTTTTCAGGATATATCACAGAACAAATAAGTTATAATTTATTTTTATTATATTGTAAATCTAGGGATTAATTTTTTTTAGTTTCATTTTATTATTTTAGCCTTTTCTTTTATTTTCTTTCTTTTTGAAAAGATAACTTCTATTGGCGCGATTTGCCGGAGAGTGAACTTGAATGAACGTCCCACTCGGGAATGTAACGCTCATTCGGCTTCAGTCGGATATCACACCCCTAAAAAGGAAAGGAGGGACGTTTCTCTCCGCCACTCTGAAACGCGGTACTTGCCCTCCCCGCCAATACTTCGTAAAAGTCAAGTTCCTAGCTTCGATCAAAGTGGGGCTCCCCTCCCCCTCACCTCTTTCTAGGGCAGGGGTGGCCAACCCAAAGGACCTCACGGGCCACTTCGGAAAAGCTTTGCAATCTCGCGTGCGCATATAAAAATACATATCTTTATATTAGATTTGAATTCATTACAAACATTTGTTGGAGTGAAAATTAAAGCAGACTGATATATTATTGTTTTCATTGTTTTTCATGTATACAAACATAGATAGTATGATATAATAATAATAATGCAATGATCAAAAAAAGTTTAATTTATTTAATTAGTGAGATATCTGTTTCTCGACTCTTTCACTTAGTTTTTGCAAGTCGATCTCAATGCATGTGTATTTGCGTATCGTAATTGATGTTGAAAATTTTCGTGCGTTAAGTTTGAGGACGATTTATGTTTGATAAATTTCAATTTAGAAAAAAAAAGTGTGTGTGCTTATGACCACACGATAGGAGTGATAACTTCAAATTTTGTAATGTTATTTCATTGATTAGTTAGTGAATATAAAAACAAGGGGAAAATTATTTAACCATATGTCTCTGTACTCATAAAGTAGTACTTTTGTGCTAAATATGCATATTTGCGAATTATTGTATTTTAAGAAGGTAACAATAGGTTTATGGTAGCTGAAATAGTTTATAAATACTTTAGATTCAAAATTATTTAAATATCTAAAAATATCTCCGTCAAGCGTTGTTCCGTACTTTGTCGTGCTTTCATTTGGATCATTTGACATGATTAAATTGAATTTTAATTTTAAAAAGTCCACTAAAGGCTTTGATTTGTCTTTTGAAAAATCTACATTAAAATCCCCACTTGAAATAATAGGCAATTTGTTTAAAAAAGTGGATTCGGCTTCACACACAGTGTAAGCAACTAAATTTTTGTCAATGATTTCGATATAATTTTCTTTACACTTTGATTGGGTGAAATATAAATAGTAGCCATAAATTATTTGTCGATTTTCTGCTCAACATTTCGCTGCACACATTTCTTCGATACATGACTCATTAAACCCAAATGATTCAGTAGAAAGAATTCCGCCATTCATTTTCCTTAAAAGAGGGGGGGGGAGCCCCATTTAGTGGAAGCAAGGAACTTCACTTTCGTAGAATATTGGTGGGGAGGGGACAAGCTACCACGTTTCATGGTTTTTGGGAGTAGGGGAAGGGGGGTAATTTTGCAACTCTATACTTTTCCCCTTTAAAAACAAAAGGTAACCCCTTCCAAAAAAATTGCCAATGTTTTCAAAAAAGTCTTTATATCGAACTTGTTCCTTCATTTCTCGATTATTCATCACAGTTAAAATTTCTTCATTGCTCTATTTCGAATAATTATTTAAGCATATATTGCCAAATGTATTGAATATTTTTTTAAAAAATGAAAATGCAGGTGTGTTATAGTTTACAGAAAATGAATTAAACGAATGCAAGACATTCCACATTTCATGTAATTACAGATATGCTTGTAAAGCAAGGCAAAGCAAATTGGCAATAAACTTTAAGGTATTTTAACTCGAATTTTTTGATATACAAATTAAAAATAAAGTATTTAGTTGAAATGAGTTTCATAACAATATCTGTGAACATTTTTAAACCTCCTCTATCCAGAAGTCTCAAATATTTTGCCCCATCGACATTTTCTGAATCAAAATTGATTTTTTAATCTACACATCAAATCTATATTTGTAATCGTAACATTCGAATTTTATATTATGAACGCAGTAACCCGCTATGTACTTTAAGTTTGATACTCTTTTATTGAAATATCACTAATTTATTTTTAAATTTCCTAGGGATTGTTCTTTTTGAAGTTTGCATTAACTGTTCATCTTTTGGGGGAAAAGAACCGAAACGTATGGTTGCCAAGTTTATTAGATGACCGGTTGGGCACTCAACAATAACGATTCATTAATATAAAATGTGTGCAGCCTTAGGTTAAATAATTAATAACATTTTTAAGTTAATTAAGATTTGACAAAATAAACAAAACACTAATTTCTCATATAAAACAAAATATCTTAAATTTATACATAATTAGGTATGTTGGCATAAATGCATCAATTTATTATATCGTGCCCTAAAAACTAAAAAAAAAGAAATTCAATAATGACACAAGAATAGTTATACAAAAATATAAATATTGTACCTTTCTTTATAGATATTCCTACTGATATGTATTGAATAATAAATACACATGAGAAGATGAACTAGTTAAATAAGCATACAAAAAGGAAGACCATATCACGCGATTTCCTTTCAGGGAAAAACTTGAAACTTGTCGGAACAAGTTTAGCGAATACAAGCGAAAAAAGCCGAATGAGCGTTACATTCCCGAGCGTGACTTTCATTCAAGTTCACTCTCCAGCAAATCACGCCAATAGAAGTCATCACTTCAAAAACAGATTCGCAATAACAGAAGCAACGTGAGAAAATAACAGTTATGGAATTTATTTTTTACAAAAAAAGAAAAAAAAAATATTGAACAAAATAGTCGAATTTTGTAAAGTTGTAAAGAATCTCTCGGGCCGCAAATTATTCAAGGCGGGCTACATGCTACCCCCGGGCCGTCGGTTGGACACCCCTGTTTTAGGGGAATGAATGTGGCATTCTTTCTAATCCTAGTTGAAGTATGAAAATGAAACGTAATATTTTTAAAAAATAGGCTTAGAGAGAAAAAATTTCCTACACTAAAATTAAACATAAAATGTAGAAAAAGGGCAATTTTTTATAGAATTAAAAGTAAATAATATTATTATCATTAGGACTATTGCAGTGATCTTAAGAATAAAAGTCTATTTTTGTAAGCGAATCAGAATAGCAAAGAGCAAATAGTTCTATTAAGGGGTCTCAGGGGTGTTAAATTTTTTGGAGGTCTGAAAATATAAACAATTTTCAAACAGGTATAATTCTTTTAAATTTAAATTAAATGATTCGAATCTTTTACACATTATTTAAAAAAAGAATGGGCTTCAGATATAAAATGTTTAAAATATAATCATAATTTTAAAAATCATAAAAAATATGAAATTCATGATAAATATAGTATTTTTTGCGTTGGCACGCTATTTACTAAAAAAATTAGTTTTAATTATACTAGCTATAAGTTGAATAATAAAAGTTAAATGTATTCTCATTACACTGTAGCTAATTTTTATATAAATAGAATAATAACTTACATATTTTAATAAATAAAAATATTCATTTTTAAAAATATTTAAAAATTGAGTTTTACAAAATATTTTGAAATACAAAAGACATATAATACTAAAATTAGGCACGGCTTAAAAAAGTATGATGCATTTTATAATTCTATAAATTTTATACACATCAGATGCTACTATTTTTGAAAAAAAGCGTGCGCAACACAAAAAATACTTTAATATTTATCATAGAATTTTCATATGCTTTTTGATTTTAAAAATTATGATTATATTTAAACATTTTATACTTTTTCTGAAGCCCCATTCTTTTATAAATAATGTGCAAAAGATTCGAATCATTAAATTTAATTTTAAATGAATTATACCTGTTTGAAAATTGTTTATATTTTCAGACCTCTAGAAAAATTTAACACCCCTGAGACCCCTTAATTACATTACTTAAATATACTTTGAGACTAAAAGGAAAATTAAAAATTTAAAATAACAAAATTAAGTGTACATGTATTAAAAAAAAGTTACATTAAATCATTTAAATACAAGAAAACAAAATATAATTAAGAAGACTTTCCTTGCAGCAGCACCGGATATATTTGTACAAGACTACCATACAATGATAAAAGAGCTAGTAAAAGCCGGAGATTATGTGATATAAATGTTCTGATTAAGGTATATGACTATGTTAGGAACCGTGATTTTGTAAAAGCGTATAAATGGATAATATTTATGATATTTAGTGTCTCTTAGATTAAAAAATGTATATAAAACTGTTTTAGAATAATATTACAATAAAAAATTACTCAAGTACAATATATATATATATATATATATTTCAGCTAAAAATTAACTTATAATAAACTTTTTTCAAAATGTTCTCCTTTTGTGAAAAATGCTTCTATTATAATAATATTTTGCCTGTATGTAGCTTAGACCTCTGTACAGAGGCTCAACTAGAATTTTTGAAATATATAACTATATAACTTAGAAGTGGGTTTATTCATGTTTTACGACAACAGAGGGGAGAAATTTTAAGAAAAAAATGCTGATAATTGTTTTAAATGATTGTAACTCTGAAAATAATGTGAATTTTTCAAAAATCATAGTAGAGCTTCTGTACAGAGTTTCTGAGCTATATACAGGCAAACTATTATTATAATACAGGCATTTTTCGCGAAAAGAGAACATTTTGAAAAAGGTTAATGTAAGTTAATTTTTAGCCGAAATATTGTATTTAAATAATTTTGTTTTATCAAAATGTCCTTAAAACAATTTTATACATGTATTCTAATTTAAGTGACACTAAATATCATGAAAATTATCCATTTATGCCCCTTTTTAAAATCACGGTTCCAAACACGTAGTCGGATACCAT